>OZ025240.1:81691089-81728589 GCA_964019155.1 Osedax fenrisi | reverse complement strand
TTGGATTCAATGAGAGCAGTTAGAGAGCTATTAGAAGGAAACTTTGAGAAATATCGTTCGTTTGTTCTCATAGCCCTTTTGGCCAAAATAGTATCGTTATTAAACCATTTGTTTTTAGAACTTTTAATAATCTTTAATTTGGTTGGTGCAAATTTATTTAACATATCTATTAGATACTTATTTAATTCCTTAATTGTAGTCTCATTAGATATTAATGAAGATACATAAGAAGTGAATAAAGAAATTGGTATCTTCGAAATGTTTCTGTAGTTGATTTTATTGATTTGAGATTTATCTATTGGAGTATTAATTGTAAATGTAATGGCATAATGATCAGTAATTAAAAAGTTAGTATTTGTTATATTAATCATAAGTTGAGGGCTATTTATTGTAAAAACTAGGTCAAGTATATTGCCAGATGTATGAGTTGGTGCAGTTATATGTTGATGTAATGAGTGTGATTTAGATAATGAAATAAGTTGTTTCGAAGGAGTTTTGTTTTTATTAACTTGGAAATTAAAATCACCGAGAATAATTGTATTACTTAATTTAATCGAAGTGAGAAGATCATTAAAATCATCTAGAAAAGTTATATAGTTATTCGATGGGGGCGATAAATGATTATAAACTTTATAGTCTTATTTAAAGCTGTACGTAATGAAACTATAGAGCATTCACAACTAGAGATAGGATATTTTGTATAACTTAGAAGTTTAATTGATTTACTATATAGAATGCCAACTCCACCTCCAGTTTTAGATCCTTCACGAGGTGTATGTTGAAAGCAATATGAGTTATTCATAAGCTCTGCTATCACTGAAGATGAATCATCATTAAGCCAGGTTTCCGTAAGTATAACAATATCATGATTAAATTCATTATTAAAATCATTGATAAAATTAATGTTAGCTCTGACTGAACGAGCATTAATAAGAGAACATGTTAGTAAGTTATCAGGGTTTAGTCATTGCGTATCAGTTGTAGGGTGGTTATTTTTATTAGTTAAGTCATCTTTAGAACTTATTGATTTTAGATTAGATATGAATGCGTCATAACTTGTGGACCATTTTAGTAAATCGACATCAGATATTGATAGAGGCTGATTTGACCAATCAACTTTATTAGAATTAGTTAAAACTGAGCGTAATTCATATTTATTATTAAATCTATTAAGTACACATTTATAATCATCAAGATGAATATAGTCAGATTTTAGAGCATGATATAGAATTCTTCCATGACGTAATGTATCATTATCAAGAGAACTTCTAATAAATAGACTAGCATAATCAGAGTTAGATAACAATTTTCTTGCAGATAAAAATTGTGATTTAGCAAATTTTGAATTTACAAATAATTCAATATTATTATAGTTATATCTAACTTTCATGATAGAATTTGTGTTTAGATTCATTTTATTGAATATACCAATAATAATATTATTTGTAGACTTAAGTGAACGAATGTTTTCAATTACAATACTATGGGTGTCTTGAGCAATTGGCAATTGTTTGATTCTATTAGTAATAAAATTGTTAGATTTAATTATATTTTTATTTGATTCAATGAGTTTTTCAGCATAAGTAGGTATTTTAGATTCAGTTAGTAATGTCTTAATTTGATTAATACTATTAGAAATAGATAGTAGAGAAGGTTCGGTATTATCAGTATTGGTGAATGCATCAGAGTTTGAAGTAGGAGAATTATTATTGTTATTATTAGTACTATTAGTATGAGATGAGTTAATACAAGTATTACACGTAAATGAAAAATTGATACTCGAGAATATCTGAATTACAGCTTTAGATGGAGTATTACCATTAATCCATTTTTCAGGTAGGCACTTAGCATCATAAAGGCATGTATGGTGAATAATACGTTTACATAAATTACACGTTAGTGTATAATCATCATTAGAAATTGAGCATTGAGTACAAGTAGACATTATATGTGTTCTTATAATTATTATTATGAATGTAGATAAATATGAATGTAAGGACTAGAATATATATATATATATATATATATATATTAATATATATACATACACATATATATAATGTATAAACAATGTATATATATATATATATATATATATACAATGTACACACATATACGCACTATATATATTAGACTATCACATAATATCAGGCAAAAATAAACATATCATAAATCAAAGTTATGCAAACAAGTTAACAATATACGAACCCAGACAAGTTGAATATAATAATATATTAAATATACAGACACAGTAAAAGCAAAATTCGTGTGTTAATATTGTTAATATTAATAGTTGTAGATATAATTCATATACATGTAGGTCTACCTAGAAACTTTATCTATATGAATTTGTTGTCATTTATATAGCGAATGTATCGGCATAGTGAAAATCAATATTGAATTTTGATTCAATAGCTATAAATAGTTTTAAACAATAGAATGAAAAACACGTCTGTTCGCTCCGAATGATAGAGCCAGAATGACTACTACTACTACTACTACTACTACTACTACTACTACTATAATACTATAACCTCTTCATTTCCTACTATAAGTTTGTATATCCTAAGTAAAATCAATAAAATATATATATATATATATATATATATATATAGCATCAGATATACAGGCAATAGAACGTGGATTTAAATACCATATAATAATATTTAAATATGATCTTATAGTTTTGGTATAATGAATCTTATATCCTAGTTCCTGGATAATAACAATAACTAAGACTGTATGTATTTTATTACATTATTGTTATTAATACTTTTATTTTTCTATATTATTAGTTTAATATTTGTTATATACTATTAATATTCTTGTACGATTATATATAAATCACCATTATTCCCGTTATATATATCTATATTAATTAATTAACATATTAATTAATTATATATATAGCATTATTAATATATATATAGCATCCATTATATATGAATTATATAATCTCTCATTTTTTCTTTACAGACAATTTATTAAGAGAGTTATTTTATTTTAGTTAAAAAATAGTCTTAATTTTAAACACCATCATAATTTTACAACAGAAAATATAAAAGTAAAGTATTTAATTTTAATATTCACTGATGAAATTCAATAAAATTAATACTTATTGTTGAATATTTGTAGTATTATTACCCTGGACCAAGTTTATGAAATCTTATACAAAGAAGGAAAGATTGAGAAAGATGTTATGGAGAATAACGTGGCCTATTTATCCAAGACACAGTTTGAGGGTCCTTTGTAAATCACTATAATTTCCATAAATACTTATGTAATAAATCCGGCGATTTATAATATTATCGACTTGTCTGTTTTAGGACATTGTTTTAATTAATAAATTTGATATTATATAATGTTACCAACTTTGTTAATATTAATTTATCTTTATAAAATAAATTACATATACTAAATAAATTACAATCTAGATATTTTAATAAATGTAATTTCTCTTTCTTCTGATGATAATAATTATACTAAATTCGTATTATACTATATTACACTGAAAAAATTAATATTTAAACTTGAATATCATTCAATTTAGGATAAATTATATTCCAAATTACTAGGAAATCTACAGTATTAATTTAGTTTATTTTATTATAAATTAGCTATGAACATATAGTTTAATAAATAAATTACCATTACATAGTTATAACTAGATATAACAGTAATATAAGATGGATCTGTATTCTCCTCAAGCTTCATACTACTTCAAGTGACTATTCCCTGGTTTGATTTAAAATTAATTTTCATATATATCTGGTCGATAATTATAACTTATAATAAAACCTGTATTCTATTGCGTTCTAATAAAAGATATATCTCTACATATATGTAAATCACAACTTATTTAAATTTCTTATTATTATTTATACATATCTGTCATTATTTGTTATTGTTTTACATAGTTTTGAATCTATCAATAGGCTATCTATCTATCTATCTATAATATACTTCATTTTAAACTGAAAATATATCCAAATCTATCATTTAACTAGTACACTTACATTCACATACTCCTAGATTATATTTCTAATCGATATTCTATATCAATAATATATTGTTAACATTATAATTACTTGTTATTTTTAATAATCACTGAATTTCTTAAATTATATGTTAATTAAGGAGGGAGGCTCGTGTTCATCTAAACAATGCTATTTTAGCTCTATCTATAAATGCTAAGGATAAATAACTAATAGAGATAATTACTTAATTTTTTTTTATTCAACAGATACTTTCCTCCATCATATATGATCTGTCTTTATATAAATGTAGTTAATTTAAAATGGTGTAAAAAATAGTCTCAATAAGTTATATTTAATATTTTTTTTTTCTTCATAAAAATGAAAGTTTATTATAATTTATTTAATTAATATAAATAATATAATAAATCCATCAGGATTCCTATATATGTATATGTTAAACAATTATGGTAAACATTTTAGATAAAAATAATAAAAATCAAAAAAGTAGTGGTAATTTACATGTGGTTACTAAGTGAAAAAGTAGAAACTTAAGAAAATTACATTCAAAGTTTTTTTAAAACAAATAATCACAAAAGATTATAAAATATTTTCAATTTTTAAAAAGAGTTCAATAATTTCAATAAAGTCACATATATCATTAAATCACTAACGCGAGACATAATTAACTCGCCATAACCATTTCAATATTCCATATACCCATTATATATGTCTTCCTTTTTTTTTAAATATATTCATATATATATAGGGGAAAGATGGGTAATGTGGCCATGGGGGTAATGTGGCCACTTGGCATATCTCATAAACTATAAGTCCAATAAAAAAAATATATACATGAAATATGCCCATTGGTAAGCGTTGTTCAAATAAGTAAAAGTAATTTGTATATCAATTATTACAAAAAAAAGTATGTGAAAAATACAAAAAAAAATAGATTCACTTTTTAAAAAATTGAAATAAAAGTTTAGTAAAACATATATTAAATTACTAATATATAATATAAATTGAAAATTTAAGTTGCATATTAAAGAACTATTTAATCACAACAACGTGTGTAGGGTAATCCATTTATTTTAGTGAATAATATTCATTATTATATAGTGTATATAGCGTGATACCTAGAAGCGGGTAATGTGGCCACTTATAAGCCAATCATATGATCTGATATGAATATTTATATATATATCGATAAATTTTGTGCGTTGGTTGAATCAACATTTAATATATCCTAACCATACAAATATATGTACATGCATATTATAATCGTAGTATAAACTTTTAAATTTAATATAATATATTTAATTATCTATTAACACCATTATAAAGAACAATATATATATATATATATATATATAACTCAGAAGGGTGTTATTGAAAAATCAATTAAGCAAATATATTTGAGCTTATGACCTCTTCATCATAGTTAGTGATCCTAAAACTAAAACGGAGGTAAACGGTATAAAAATATCTATAATAATTAAACAAAATAAAAATTGATAAAATATGTAAATAGAATTTTGTGATAAAAACAGTTAAAAGTAGAGAATAAGATAATAAACTAAAGATACAATATAAAATGCTAAGTAAAATAATAAAACGCTTTAAAAACAGTTGAAGAATTTCGATAAAATTCTTCCCGAACCTTCTATTGATTCTTTAATACTGGCGGTCTTCAATATTTTCCAGGTATTTGAAGGAAAATGCATCTCTGTCTTGAGAATTTGGTTTCCAGAGTACCAAGAGCCCAAAGAACCAACACAGAAGGGAATTACATATCCGAGGTGGCGATACTTTTCTATCTTCCTGTTAGCGGCAGATTCCATATTTGTAATCGATTCGTAGGGAATTGTGATGTCGACAAAATAACATGAGTTGTTATATTTGATAACAAGATCCTGTTTTAAGTTATCTAGTGAGATGTAGCTAGTATCGTACTCAATATAGCATTCATCTAGGAACTTAGTTAGTGTATACATTATATATTACATATATATTATATATTTAATATATATACATATATATATATATTTATTATTTATTATTTATACCTTATATATTACATATATATATATATATATATATATATATATATATATATATATATATATATATATATATATAGAAATCAGATAATATAAATTAGTTATCTTTCTAAATTAATATTTTATCTATGTATGTTATCGCCATATTGTTATGTCATACAGTCATTTACTGATATAATTTCTTTTTCCATAATAATAACATGATAAGTAAGTGTAATGGTATACTAGTATATATCATATTAATGAATATATATTCATTACTATATAGTAATTTATAAAGTTAAAATAAAAATAATTAATTTATCACAATTAAGTGTGTTCTTTAATATTCTACTTGATGTGATATCATTGGACTAAACTTTATATAAATTATATTTATATTAAATAAATTATATTTATTAATAAATTATATTTAAGTAATGTCATGTAGTGGATTAATTCTACATTTTAAAGTGGCCACCTTAATAATTTCAATTAGATACGCTAAAATGAAAAAATGATTCGGCAGTCCTCTTATATATCATAAGATGTATCTATATTGAAAAAATTATCGAATTAGAACCAAAGATACTGCAAAGTAAAGATATGCAACTTCCATCTATTTACGTGAAATAGATTTTAATTTCTGTAATCCCACAAGATAGATGGCACTACTTGTCGTGGTATAATATCTTTTCATATTTTTAATATTATATTCAGGATTATAATAAAGTAGTAGTAGTAGTAGTAGTAGCAGGGCCGGCTTAAGGGGGGGGCAAACCGGGCAATTGCCCGGGGCCCCATATTTTGGGGGGCCCATGACTTATTTGAGAAACATTTTTTTTACTATTTATATAAAAAAAAAATTTCTTAACTATATTTTTCTTATATATTATTAATTATAATTAAATAAATAAAAATAATATAATAAATTAATTAAATATGAGTCATTTAGGCCGATTTGAAAAGTGAATTTGACAAAAATATCTAAATTTACACGAAGATATGGTGGAAACAGGTACATGAAGATGTTGGAGCACATGCTAATAGTGATCACCGTAGATCATATCATACATTTCTGCTATTCAGATAAAATAGTATGAATTCATACTATTTTAAACGTATTGATAAATATTTGTTTGATAAACTAGAAATTGATAAATGATAAACGTATTAAGGGAATTAACCATAGTTGAATCTTAACAATTTATAATTCTATAATTATAGTTTTTGAAAAAAAAGTATACTTTTTTATATTAAAATTAAATATGAGATATATATTAAGATATATCTTAACTATGATTTCTGATATTTGTAAAGGATTATATTGAACATAAATTATGAAAAAAACGATATTCTATATAGATTTATAATTTGTATAGTAATTAAAACTAAATAGATATTTTCAAATTAATTTTCTCAAAATAATTAATTTTCTCTATCTACATCTCGTATTAATAAAATGTGTAAATTCTCATAGTGTATATATCATTATTATTTTGTTAGTGTAAATAATAACCTATATATATATATATATAAAATAGTTTTAATTTAAATAAGAATATTCTGCTTTATAGTATTTTTAATAAACCCATTGATGAAAGGGAATGCTGTACATAACATTTTTAACCGACTATTATTAGTGAAAGAAATTATATTTATATTTAGTGACAGATATTATTTATAAATATATATATATTATATAAATATAATACTAAAGGCATTTTTGCAATTACTCAACTAGTACTAGTAACTTACAACTGAATATTTAGATTTACATCACCCTAATCTATATATTTATACATAAATACACACAATGGCGATATTCTTATTGGAGAACAGGTGATAAGTTATCACTTATAACTTAATAATTTAAGAAATATAAAATTTAAAATATTATATTATATATCAGTGTACTCAATTACAGATATATCACATGTAGGTACGTTAATAGTCATTGTCATATATACAAAGTTAGGTATTATTATTATATAGGTATTTATTGATGTACCTTAAGATTCATTATCATATTGGTCAATATTTAGCTAACGATTTAGTCAATTTTTTTTAAATAATAATATAATTATAATAGATTATAAATCTCAAAGTTATGAAAAATCCAGCAATATGTCTAGAAGATTCAATAAAATGAAAATAAAACGGCCCTGGTAGTAGTAGTAGTAGTAGTAGTAGTAGTAGTAGTAGTAGTAGTAGTAGTATAGTAGTAGTAGTAGTAGTAGTAGTAGTAGTAGTAGTAGTAGTAGAATGTACTACTACTAATACTACTATAAGCTAACTAACTTTTAGTATATTCATTACGATTTAGATCTATATATATATCTACTATATATATAGGAGCCATTTAACCACGTCAAGGTATCGTAATATTAAATGGTTTTTGGATTTTCACCAAGGTATTTTTACCCGAAGACTATATATAATCAAATATATAGAATTCTTGAACCTGTTTTAATAATAAATATATTAGTATTTATAAAAAAAATTATATACATTATAAATATTATAAATATATATATATATATATATATTATTATATTATATATATATATATATATATATATATATATACATATTATATAAATATACTTATATAATAAGTATGTATTTGATATTAACCTAACAAAGTTGTCGGTTCAATTTCTTAAGGACGACACCCTTAAGCATCGCCGGAGAAATGATATAAGGAACCGGCTTATGCGGCTCAACTCTAATCGATTTCTTCGGCTGCTCTGGCGATGGTTCCGATAATGGCAAAATTGCCACATCTCCACACATCGCCCTGGGGCCTCCTTTCTGCAAAACGACACCTTTCAGCATTGCCGGAGAAATCGGAAAAGGAGCCTTACGAGGCTCAACTCTAACATTTTTCTTCGGCCTTTCGGAAACAACTGTTTCCGAAACCTGCAGTGACGATGACCCAGATAATGGCAATACAGCCATATCCGCATCTATCGTCTGAGTGGCAGAATCCCGAGTGGATCTCCACGGAGTTGTTTGCGTGCTTATATCTCTTCGCAGAGACTTACGCACACATACACTCCTAGGTGTCGTTCTGGGTGGACAGGCATCACGTGCTCGTACTTCGCCCCTATCGTGATGGCTATATCTCGGATACACATGCGATGATGTGCCGAGACCATTACGATGGGGGTGCACCGGTTCTCTATGATGGTAGTAGCTACCACCGTGTACCGGTGCTGGGGGTTGGTGTCCATGTATATACTGGTCGTGTTGTAGAACAGGACCGGTGTTGGGTCTACTCAAACCCCACTGGGGGCGAATGTCATTCCCGCACGGCTGTCTACGTACATCAACGCATGGATGGGGACGATAACTATATCGAACCTCTTGCCGCGTTGACGTGGGTGTCGGATGCACCGAGGGGTACACCCGACTATGACCAGTACTACCCCGTACGCTATCGTCAACGCCACGAACCCGACTTCCATGTCCCCGATGGGGATAGGTCGCCGACCCGCTACGCCGTTGAAACGGACCAACTGTAATAGTTGGCCGCCCGCTCGGATGAATCGCTTCATCCTCGCGTATGGCCACGTGATGGTAACTCGGACTCATCTGAGTAGGTCTCCGGCACTGCAGGCGAACCTGCAGGCTTCCGTCCTCTCGATGATCCGGCCGCATACCATCTTCTTCTTGTCTTCTTCCGGCATTTCTAGCTCTCCACCATTTCTTGATTTTACTAATAATAAACATATTGGTAAAACAATGAACTGGCAATAAATAGAAACTAAAATAATAACTAAACACTGTTAATATTCCAGCGAAGTCGATGTTTATTTACTTTTAAAAGCGCTAAGTGCTTTTAATTTATTTTTAAAATTTTAATAAATGAATATTTATATATTTTTAACTAAATTTAATAAACTGCGGTTATTAAAATGCAGTATATATTTATATACTACTACTACTACTACTACTACTACTACTACTACTACTACTACTACTACTACTACTACTACTACTACTACTACTACTACTACTACTACTTCTACTACTACTACTACTACTACTACTACTACTACTACTACTACTACTACTACTACTACTACTACTACTACTACTACTACTACTACTACTACTACTACTACTACTACTACTACTACTACTACTACTACTACTACTACTACTACTACTACTACTACTACTACTACTACTACTACTACTACTACTACTACTACTACTACTACTACTACTACTACTACTACTACTACTACTACTACTACTACTACTACTACTACTACTACTACTACTACTACTACTACTACTACTACTACTACTACTACTACTACTACTACTACTACTACTACTACTACTACTACTACTACTACTACTACTACTACTACTACTACTACTACTACTACTACTACCAGTTGCTTTTTATTTCTCGAACTGACAACACGTGTTTATACTTTTTTACTTTTATCGATCAATATACCGGCTCTGATCACCACCAGAGGATCTCCCTTTGGTCTCCGCTGATAAGGTAGTCGGTAATCTACCTGCCCCTGACTTAAGCTTAGTACAATAAAAATTAGTTATATATTTTTAATATTAACTATGCTTTTATAAGCTTATTTATGTCATATTATTAACATTTTATAAATAGACCGATACTAGTTAGCATGCAAATATTTTAACGACGCCCGCCACCATAGATTTATAGTTTACATTATTGTAAACTATAAATCTATGCCCGCCACAGACGTTCTAATTAATTTATTATATTGATTTTTTGGTTTTTTATTTATTTATTGTGTTATCTAATTTATTTTTTATTTTTAGTTTCTAAAGAAAAACCAATTTATATTTATTTAATTTATCGTATATGTTTTATTAATTGCTTATTAATAATACATTGGAAAATTTATATTATATATTATAATTGTATTTATTTTTACGTATACGTTAATATGTGTATAAATTTATAAATCTATAGTTATATACACTAAGCAAATATATCTAATATTATATAATATAATTTTGTGAAATATATAATATAATTTTGTGAATATTATTTGTTATGGATAAATGCCTACAGTGTAGCAAAAGTGCATCAACTGATAGTATTACATGTGCATATTGTAGTAATATCATACATATGCTATGTTTATTTGATGCTAATATTATTGATGTACAGATAGCACATAATAATAAAACTAAATCTCCAGCTAATTATGCAAAATCTATATTTAATAGTGATAATTTTACTTTTAAATGCAATTCATGTATATCACATCCAATTACTATTAATAAACCTGATACAATTGTACCACAATTATCTAATATTAATGAAAAACTGGATGATATTAAAAAATTAATAAAATCTACTTCTGAAACTATTAATGATAATAATAATTTTAAAATGTCTTACGCGGATTCATTAAAAAAAATGACTGATTTATCATCTCAATTAAACACATCATTGCATACTAACAAACATAGTAGAACTATTAGTGTTGACCATTTGGCTGTTGACAATAATAATAGTTCATTAATGGTTGTAATTGAGAATATACCTCATGATGTTAATAATATGGATACATTAAAATTAATTTTCAATTTCCTAAAATTAAACATTAATACGATAATCAATGCTACATTTAAGAATCGTAATGCTATTATAACCTTAAACTCATTATTTTCTAAAGATCAATTACTATTTTCTACCTCATTACTGCGTAATTCTAAATTTAATTATCTATTTATACATACTATATTATCATCTGATGATATGTATTTTAAAAAAATTGCATATCATGCTATAAAAAACAATTTAATTACTGGCTATAAATGCGTTTTTAATAGAAGAAATAATAAATTTGAATTAAGATATATTTTAACTAATGACGCATCTAATAAAATCAACTGGAGTATTAATCCATTTATACCATCCAGCGATATGTTTATTACTTGGGAAAAATCTTTTGACCACTATATTAATGGATTAAAAGATAATAATTCATCATCTTCCATATATAGATATAAAGATATCAGATCTAGTACTAACTCCTTACCATCTAATTCCATACCATCTAACTCCATACTATCTAACGCCACTCCTACTACCTCCTCCATATCCAACTCTATGTCATCCGAATGACGTCCACCTTATATAGCCCTTCACTCTCCCCTACGATGTACTCTCTTTAATGCTAGATCTGTTAGGAATAAATATGACATGCTATCACAATATATAAGTGATTCACATTTTGATCTAATCGCTATCACTGAGACATGGCTATCTGATGATGATTTAAGTATTTCATCACAGCTTACCCCCAATAAGTTTACACTAATTCAAGACAATAGATCTAAGAAAGGTGGTGGTGTAGCCCTGCTCTACAATAGTAACATAACTTTTATTAATACATCTATCCATTCTCTAACTTCTTGTCAAGTTATTTCATGTCGAATAAAATGTTCTACACAATGCCATTTCACTCTAATATTAATTTATCGTCCCCCTCATTCCAACATTCAAACATTTATTACTGAACTCAGACAAATAACTTCCTTAATCTCATCTCCCAATACCCTACTACTAGGTGATTTCAATATACATGTCAATACTCCCTCATCCACCCCTAACTTCCACCAACTAATATATGAGCACTCTCTGACACAACACGTATCTTTCCCTACTCATATCCACGGAAATACACTCGATCTTATCATTACACCATCTGACTCCACGATTATATCCAATATCTACCGAGACTTACTCATATCTGATCATTACGCCATTTGCTTCTCATTAGCATTCCCTATACCTCACATTCCTACTCAATTCACTCAATACCGTAAGATCACATCTATTAATTCCTTGTCTTTCTCCAACCATATCATCACATCACTCTCTACATCCACCTCTAACTTTCCTATTCATATTGACTGTCTTAATCACAATCTTAAATTAGCTCTTGATTTATTCGCTCCATTATGTGTTCGTAAATCTCATACCAAACCACGGTCTCCTTGGTTTAACTCTGATTTACATAACCTCAGACTTATTTATCGTCGGAATAATAAACGCTGGTCTCTTTCCCACTCTCCCTCTAATCTTATCTCTCTCAAGAGTTCTAGATGTAATTATCGATGCAAGCTATCCCCTACTAAATCATCTTATTATATCAATCTCTTATCTGATCTTAATCCAAACTCCAAGAAGGCTTTCGACCTGTCTTTTTCCATTATTGGAAAAAACATAAAAAGAAATCCCTCCCTGAACGAGATGATATGACTCTATGTGCAGACTTTGCACAGTTCTTCCAGGATAAAGTAAAAAAGATAATCGATCATCTCCCTAACTGCCTTCCTATCAGTTCTGATCAAATTCTCGCTTATCCTCATCACTGGTCCTGTTTTGAATCGCCCTCTCCCTCCTTCATACTCCATTTAATACAGCGATCTAAATCTAATTCTCCCATAGACCCCATTCCACTCCTCCTTCTCAAGAATATTGCTCCCACTTTGATCCTACACTTTTGTGACATTATTCGTACGTCCCTATTTACCTCTGTGGTTCCTGATTCTATGAAGTTAGCCTACATTACTCCAATCCTCAAGAAGTCCTCACTTGACACTTCCATTATTTCAAATTACAGACCAATTTCTCAATTGTCTACTATTTCGAAAGTACTTGAACAGGTTGTTTCCAGTCAACTCACCTCATATTTGGTGTCAAACTCTATTGCTGACAAATTCCAAAGTGCGTATCTTCCCCTTAGAGGTACAGAGACAGCTCTAACTAAGATTATTGACGACATAGCTATTTCAATTGACTCCAACTCCCCTACTTATTTAATACTTCTTGACCTTTCGTCTGCATTTGACACTGTTAACCATGCTATTCTTAGTAATAGACTAAATTCTATTGGAATTCATGGCCAAGTTCATAACTGGCTGATGTCATTTGTTTCGAATAGATCGTATTCTATTAGGATTAATAACTCGTCCTCTTCTCAATTCACTCAAGCTCATGGTGTCCCTCAGGGGTCAGTTCTTGGGCCAATTCTTTTCATTATCTACATTCTACCCATCCAAGCCATTATCTCCAAATATCCTCTCGTTAAATATCATCTATATGCTGATGATCTCCAACTGTATACCTCATTCCCACCCCATACTGATCATATTCACATAGAGTCATCTCTTTCATCATGCCTGGCTGATCTACGTTCTTGGTTCTCTGTGAATTCCCTCTCTCTCAATATTACTAAAACTGATTAGTAACTACTACTACTACTACTACTACTACTACTACTACTACTACTACTACTACTACTACTACTACTACTACTACTACTACTACTACTACTACTACATTCGATCACTGTCTCTCATAGCGAACGGTCGTGTTTTTCTATTGTCTAAATTTCTATTGTTTAATATTACATCAGAATTTTGCATTTTACATGTAATATTTTTACATTAGATTTATTATAATAACTTTTATACATTGTTATAATATGCTATCTAATTAATTAAACTACGATTATATCCGACTATAATCATCTCCCGTGGATCTCCCGTGGGATTATGCTCAATAGGTAGTCGGTTCTGCCTACTACTCGAAGGAGGTTAGACTACCGTCTACTTAATCGGTGTATTCTGTGTTTCTGCCTGATAATCTAATAAAACAGATGAGTTCCTGCTATGAATGTAAGATGTCTCTGGAAACAAGCGATATCACCTCTCCAGATGGTTTCCTAGAATGTAAATGCGGTCTACTTATTCACTACGCATGTCTGTTTAACGCAAACGAAATTAACTGTTCATGGAGCAACAAAGTTCCATCTAAGATATCAATAGCATTGATGAACTCGCCCTGCTTCTTATACACGTGCCTACAATGCCGTAATAGTGAACCATCACCGGTAAGTGCCTCGCCATCTATTGAAGATAAAATTAATAATATTGCTATTTTACTATCCAGCCATACTAATATAATTAATGAATTAAAAAGTAGCATAAGCTCTTCATTATCTAACAACACTGTAAATAATGATAATGCCAAAACCTGCTTAGAAAACGATAACACCATAACCTATGCTAATGTGACAAGTAGAAATATAAGTAGTTCGAATGCTGTTGTTTATAATAGGGATGCATTAAATATTCCTTTATTTTCGGCCATTATTAAACAAATTGACAGTAGTAATCTAAATACTAACTACATTAAGGATTTATTAAAAATATTAAACATTGATTTAAATACCATTTCTAAAGTACACTTTAATAATAAAGTATGTATAATTAATTTCACTACTGTGTTTGCAAAATCAGAATTTTTAAATCTTAACTCGACTATTAAAACTTTAGATAATAAATTTAATAAATTATTTATTCATGACAATTTATCCGCTGATGTTAGAAGAAATGGTAATATATTTTATCATGCTATTAAATCTAAGCTAATTTTAAACTATAAATGTACATTAAATTTAAAAACTAATACTTATGAACTAAGACCATATAATGATACAAATAAACTTGATTGGAACTGTTCTCCATATTTACCGTCCATAAATGAATTGAACACATGGAGTAAATCATACGATACATATATCACATCAATCAAAAATAAACCAAATAATAAATCTAATTGACTATCGGTATGTAGCAATGAAAACATTACTTCCCTCATTAATTGTCGGTCACTAGTTGCTAATATTGATATCATCACACAATATATAATAGAATCTAAATCATCAATAATCGCACTCACAGAAACTTGGCTCCATATATTAGATGATGTTACTCCTTCTTATTTTGAACCATTACATTTTAATTTTATACATAGTCCTAGATGTGATGGTAGAAATGGTGGTGGTGTTGCTTTACTTTTAAATAATAACTATACTATACTTTCTCAAATTCGAATTAATATGACTCTATGTGATGTACTTCTTGTAAAATTTAAAACATCCCAATCTCAAATAATAACTGTTCTCACTATATATAGACCTCCACATAATAACCATATAATATTTTTTAAAGAATTTTCGGATCTAATACATCAACACATTAGCCCTTTCCTTATAATTCTTGGTGACTTTAATTTTCATTTTAATTCTACATCATATCCCCATAATAAATTCAAAGATATCTGTAATGAATTATGTTTATCTCAACATGTTACTGAAACTACACATATTTCTGGAAATGTACTCGATCTTATTTTTACTCATAATAATTCTATTCTATTAGCTAAACAACCAACTAATTCTACACTATTAACTGATCATTATGCTATTAAATGTACATTAAATATAAAAAAATATATAAGTTCTAAATTATTATCCTATCGACATTTACGTAATATAGACTTAACTAAATTTTCTCTTGATATTCTATCTAATCTTGACATAAATAATTTTACTATAACTGCACTTAATAATACACTTTCTAATCTTCTAGACACATATGCACCACTTAATAACCGAACAATTAAAATATACTCTATAACACCATGGTTTAATCATATATGTCATACTTATAAAAAAAATACTAACATATTAAACAAAATATATAATAAAAATAAAAATACAATTAATCATGATAATTTCTTATTTGCTAGATCTCAATACCGTAAACAAATGAAATCTCAAAAAACAATGTACTATAATAATAAAATTAATTTATATAAAAATGATTCTAAAAAACTTTTTAAACTTACTAATCAATTAATGGGAAGGAACAAAAGAAAAACTTCCTCCTCAAAAAAATAATCTACTAGTTAATAAATTCTCAAATTTCTTTGATAATAAAATTTCCAACATATGTGATAATATCTCGAAAAGTAAATCTGTAAATAAATCTATCAATATAAATTGTTTTGATACATGTTCATTTCCCAATAATAATTTTAATAATTTCATAACTCCAACACATACTGAAATATATAATTTGATAATTACCGCCAAATGTACTTCACCAAATGATCCATTACCTCTCTCTATTACTAAAAAAATTATTAACACTTTAACACCTCTATATCATAAAATTATTAATATTTCACTAACTACTGGCATTATACCACCTGAATTAACACATGCTATAATAACTCCCATTTTAAAAAATTCATCTTTAGATGATTCTATTTTATCTAATTATCGACCTCTATCTCAATTACCATTACTCTCAAAGATTCTAGAAAAAGTTATCTATAAACAGCTCATATCTTATCTTGACTATAATGATTTATTTGATAATTACCAGAGTGCATACCGTAAACATCATAGTACTGAAACTTCCATTATTGCACTTACTGATAGCCTTCACCATTCACTTGACAACCACAAATCTTTGCAATTATTATTTATTGATATGACTGCTGCATTTGATACCATTGACTTTACTATATTACTATCTAGACTTTCCAATATTGGTATTACTGGAACTGCTTTCAATTGGTTTAAATCTTTCATTACTACTAGAACATACTCTGTTAAAATTAATTCTTCATTTTCTCAACCCTATCCACTAAATTTCGGTGTCCCACAAGGTTCTGTCCTTTCTCCAATTCTATTTTCTATATATCTACGACCTTTATCAAAATTACTCCAATCATATACTTTACTAAAATATAATATATATGCAGATGATATTGTATTACACACATTTGCAACTAACTCTACACAAAATAATTATTTTCAAGACTGTATTAATTCTACTACTAACTGGCTTACTAATAATAACTTACTAATAAATTCAAATAAAACTAAACTAATTAATATTTCTAGAACTCGCACTGCATTTCCAAATATCTATATCGGTACAGATAATATTACTCCTATTACTAGTACAAAGTATCTTGGAATAACTATTTCACAAGATCTATCGAATGAAATACATGTAAAAGATATACTTAAGTCTGCATCATATAATGTTTACAATTTAAAAAAAATTCGCCCTTTCATTTCACTAAATACAGCTAAAATATTATCTACTTCACTAATTATTTCTAAACTAAATTACTGCAACTCTTTTCTTTATAAAATTAATACTACATTACTTAAAAAATGTGATTCCATTATAAATAGGTGCATTCGAATTATATTTAAAATTCCTTATACTGATTATTCTACAAGTATTTCTGAACTTCGTATAAACGCACGCCACGATATAGCATATAACGGTTACCAGTAGAGATGTAAATGATGCTCAAATATAAAGCATGATGCAGTCTCAGTCTCGGTTATATAAAGCATCGATGCAGTCTCAGTCTCGCTCACCTAAAGCATGATGCAGTCTCAGTCTCGGTTACATAAAGCATCGATGCAGTCTCAGTCTCGCTCACCTAAAGCATGATGCAGTCTCAGTCTCGGTTACATAAAGCATCGATGCAGTCTCAGTCTCAATACCTAAAGCATCAATTCAGTCTCAATGTAAATAATAATAGAATCGTTTAAGTCTCAAAATGGGTTATCTAAAGCATCGATGCAGTCTCAGTCTCTATAAAATACATTGCTATTAACTCATGCTTATTAAAGGCATCATTCAAGTGTTAGTCTCAGTTTTCAAAAATTCAATATAGTTTCAGTGTCAGTTACCAGAATCATTGTTTTGTATATCAAACGAAAATAATTGCATTACAATACAAACTATCAGATAAGTATCATAAATAACTATCAGGAGTGTTAATTGATAAGAATCTTAATATGTTCATAAACACAAAAAGTAAAATCAGCCAACTATCAATTACATAATATTATAATTATAAGAAAAAATATAAATTGTAATTACATGTTATTATTATCAGATTACTGGCTACCCTGAAATGGAAATGGAAACCCCTAAATTTTGGATTTATATTTATACAATTTCATTGCTATACCTACATGATATTAATTAAGTACATTTACAAATATGTAATACATCGATAATATATTAATATAATATGATATTTACAATTCAGTTAAATATTGTATACAATGATATCTAACCATTTTTATAGTACAATTGTGTAGAAGTAAATTAAACCGAGTAAATATTTAAATATCACTGATAGTAACAAAATATTTTGTAAATAAACAAAAATTAAAATAAATTATATACTATATATCCTATAGGCTATATATGATTATTATTTACAATTTTATAAATATTTATATTATAAATGATTTTTTTAAATTGTATTTTTGTATATATAACTTTGCCTAAAATATTATATGTTAATCATTTAATAAAATATATCATTTAGATTATATTTTACCTATTATTTATACTCTATTTTAACTCTATTTAGACCATAATATTGTGTCCTCTATTCAGACTCTATTCTGACTATATAGACATACAGTATAGGGGAGAGAAGGGTATTGTGGCCGATAACGATATTTCAAGAACCATATGGTTCAAGAACTATAATATTATAGTTATCAAAAAATGATATATACGAAAAATGTATATAATTGAATTCTAAGAATGATAGTGTACATCATTTTTTATTTATATCAATATTAATTATTGATTTTTGATTAGAGAAAAAAATCAAATAATCGTAATTTTTATCGAAAAAAAAGTTTGTAGCTGAATATAAGTAAAACTAAATGGGATAACGATTAATTATTTTTATATTTAATATAAAAGTGGGTGTGTATCTTGATATCTGATACAATGTATTTTATTTTCTAATTATAAAAATAGTACGTATTTGAATACATGACGCGATCCTAGTGGCTATTTCGGAACTATCGACCATAATACCCGCACTAGTGTATTTTATCTCTATTTATACGGAAAATTTGCTTTTTAATAAAAATCAAATTATTTGAATACAAATAATTAAATGAGTAAATGTTGATAGCCATTATTTAGAACAACATATTGTAAATGTATATACAACTTATTGGATCATAATATCCAATATTAGTATGATATATTTTGTTTCTTGTAAGGTAATAAAAACATCGGCCATAATACCCTTCCCTCTCCTACTGTTATTTTTAACATTTATCTGTAGTAAAATTTAAACTAATTTTCCTCTATTTTAACTCTATTTAGACCAAAATATTTTTTCCTATATTTAGACTCTATTTTGACTATACTGTTATTTTTAACATTTATCTGCAAATAGGTAGTACATGTAGTACAATTTAAATTTGTTCCTCTATTTTAACTCTATTTAGACCATAATATTTGTTCTCTCTATTTAGACTCTTTTTCGTTTTTTTGACTCTATTTAGACTATGTGTGTTTGCTGAGAATACATGTAAATTGTTAAATCAAATCTTTATTGAAATATTAAGAACTATAAAGTTACAATTTGTAACATACTTTTAATTAATTTACTTCCTTATCAGTTAATGGCATTAAATAAAATAATTCGATCGTCATTCGCGTAATATATAAATTAACACCAATATCAATAGATGATCAGAATAACTGAACTGATGCGACAACAACACCTACTATCAATTAATTTCAACATTATTTATAAATTACTGGTAATTACACATTTTGCATATCATCACAAGACACCAACATACCTCGCGAAATTAATAAAGCCATATTCAAGTCTGAGAGTACAGATAACACATAATCTACATAAAATTAAAAGTACAAAATAGTCACCTATCGATACATATAATTAATATTATGTCACATGAAATAGGAAACATTAATAAAATATGGATAAATATATAAAAGTTTGACTAGAGTCTCGGCTCGGCTTGGGCTCGTTTAGCTAAAGTCTCGATTCGGCTAGGGCTCGTTTGGCTAGAGTCTCGGCTCGGCCTGGGCTCGTTTTTTTTCCGAAAATGAAAGTCTCGGCTCGGTATCAAAAACCAATAGTCTCGGCTCGGCATCAAAAGCTCAAACCCAAACCCAAACCCAAACCGAACATCATGAATACTTATACCGACAATAAAATTATACTCTGTCGGGCTAAGTTGATTACTGGTAGATGCGAATACAAAGATAGATGTAGATTCGCGCACAGTCGTGCAGAAATAGAAAAACGCGTAGACGAATGCGACCAGGGTCATTTATGTCGAAAGGTATTGATGGTGACGCAAGAACGTGGCGTACGCTTATAGTAGTAGTAGTAGTAGTACTACTACTACTACTACTACTACTACTACTACTACTACTACTACTACTACTACTACTACTACAACAACTACTACTACTACTACTACTACTACTACTACTACTACTACTACTACTACTACTACTATTATTACTACTACTACTACTACTACTACTACTACTACTACTAATACTACTACTACTACTACTACTAGTACTACTACTGATACTACTACTACTACTACTACTACTACTACTACTACTACTACTACTACTACTACTACTACTACTACTACTACTACTACTAATACTACTACTACTACTACCACTACTACTACTACTACTACTACTACTACTACTACTACTATTCAATTCAAAACGATTTATTTAGACACTCAATTGTATAGCATAGAAATGATCTGTTAAGTGTAATATATAAAAATAAAACAAAAACGAAAACAATAAACGAAACGCGAACAGGAGAAGTATATCAACTGTTTAATAACAATAATTTTAAGTTACGTTTAAACGTCGAATGCTCTTGAATACCTCGAATATTTCTGGGAAGGGAATTCCACCTACTTGGGGAGAGTAGGTGAAAGCTCGATTTCCGGAGCGAGATAGATTCGGTAGGTGTACACTTAGTCGGGTTGTATCGTGATTTGATCTCAGCGTTCTGCGGGGTTGAATAATATTTAGACATGATCTAATATATGCTGGTTGACCAATCCGCATGGTTTTGTGAATGATACACAAAAATCTATATTTAGAACGCTGAGATGTGGATAATATATGGTCGCTCCTCATTTTGATAGAAACGCATGTGGTCAGTTCGAGGCTGTCTATGTATGAGTCGTACAGTGGACCTGATAATTCTATTAATAGGTATTAAAGATGAATTAGGTAGACCTACTAATATTGAATTACAGTAATCTATAATACAAAATACTAGAGATTTTATTAAAATACGGCATGTATTTTTATTTATATAATTTCTTATATGACGGATATTATATAATTGATGATTTGCTTTTTTGCATAAACTCATAATATGAGTGTTAAATTTGATATCTGAATCAAAAATAACACCTAGATATTTAATATTAAGACTAGTTTCTATGACGTTACCATTAATTGTTACAATTGGGAAATTATCAAAATTTCTAGGAATGTTTAATAATTCGGATTTTGATGTATTCAATGATAGCTTATTATCATTAAGCCATATATATGGCATTTGCACAATTAGATAAATCATTACAATTCATAGAGCTATATCTAGATAAAGTAGAATATATTAATATATCATCTGCATACATGCATACCTGCAGGTGATATATAATATGTTCAAATTGCCTGATAATTATCAGATTATTATAATATGTGATAAAGGTTTTATCAAGATCAGAAATTGAATTGGTCCCAGAACAGAACCTTGAGGGACACCTGATTCAAAAGTATGATTTTTTGAATAAAATTGCCCGGTGTTAACAGAGAATGATCGATTACTGATAAAAGATATCATCCAATCAAGGGCTATCTCATCCAGACCAATTTCAGTAAGTCTAGTATACAAAATTGTGTGGTCGAGCGTATCAAACGGTGCAGATATATCTAATAGAAGTAGTTGAATAGGTTTATTAACATCTAGAGATCTAAGTATATTATCAATTACGTGTATTACAGTAGTTTCGGTACTATGGTTAACGCGGTAAGCACTTTGATAGTCGTCAATTAGTTTATTCGTAAGGAAGTAATTATTTAGTTGAAGACAATTTTTTCAAGAATCTTAGCTATGGTAGGTAATTGTGATATAGGGGCCGGTTGTTCCGACATTTGATAAAAATAGCGTACGCAATGCGCTAGCAAAATTGGCCTGCGCCATATCCTTAGCCATATGTAAATCGAGTTGTTCCGACAATTAAAATAAATGTCCTAGCCTAGCTAATTCTAGCGCGAATTATATCGGCGACTGCCTGACTATGCGTATTGTATAAAATAAAAAAGAATTTTTTATGAAACTTTAAATCCAAAATAAATAAAATATGCTTATTTTATATTCAAAACAATGTGAAATAACTTAATACAATTATATATATTAAAATTATTAATAATTATATTATTTTAATTCAAGTAGGTCCTAATAAATATTAACTATTTAAATATATAACATATGCGCACTCACTATTTTTAGTTAATATAAAGTAGCGCCACTTATAAAATGATTTTAATGTGTCACTCAAATCTATATATAGAATATAGTTACTAACTATAAGTGAAATATATAACAATAATACGCGCATATAATGTATATAAATTTCAACTTAAAACCTTCTCAATCATATACAAGTGTATAAATAGAAATCATATATATTATTAACTATAGTTAATAATATATGGTTTGTATACTAAATACGCTTGATTCTTCCTCTACCTATGCATTTATGCTAAACTCTGAAATTATTTTATATTTATATATATATATATATATATATATATATATATATGAATATACACCTATATTATATAGTATATAATTAGTATATAATAGTATATAATTAGGTCATACAAATTATGATATTTTCAAATTTTATCATGTATATTAGTTTGATTAATTAATAACATTAGATACATACAGGGGCGGATACAGGGGGGGGCTAGAGCCCCCCCTCATGATTGTAAAATAGTTGATGTGGTTAAATCAGCAAAACTTTTAATGTCAATTATAGGTAGGTTTTACATATTTTATTTTAAGTATATTCATTAATTGTAATATAATTTAAAGATATTGTCACTATTTATAATGAATTAACAAGTAAAAAACATCAAGAAAGGTATCTTCTACTAAAAAAAATACTCGCACAACAATCCATCAAATATCACGTTTTTAAACATCATAACGAAAATGGAAATATCGGTTATAACCATGTGTTTACAGTGTAAACTTTACACATATACTCTTGGTTATCCTACAGTAAATCTGTAAATGGCGGATTGTGTATACCAGGTGTTTTTCATTTAACAATTAATTACAATCAAGTTGGAAAATGTGTCACTTCGCCATTGATTAAATTTAAAGGTGCGATTGCTGAAATTTAAGAATTTAAGAAAATATTAATCTACTATTTACCACAAGAATTCTTTGGAAGAAAATTCTCATTGTATTGCAGTGATAGAAAATAAGATTAATATTAAGCAATCATCTATAATTCAAGTTAACAATTCCATATATAAGCAAATTGAATGCAACAGAGCAACATTATAATAAATATTAGATATAATCATTCTTTGTAGTTTAGGTAAATTTATATTTTTAATAAATATTAGATATAATCATTCTCATTCTTTCTAGTTTATTTTTTTCATAGAATGTGAACATCTTAGTGGAGAAATTATAGCTAACTTGATTATGGATACACTAACTAAAGTTGAATTAAATCTTGAAAATTTAAGAGTGCAAGAATACGATGGAGCAGGATATATGTCTGGTAAAGTAAAAGAAATATCAACTTTACTTCTGGATAAGTAACCTAAAGCTACATATGTACATTGTAGATCACACGTATTAAATCTATCAATAGTAAATACATGCACAATTTCGTTATTTCAAAATATGATGGGCATATTATTAGAAATCTACATATTTTTTAAATATTCTTCTAATAGGCAAGGTTTACCAGAAGAAAATATTTAAAAAAATTGTGCTAGACATGATGCTTTGCGAATATTGATAGAACTGTATCAAGCTATACTTGTAATAATAATAATGTTATACATATATGAAGATAAAACATGGAATTCAGAAAGTATAACAACTTCTAACGGTCTTTACAATTGTATGAGTAATACACAATTTATTATGTAATTAATTAATTACACTTGTATGTAATAATTCACTTAAATCATAAAAAAATTAACAACTGCTCTCCAGAGTAGGTCATATAAGGCAACTCAAGATTTTCAAAATGTAATTAAAGGGATACAAGTTTGTAGAGATAATATTGATGAAGTACAATTATAATGGAATGAAGAAGCATCACATTTATTATCATATTAAAATCAAGTAATTTATTTACTTTTAAATAAAATACAGCTACATCGTACAAACAAATATACCTGATTCATCAGCTGAAGAGTATTAACAAAAGTAATATCTATTCCATTATTGGATCATTTTATAATGGAGATTAAAGAAAGATTAAATAAAGACATATTGTATATATCTTTTGGAGAATTATTAATTCCAAAAGTAATGAATGAAAACAAGGATTCATGGAAAGAAAATATATTGTATAAAGTTTTATGAATAAGTCAAATATGATTTACCAAAGATACATTAAATAAAAACCGAATTCATTTGCTGGGAAGTTAAATGGACAGAGACTAAATATTTACCTAATACGATAGCAATTAGCCTACTCTTAATAACATGTCAAGGTAAATTGAAATTGAATTTATATTAAATTATATATATATATTAATAATATATAATTTATATAGGTGTATAAGTGTATAGTATAGGTTTATTTTTCTAATATCTATTAAATGCTTTTATTGATGTCTACTACCCCAATTACCTCGTGTGAATGTGAACGTTCATTTAGCTGATTAAGAACAATACATTTATTGTATTATAAGACATAGGACCTATTTACCTTCGACTATGAATGAGATATACTAAATGGACTTTCTTTATTATATATGCATTAAGACATAAAGATCGATTTTATTTATATTATTTCCAAATTTCCATGAAGAATAGGATACAATTGATTAATTTATTGGATTAATAGTTTTTATTAAATGAAATATAAAATATTATTATATTTAATTAATATAGTATTTAATTTATATATATATATACCTACATATTATTCAATTGAATATTATCATAGTAAATAAGTCTTATTTTAAAAATACACTTTTAATTGAATGTTAGCCCCCCCCTGAAAAATTCCTGTATCCGCCCCTGACATATATTATGTTATTATTATTAATATTATGATTATAATTATGTCATACAATTTATGATATTTTCATGTTTTATCATGTATATTAGTTTGATTAATTAATAACATTAGATACATATATTATGTTATTATTATTAATATTATGATAAGTGAATATATATGTACATTATATAATATAGAAACACTATTTATATACGTAGATTCACATTAAATTTATAATATTAAAATGAATAATTTATTTTAACACAGCCTCATTTATTTCGATTAATAGGATCGATTAATATATGTCTTAAATATAAATTTATATTTATACTTTAATATAAGTACAGTATATATATATATTATATTAATTAATTTTTCGTAGTTTATATTGAATATAATATTCTGAATATATTGTAATTATTTTAAAGATAGATTCTATAGTTTATTGTATATTATCTAGGGTTATACTCGATAATATTTATAATTATTATAATAATTATATATTTATATAATTATTATAATTGTATATCTAATACATACTACAATACAATTAAATTAGGAATAAAATGGTAAATAAGCAACACATTTTATTTAATATTTAGCTAACGCCAGCTATTAGTTGTCCTTAATAAATGGGTAAAATAAACGCTGCGTATTTAATTTATATGTCGGAACAACTCGATGACTTTAGCTTAGCATTTTGATCATTTTTAGGCACGCACTAGAACTACGCAGTAGAACTACGCACTAGCCTACGCACTAGAACATCGGAACAACCGGTCGTTAGATTTCCCTAGGGAGGTCTACGGCGACTATTTTCGCCTTAATATATTAACGTTATATTAACGTTATAACGCGCAGCTGCGCGATTTATTTTTCATCGGAACAACTCAATATCGTAAAATAAGCGTAGGATAAGCGTAGGCCAATTTTATTTTATCGGAGCAACCGGGCCCAGGGGCCGGTTGCTCTGGAAATATAAAATGTCCTATCACTATCCAGAGACAATCTATGGATAATTCTCAGTAAATCGGGTTGCTCTGGACAAAAATCAATGTCCTATCCTAGCAAAAAAAATAGCGTAGGATATTTAGAGGATTGGTTAATCTGGGTATTTTCAACTATATTTATGGGCGTAGACATTCGTAGGACATTCGAGTAGCTCTGGAAATATGTGTGTGTAAAACTAGGACAATTTTATGATACTTAGGTGAACAATAAGGATCAAAAATAAGTGTCCTTATTAAATTTAAAATACATAGGATCAAATATAAAAATATGAAATATAGATCATATAGAGTCATAATAATCCCATATATATATATATATATATATATATATATATATATATATATATTATAAATATATTCAATTAATTGCTTTCAAAATTATTTTCAATAAATAATAATTAAATTGGTAGATCTACATCGATGTATACATCTTAATAATATATATATATATATATATATATATATATAAATATATATATATATATATATATTATTACCTATATATATTATTCATTTAATATATTATAGTATACGATAGTTTTAAATATCATAATAATATCAAATAATATTAGTATAGGGGAAATATGGGTAATGTGGCCACTTTTAGATAATGTTGTATAACTTTATAAATATTAGATCTAATACGATAATTTGTTCAATATAGATACATCTTATGATATGCAAGAGGACCGCCGAATCAGTTTTTCATTTTAGCATATCTAATTGAAATGATTAAGGTGGCCACATTACCCTCCATGGAGGGTAAGGTTGTCACCTAATGCGGGTAATGTGGCCACCTGAAAATGTGGAATTAATCCACTAGATGGCGATACTTTATATCAAGTTTGGTCCAATAATATCACATCAAGTGACATTTACAAAACACACGCAATTGTGATAAATTAATGATACTTTATATCAAGTTTGGTCCAATAATATCACATCAAGTGACATTTACAAAACACACGCAATTGTGATAAATTAATGATTTTTATTTTAACTTTATAAATTACTATATTCATTAATAGGCTATATCCTATATACTATAGTATACAATTACACTTAATTATTATGTTATTAGTATGGAAAAAGTAATTTCAGCAGTAAATTACTGTATGTCATAACAATATGGCGATATAATAGCTAGATAAAATAGTAATTAATAGTACTATATATATAAATATATATATACCATAATATATAGAACCATTTATATATATATATATATATATAATTTTATACATGTATAATGTATATGCATATAAAATATATGCATATATTAATTAAATATATTACACCAAAATATATTAAAATTATATCATATCAACATTAATACAAAGTATTTTTATAATTACATAATATGTGGTAAACAAAAGTGAAATGTAATATACAAATAAGCTAATAAACAAGTATAAATGAAATATATAAAGCACAGTTAAATTAAATACATAAAATAGAATTCTGTTTATTAAAGTTTAAATTCTTTAGAAAATCGATATCGAAAGTAAAATGTATTATATACTGTTTAACATGAAATTGATTTATTTATTTTTAAATCTAGTTATATCTCATGATAAATATATTAGTATATAATACATATACATATATACAAATACAAATAAAACTTTATGTATAAATAAGTTTATACGCATATGTTTTATATACACACACACACATATATATATATATATATAGGTTGTCATATCATAATTGTTATTTATCACTTATGTATTTATATTTAAACATATATTTTGTAGTACGTAAATTATTAAGTATATAGTACAGCCAAAGATTTTCCAAAGGATTTTCCTTTGGAAAATCTTTGGTATAGTATTAAGTATATATATATATAATATAATACATATATATATATATATATATATATATATATATATATATATATATATATATATAGATATGTATTATATTATATATACTTAATACTATACTATATACTTAATACTTTACACGTATTACAATTACTTTACACACTACTACAACTATATATATATATATATATATATATATATATATATATATATATATATATATATATATATATATGTATACAACATATATATATATGTATACAACATATATGTATAAACGTATGTATACGTAAAGTTTTATACATATATATCATATATATATATATATATATATATATATCTATATATATATATATTAAATAATATAATATATATGTAATAAATAATATATATATATATTGTGTTCTTTATAATTGTGTTAATAGATAATTAAATATATATATTAAATATATAGTATATTATATTAAATTTAAAAGTTTATACTACGATTATAATATGCATGTACATATATTTGTATGGTTAATATTTATTTTAATATTTTTATTTAATATTTAATTTGTAAGATATAGTATACTATAGATGTTGATTCAATCAACGTTTTCATATAATGACGCACGCAATTTATCAATATATAAATTCATATACATTCACATAAGTTACATTTATTCACACACATTATATTACACATATTCATAACACCATTACACTACTATTACACTATCATTACACTATTCATATCAACCCATATACACACATACTCTATACATTTACAATATCTTTGAACCTCCCTATACGCTAGTTAACACATACACCACCAAACCTCACACTTATTTCCCTCACTTACCCCCAGCCCCCATTCAACCACATTTTCTTTTATTTTCCTCTTCTAACATATCCCCAATGATGAATAATACTTCCTCCCACTCCACTGACGATGATACCTGCACCGCCTGTAAGAAATCTGCTACCATTCTTACAGAATGTGACCACTGCTCACACTGGTTCTGTGACTCCTGTAATGGACTCACACCTGACATAGTCTCTAATATGACCGCCCTCTCTGAAGCAGGCCTTTCTTGGTTCTGCACCACCTGCAGATCCATCCCCAGACCCCTTAACAAATCATTCACTAATTCATCTTCCCAAACATTATCCCTGCCACCCACCACCCCCACCCCCAACTCACCCACTTCACCTACTATCCAAATTCTCCCCACTTGCACAACATCCCCTCCTGACACCTCATCTCACACCTCATCCCCTACTCTCCCTTCTAACACACATACAAAACCTCACACTTGCATAAACAAAACCCCCTTTTTTAACACACCATACCGAAAACCCATACCTTCCCTACTCCCCCACAAATCTGACAAATTAGCTTGGAAAAAAATTAACAACCCTCCCAACACTCCACTTATCAACTTCGTCACTGGTAAACCACCCACTATATCTCATACTGTTATCGGCGCCGTAGAGTCAGGTAATGACTCCGTCTATTTAAATAAGCTCTTCTCCTCCATCAATATCCATCTCAAACCACACATCCACTCCCACCGCATCCCACACTCACCCAATTCCTCCAACTATACTAGAAACCAACCAAAACCCCTAATTATCACCTACCTCACTCTTAAATCTAAGCAAATCGTCAACCTTTCCCTTCATCTCATCAAACAATCCAACTTCCCGGTCAGGTTCTGTGAACCCCTCACCAAAACTCAACTAATTGCTCGCGCTAATTGTGCTGCACAAATTAGCAACCTCAACTCCACACACCCCATCTCCAACTACAAATATGCGATCCGTGGCACGACAAATTTTTACATCGCCCTAATTCCACTCCCTCCACCCATCACATTAATCTCCTAAATTCCCCCAAAATCCCCTCACCCCCTTCCCAACTATCTTTACCAAATCCTCCTACACCCACGCCCACGATAACCTTTTCCCCTCTCATCTCTCCTCCCAACCACCGCCCTACCCTCCCTGACCTACCTATTTCCCTCAACGCAGCTCTCATCAATACACGCTCCTTACGAAACAAAATACCATCCATCGTCTCCCTCATGACTGATTACAATCTCGATATCCTATTCATCACGGAAACTTGGCTCTCTCCCCTAGACTCCCCTCTTATTGCCACTCTCAATAGCCCCCCTTACCAGTTCATACATAACCCTCGTGACTCCCCCCATCCTGGTGGTGGCACAGGAATTCTATATAAATCTACTCTTACTCTCTCCAATATCTCCCATCACTCATTCCTTCACTCCGAAGCCCTTAGCTGCGCCATCAGCTCACCATTCTCCCGCACCTTCAACATTTCCCTATTCTACCGCCCACCCTCTCCCTCAATCAACCTATTTCTTGATGAATTTCGCCTCTTCCTACATTCAATCTCCCCCACCACCATCATACTAGGTGATTTCAATATTATCAACCCACCCATGACCCTTTCCCTCAATAAACTTCTCCACTCTTTTAACCTTACACAACACATCACCTCCCCCACACACGTCCATGGCACTACCCTTGACCTTATAATATCCCCTAAATCCAGCAATATAATCACAGATCACTCCATCGGACCACCCTTTTCAGACCACTTCCTAATACTACTTACCCTCAACCACCCCAAACCTACCCGACCCATAAATACAAGAATCACACGACAACTACATAATATTCCCATCTCTACTTTTATTGCTGACCTCTCCTCCCACCCAATTACCACCTCTCTTGAACTGCACAATTCCCTTGCCACCATCCTCGATAAGCATGCCCCCCTCCTCACCATAACCTCCATCACACGCCCTGACTCATCCTGGTTCACAAAATCCCTCCTCAAACAAAAACGTATACTTCGAACAGCTGAAAATCTCTACCTAAAACATCCCTCTCCCACTTCCTTAGCCTCCTACAACGCATTAAAAAACACTTACAGAAAAGCCATCACTACCGCAAAAGCATCCCACATATCCCTAAAATTTGCTAAAATTTCCAATGATTCCAAATCCACCCACAGACTCTCCTCTCAACTCCTAGGTCGCACACTCAAGGCGCCACTTCCTACCTGCCTCCCCGAACAACTACCACTCCTCTTCAAAAATACCTTTAATGATAAACTCTCCGCTACCCTTTCCTCCCTACCAACCCCCACCCCCTGCCTCACTCCCACAACTTTTCCCGCCTCCTTCAATAACTTTGAACCACCCTCCCTAGAACATATAATCTTCCTCCTCGACTCCACAACCTCAACCTCACCCCTTGACCCCTTCCCCTCCGATACTCAAACAGATTACACATACCATTGCGATCCCCCTTCATAAAATAATCTGTACATCACTCTCCTCTGGTATCGTCCCCCCGGACTTCAAGGTTGCAGTAATAACCCCCATCCTAAAAAAGCCTAACCTTGACTCCCTGAATCCTTCCCATTATCGACCCATTTCCAACCTCTCAATCCACTCCAAAATCCTGGAACATACCGTCTCCCCCCAACTCATCTCCTACCTCACCACCAATAAAATACCTAACCCATTCCAAAGCGCCTATCTTCCCCACAAATCCACCGAATCTGCCCTCACCCTTATCACATCTGATATACTCTCAAACCTCAATAGTAACCGCGGAACTATACTTGTCCTCCTCGACATGAGTTCCGCGTTCGACACCCTCAATCATACCTTACTCATCCACCGACTCGCATCCATTGGCATCTCTGGAACTCCCCTCGACTGGCTTACATCTTATATATCCAACCGCTCCTCCTCAGTCAGAATACACTCCCACTCATCCCCCTACCAACCCATCACCCACGGAGTGCCACAGGGCTCTGTCCTTGACCCGCTCCTCTTTAATATCTACCTCCTCCCCCTATTCAATATTCTTACCGATTATCCCGACATATCCTTTCACTCCTACGCTGACGACCTCCAACTTTACATTAATTGCACAGACTCCCCTACGTATGCCCCTAACCGACTCTCCTCCTGCATTAAGTCTATTCATGATTGGCTCACCTCTAACTCTCTCAAACTGAACCCTAACAAACCGAAGCAATTTTCCTCCACCTATCATTACGCTCCTCCTCCCTACCTGATCCACCTCCCATTACAGTTGATAATTCCCCAATACCTTATTCCAAACACATCCGTAATCTTGGACTCCACATTGACACAACACTCTCCCTTGACCTACATATCGCACACATGCATAAATCCATCCACTATCACCTACATTGCCTCAAACTAATCCGACGTTCTATTCCCCTCCCCATCGCCATTACTATCGCCTCCTCATATATTAGCCCACTCTTCGATTATTGCAATTCCCTAATCTTCAACCTCCCCACCTACAAACTCAACAAACTTCAACGACTTCAAAACGCTGTAGTTCGTTGTGTCTTCCTACTTCCCCGACGTTCCTCCGACTCCATTACCCCTCTCCTTAAACAACTACACTGGCTCCCAGTCCTTTACAGAATACAATACAAACTTTCCCTAACTATACACAAAGCCATCCACCATAACTCCCCTGACTACCTTGCCTCACTACTACACCTCTACATGCCCACTACCAAACTCCATACCCGTTCCTCCAACACATTTATCCTAGCCACACCCCACCTATACAATCTCCACTCTTCCCATATTCGCTCCTTCTCCCTTTCTGCCCCTTACCACTGGAATTCCCTTCCCAACCACTTGCGCACTATCATCTCCACACCCACCTTCAAACGCCACCTCAAGACCCATTTATTCTCCCGAGCTTTCCCTCCAACACAATAACAACCCCCCCCCTACGGACGACCGAATGCTCACGCACAGCAGTAGTCCTTAAACTGATAAAAGTAAAAGTAAAGTAAGTAAGTAAAAATATTTATTTCAAATCATATGATTGGCTTACATCATAGTGAAGTGGCCACATTACCCTCTAAAAGGTGGCCAACTTACCCGCCTCGAGGTATCACGCTATTTACACTATATAATAATGAATATTACTTACTAAAATAAATTGTTTACACACTTTATTAAAATTAAATAGTTCTTTAACACCAAACATTAATTTTCAATTTATATTATATATTAGTGATTTAATAAATGTTTTACTAAACTTTTATTTCAATTTTTTTTAAAGTAAATCGATTTTTTTGTATTTTTTACATCATTTTTGTTTATTAATAGATATACAAATTATTATTACTTATTTGAACAAAGTTTACCAATGCGCATATTTCATGTATATATTTTTTTTTTGATTGGACTTATAGTTTATGAGATACGCCAAGTGGCCACATTACCCTAATTAATAGTATGCAACTGAATAACATACATTTTATTAATATTTACTTATTAAATATGTAATATATTCATGTAAATATGTATTAATAGGAATAAATTAAATAATATAATAAACTAATGATAATAATAATATAATTTAACTTATATTTAATGTAATATTAGAAACTATATGATAGTAGGTAATATATAATTAAGTAATTTCAAATAATATTTAACAACTATTTGAAAATAAACTTTAAAAAAATAATTAGTACCCTTACTATAACACTTTACTTATCGTTTTGTTAACTTATTATACATATATTATCTATTGATTCTACTTGAAATTAAATGGAATTTCCGAAACTATATAAAACTCCTATGTACATAGGAAAACTCCTATATGTACTTCCTTTAATAATCGAATTTTGATCAAGTAATTTATAAATATAATTCTTATATTTTAAATATTTTAAAATATTCAAAAATAAAATAAGGATAAAATAAGGATGGCACAATAAGGATTTGCACAATTAGATAAATCATTACAATTCATAGAGCTATATCTAGATAAAGTATAATATATTAATATATCATCTGCATACAGGTGATATCTAATATGTTCAAATTGCCTGATAATATGTGATAAAGGTTTTATGTAGATCAGAAATAGATTTGGTTCCAGAACAGAATCTTGAGGACACCTGATTCTAAAGTATGATTTTTTGAATAAAATTGCCCAGTTTTAACAGAGAATGATCGATTACTGATAAAAGATATCATCCAATCAAGGGCTATCTCATCCAGACCAATTTCAGTAAGTCTATTATACAGAATTGAGTGGTCGAGCGTATCAAACGCTGCAGATAGATCTAATAGTAGTAGTTGAATAGGTTTATTAACATCTAGAGATCTAAGTATATTATCAATTACGTGTATTACAGTAGTTTCGGTACTATGGTTAACGCGGTAAGCACTTTGATAGTCGTCAATTAGTTTATTCGTAAGGAGGTAATTATTTAGTTGTTTGAAGACAATTTTTTCAAGAATCTTAGCTATGGTAGGTAATTGTGATATAGGTCTATAGTTATTAAGTAAATTGTGATTAGTTTTATTTTTTTTTAATATTGGTGAGATATTTGCATGTTTATGTTCGGGAGGTACTATGCCTGTAGACATTGATCGATTTATGATTAATGTAATTGGAATGGTTAACATACGTGACATTTTTTTCATTAGAAGTAGCGGTATTGGGTCGTGTGGAGCAGAAGATTTTGAATGGTTAATTAATTCAAAAATTTGTTCGTGATTAGTTGGAATGAAATACGATAATCTTATGTTTGAGTGTTGAGGAGTTACATTGAAATGTGGGTTATAGGTAAAGTTATAAGTTAATCGTAGTTTTTTTAATTTTTCAGTGAAGAAATTAGCAAAATCAGAACATAATAATTCTAAAGGGGTATCTGGAAATATAGACTTTTTAGTTTTTCCTAACAGTGAATTTGTAATACAATATAACTTTCTTATATTATTACTGTTATTAAGTATTTCATTTAGATAACAAATTTTCTTTGCACTACTACTACTACTACTATTACTACTACTACTACTACTACTACTACTACTACTACTACTACTACTACTACTACTACTACTACTACTACTACTATTACTACTACTACTACTACTACTACTACTACTACTACTACTACTACTACTACTACTACTACTACTACTACTACTACTACTACTACTACTACTACTACTACTACTACTACTACTACTACTACTACTACTACTACTACTACTACTACTACTACTACTACTACTACTACTACTACTACTACTACTACTACTACTACTACTACTACTACTACTACTACTACTACTACTACTACTACTACTACTACTACTACTACTACTACTACTACTACTACTACTACTACTACTACTACTACTACTACTACTACTACTACTACTACTACTACTACTACTACTACTACTACTACTACTACTACTACTACTACTACTACTACTACTACTACTACTACTACTACTACTACTACTACTACTACTACTACTACTACTACTACTACTACTACTACTACTACTACTACTACTACTACTACTACTACTACTACTACTACTACTACTACTACTACTACTACTACTACTAATAATAATAATAATAATAAGACGATTTATTTAAACACTCATTAAATAACAACAAAGATTGTTCTGATAAGTGTGAGAAAAGAAGATGATTATAAACATAAACATATAGTAAAAAACATATAGTAAACAAAAAAACATAAACAATAATGTAATATAAGTTATAAAAAATATTATAATTATATATTAAACAATCAAGTATCAATTCGTTGATAATATATATGATTTCAATACATTCTTAAACTTATGTGTAGAATGTATTGATCTGATATGGAGAGGAATAGAATTCCATAACGTTGGTGAACTACACGAGAAAGCACGATTGCTTGTTCGAATCAACTTGCATTTATGATAGACGAGTACAAGTTTATCATTCGATGACCTAAGTCGAGTAGATGGAGTATTATATTTTAGTGTAGCATGCAAATAACGTGGCATTTTATTGACCAATTTTTTATGGATAATACACAGTATTCTATATATAGATTTCTGTTGAATATTAAATATTCTACAATCAACCATTCTCTTTGATACACTAGTATAATCAGATAATCGTTGTCTGTATATTATCCTTGTGCTCGTTCTGATTATTCTCGATATATTCATCATCAGATTATTGGGTAAACCGTGATAAATAGATGAGCAATAATCAAAACGAGACATTACTAATGTTATTATCAACATTAACGTTATATCTTTTGATATGAATTTTCTAGCTCTACGAATATTGTAGAGGTCATAGTTAGACTTACGACATACTTCAACTATATGTGACTTAAAAGTTAAATTCCTATCAAATATGACACCTAAATATGTAATTTTATCACTAGGAATAATAATGGTATCATCAATAGATACAGTCGGGAATTGGTAGCCAGTAGGAATATTCAGTAGCTCAGATTTAGAAGTATTTAATAATAAATTATTAGTCGTAAGCCAATGATGAATTGCGTTACTACAGCGCGTAAGTACATTTGAGTTTTTAGAAGAAAAACGTGAGAGTGGAACATACAGCAGTATATCATCTGCATATAGATGGTATTTTATTTTTGGGAATGTACATATAATATCAGATAAAGGTTTAATATAAATTAAAAATAGAATTGGCCCAAGAACAGAACCTTGGGGTACACCAGTTGTTAACATACGTGTTGATGATAT
>OZ025240.1:81618589-81688589 GCA_964019155.1 Osedax fenrisi | reverse complement strand
GGTCATTGTTGATATATTTACGAATATTACGTATCATATGTAGCTGGTAATTCGAACGTTGACATATGTTGTTGATTTGCTTCTTAAAGGTTAAGTCATCATCTATTGTAAAACCAAGATATCGTATAGAACTACTTGGTTCTACTATAATACCATTCACAGATATCACCGGGAAATCGTAGTATGTTTCCGGAATGTTGATTAGCTCAGATTTAGAAGCGTTAAGCAGCATATTATTCAATAGCCATGCACGTATTTCGGTAGCACATAGTGAGAGATCGTTTCTGTTGGAAGTAGAATGACGAGACAAAGATGTGTATAAAAGTATATCATCGGCGTAAAGATGATAATGAATTGATGGGTAGGATTTAATTATATTAGTGAGAGGCGCAATATAAATTAAGAATAGAAGTGGGCCTAGAACTGAGCCTTGGGGAACACCCGTAGTTATAAGTTTAGTTATAGAGATGGAAGAGCCGGTTTTCACAGCAAAGGTACGATATTTAAAGAATGATATTAGCCAAGAAAGTGCTATTCCATCAACAACTATGTCACGTAATCTATTAGTTAGAATGTCATGGTCAAGGGTATCAAACGCTGCTGATAGATCTAATAACAAAAGTTGAATAGGAGATTCAGTGTCAAGTGAGTTAAGTATATTGCTGATGACATGATTTAAACACGTTTCAGTGCTATGGTTAGGTCTATAGGCACTTTGAAAAGGGTCAATGATATTATTAATTTCAAGATAGTGTATTAATTGCTTAAAAACTACCTTTTCTAGAATTTTAGATATAGTAGAGAGTTGAGAAATTGGACGGTAGTTACATAGAGAGTTTTTATCAAGATTATTTTTCTTGAGAATAGGTGATATTAGTACATGTTTAAATTCAATTGGGACAGTGCCATAACTTAAAGAATTTTTAAATATATTAGTAAGATATTTAGAAAGTGCGGGTACAATTTTTTTCATAAGAGATAGTGGAATGGAGTCAAGGGGAGAGGAAGATTTAGATGATAGAATGAGTAATTCAATATAGTCAGTAGATGTTGGAGTAAAGGAAGATAATAAAAAGGAAATAGATGGTGGTGTATAAGGTAAAGTGGGTAGTGCAATACAAATAAGATTGTAAATAGTCTGTCTGATTATTTCAATCTTATTTGTGAAAAAAAGAAGAAAATTGATTGCATAGATCAGAAGAAATAATATCAGGTACTACTACTACTACTACTACTACTACTACTACTACTACTACTACTACTACTACTACTACTACTACTACTACTACTACTAATACTACTACTACTACTACTACTACTACTACTACTACTACTACTACTACTACTACTACTACTACTACTACTACTACTACTACTATCAATCAATCAATCAAAACGATTTATTTAAACACTGCAATTAACACACCAGGCGTTCTCAAGAGTGTAACAAAGCAAACAAACAAAAATAACATAATTGAATATATACAAAATAATAATTAGTATTATTATAAACTGTACATTGCAAAATGCAATATTGGTTAATTGATATATAAAAAAAACCATATGATATAATGTCATATGGAAAATAAAACATATCAATAACATACATAACATAAATAACGTAAAAATAATAAATTAAGACTTTTCAATATTGAATAAATAACGTTTTAAATTACTACTACTACTACTACTACTACTACTACTACTACTACTACTACTACTACTACTACTACTACTACTACTACTACTACTACTACTACTACTACTACTACTACTACTACTACTACTACTACTACTACTACTACTACTACTACTACTACTACTACTACTACTACTACTACTACTACTACTACTACTACTACTACTACTACTACTACTACTACTACTACTACTACTACTACTACTACTACTACTACTACTACTACTACTACTACTACTACTACTACTACTACTACTACTACTACTACTACTACTACTACTACTACTACTTCTTCTACTACTACTACTACTACTACTACTACTACTACTACTACTACTACTACTACTACTACTACTACTACTACTACTACTACTACTACTACTACTACTACTAATACTACTACTACTACTACTACTACTACTACTACTACTACTACTACTACTACTACTACTACTACTACTACTACTACTACTACTACTACTACTACTACTACTACTACTACTACTATCAATCAATCAATCAATACGATTTATTTATACACTCAAAGTTAGCATGAAAATGCTCTGGCAAGTGTTAAACGAGAGAAACGAAAAAATATAAACATTATAAACAAAAACAATTTAAATTAATCATCGCATGGCTAGAATATATTTTTTAACATTACGTTTAAAGCATCATGATTAGAAATCATACGGATACTTAGAGGAAGTTGATTCCAGTTTAACGGAGCAGAATAAACAAAAGCTCCATTTAGAGTACGCGATAGTCGACATCTGTCAGAGGATAGCAAATATCTATCATCGGTAGAACGGAGGGTTCGAGTCGATATTTTAGGTTTTAACATATCATTGATGTATAGTGGTTTAGCGGTTAGTAACGACTTATGTACTATAAAAAGTAGTCGGTATAATGTTCTTTGTTTCATAGATAGCATTTTGATAGACTTCATCTTCAACGTTATACTAGAGTGATCGGTACGTGGTTGTTTAAAAATCAAACGTACAGATGCTCGAATGATTCGTGTGAGAGGACGAATTCGGCACTCGGGTAAACCTTGAAGATTAGAGCAGCAGTAGTAAATGGGTGACATTGATAATGAATTAACAAGTATTCGGCAGAGGTCATTGTTGATATATTTACGAATATTACGTATCATATGTAGCTGGTAATTCGAACGTTGACATATGTTGGTGATTTGCTTCTTAAAGGTTAAGTCATCATCTATTGTAAAACCAAGATATCGTATAGAACTACTTGGTTCTACTATAATACCATTCACAGATATCACCGGGAAATCGTAGTATGTTTCCGGAATGTTGATTAGCTCAGATTTAGAAGCGTTAAGCAGCAGCATATTATTCAATAGCCATGCACGTATTTCGGTAGCACATAGTGAGAGATCGTTTCTGTTGGAAGTAGAATGACGAGACAGAGATGTGTATAAAAGTATATCATCGGCGTAAAGATGATAATGAATTGATGGGTAGGATTTAATTATATTAGTGAGAGGCGCAATATAAATTAAGAATAGAAGTGGGCCTAGAACTGAGCCTTGGGGAACACCCGTAGTTATAAGTTTAGTTATAGAGATGGAAGAGCCGGTTTTCACAGCAAAGGTACGATATTTAAAGAATGATATTAGCCAAGAAAGTGCTATTCCATCAACACCTATGTCACGTAATCTATTAGTTAGAATGTCATGGTCAAGGGTATCAAACGCTGCTGATAGATCTAATAACAAAAGTTGAATAGGAGATTCAGTGTCAAGTGAGTTAAGTATATTGCTGATGACATGATTTAAACACGTTTCAGTGCTATGGTTAGGTCTATAGGCACTTTGAAAAGGGTCAATGATATTATTAATTTCAAGATAGTGTATTAATTGCTTAAAAACTACCTTTTCTAGAATTTTAGATATAGTAGAGAGTTGAGAAATTGGACGGTAGTTACATAGAGAGTTTTTATCAAGATTATTTTTCTTGAGAATAGGTGATATTAGTACATGTTTAAATTCAATTGGGACAGTGCCATAACTTAAAGAATTTTTAAATATATTAGTAAGATATTTAGAAAGTGCGGGTACAATTTTTTTCATAAGAGATAGTGGAATGGAGTCAAGGGGAGAGGAAGATTTAGATGATAGAATGAGTAATTCAATATAGTCAGTAGATGGTGGAGTAAAGGAAGATAATAAAAAGGAAATAGATGGTGGTGTATAAGGTAAAGTGGGTAGTGCAATACAAATAAGATTGTAAATAGTCTGTCTGATTATTTCAATCTTATTTGTGAAAAAAGAAGAAAATTGATTGCATAGATCAGAAGAAATAATATCAGGTACTACTACTACTACTACTACTACTACTACGTGACTAACACAGTTCGGAGGTTCTTTGTCTTCTGGTCAAGTGTCACGGTATGTGTATAATATATATGTTTATATAAAGGTGCTGCTAAAGTGAATGAATCAGTATGTGATATATATCTTTTCAGGTATTAGTGGGCGTGGATTAGTCACGCTATATGATTATAGTAGGCGGGTAGAATAATACTACATCCCTCTACTAAGTATATAATATAAATATAATAAAAGTAAAATAACAATAGGTATAAAATAATATTTCCGCAACCACTTTATTAACTTAATTTGTGTTAAGCCTCGATAAGGCGATCTGGTGGATTTACTTGCCTGCTAGATCTAGTGGTGTATCGAGATCCATTTGTGGGTATGAGCTGGCATCTATTCCTTCTCACATCCTGTTTCTCCGTTGCGAGATTATCAGATCTTTAACTTTCAGGTGTTGTATTAATAACTGTTGCCATTCTATCTAGGTCTCGTATATACACTTCTTCACCGTCTTCTATATTTCGTAAGGTTTTAGAATACTTATTGTCTCTGTTTCTTTTAATCACTAATTTATTTTTTTCGTTCTTCTCCCTAAATATACAGTGGTCTTCTTTCTTCATGTAATTATCTATTTTAAGTTTAAGTACTGTTGTTCTCAATTTCCTGTTCATCAGAAGTTCCGCTGGCGATCGTCCAAATCTGAGGTGTGTACTTCTGTATGATACTAGTCCTAGATAGGGATCTTCATCTTTTTCTAGAATACTCTTTATCGTTTTGATAGCTCTTTCAGATACATAATTCCCTTATGGGTGTTTATGAGAGGATTTTATCCGTAATTATGTTTGAATTATTTTAATTCTTGACTAATATATTGACTACCATTATCTGATACTACGGTCTCAGGGGTACTATGTCTAGCGAAAATATATGTTAAAGCATTTATTGTGTCTATTGATTTTTCGCTTCTTAGAAGCATCGTTTCAAAATATCTGGAATAGTAATCAACTAGGATTATATATTTTCTTCTTTCGTGAGTATACAAGTTTGTTCCAACTATTTCCCAAGCATGTTTAGGTGTATTTATAATCTCTAAAGGTTCTCGGATCATTGGCCCATATATTTGATAAGTCGAGCAATTTCTGACCATCTTTTCGATGTCTTTATTAATTCCTATCCACCATACGCTGTTTCTATCTCTTGCCTGGCATTTGTTAATAACTTGATGTCCTCTGTGTATCTCCTTCATCACCTCTTGTATATGATTCCTAGGTATAATGAGTCTATTTTCGTACGTTAGACATCCTTTCATTATTGATATAGTTGCTTGATGTTAACATGAATTCATAATATGTTTTTAGGTTCATCTATCTTTTCCCATCCTTCTTCTGTCTTCTTTATTACCGTCTGTAATATTGGGTCAGCGTCTTGTAAGATTCTCAATTCATTTAATTTAATTGAACTCCCTGGTTGAAATCTATTCTTTACTAATTCATTAACTTCTATCTCTAGGATATGTGAAGTTTCTCGTTGTGCTGGGTATCTTGAAAGAGCGTCCGCTCCAATATTTGTTTTTACTTGTATATATTTCATGTCAATTACATATCTCATTAGTCTTAATCTATACCTTTGTATTCTAATTGGTATTTTGTCGACTTCCTTCTTTCCAAATAGAGTTATCAATGGTTTATGATCTGTTTATATGGTTATTGTTGCTCCGTTTACGTAATAGTTAAATTGTTCTAGTCCCCAAACAACTCCTAAGTCTTCCTTTTCAATTACTGCATAATTATTTTCTATTTCAGTGAGAGATCGGCTCGCCGCTGCAATCATTCGTATATTTCCTTAGTCATCTATTTGTGAGAGTATAGCACCTATACCTTGGTTTGATGCATCTGTTGTAATGATATTATTTTTCTTTATGTCAAAAAATGCTAATATTGTCGGTTTCTCAAAAATATCTTTCAGTTTTCTAAAGCTGTTTTCTTGTGATTCTTCCCATATCCAAACTATGTTTTTCTTAGCTCTCTAATGGGATGGCTTTTCTCCATTATTTCAGAACTGAATCTAGCGTATTGATTTATCAAGCCAAGAAACCTTCGTACGCCTTTGACGTTAGTTGGTCTCGGAAAATCTCTTAAACCGTGTATCTTATCTCCCGCTTTAATTCCATTCTTTCCTATCTTATAGCCTAAGAATTCTACTTCTTCTTTTCTAAATTTACATTTATCTTTATTTAGTGTCATTCCAGCTTCTTCTATGCGGTTGAGTACTTCGTTTAAATTATTGTCATGTTCTTCTAGGTCATTACCCATTATTAGTACATCGTCCATGTGTATGATGACACCTTTACAATTTTTTAGTATTTTATCCATTTCTCTGCAGAATATTTCTGGAGCAGATGTTAATCCGAATGGTAATTTCGTGTATATATATATATCTTCCCCAAGGTGTTAGGAAGGCAGTTAATTGTGATATTCTTCTTCCAGTGGAATCTGCCAAAATCCTGAGTTAGCGTCGAGTTTACTGAAAATTTGTCCATGTATCTTGGCCAGGCTTACTTCTACAGTTGCCATAGGGTACAGTTCACGCTTTACAGCTTCATTCAATGTCGTAATATCATTGCATATTCTAATCCTTCCCTGGGACTTCATAGACACTACCATAGGACAACACTATTCTGTTGGGTAAATAGCTTCTTCTATTACCCCTAAGTTTATCATCTTATAAAGTTATTCCTTAACTCGCGCTAGTAAATGTACTGGTACAGGTATTGGTACATAGATAGAATATGGTTTCAAATTCCTATTGATTTGGATTTTATATTTTATTTTAAATTTCCCAAGTCCTTCAAATAATTCTTTGTGTGGGTGAACTTCGCCTATTAGTTTTATCCTATAGGAGTTTTATTAGTCATAATTGAATGGACATCTTTCTCGATAATAGACCAATTTGTTGGTTCTTTAATACGAAGATATTTTCTTTATAGTACTTCCGTTATATGTCATTTCGGCCGTAAACATTCCAACTGTTTCCAAGGGTACCATTCCTGGTCCTCTCAATTCTATATTACTTTGTATAAGTTGGGGTAAATTTTTGGTATAAGGGAGAATAGTTGCACTTGCTTCCGTGTCGATTTTAAATTCAATTGTTTGGTTAAATCCTGGTGCTTTGATTTTTATCAATTTCGTCCATGATTTATTCTCAGGTACATTTATTTCTCCGAGGAACTTATAATTCCCGGTTGACCTATTTATATCTAGACTGTTAACTTCGTAATTTGCATAAGTATTTGTATGTTCTCGTTCACTTGGTTTCCTATATAACTTTGCTCAATGTCACTCTTTGTTGCATTTATGGCATTTCGACTTTAAGGTTAAACTATAAAAATTGAGTATAAAAATGAGGTATAAATTTAAATACGTTGTAGAAATTAACTTTAGATATATTAAATTTTAATATGTAAAGTAAATAAATATAATAATTTTCTTTGAATCTGAAATTAATAATAATAAAAGATGATTTTATTTTCTAGTATTACCAAAGCCCTTGGGGTTTGGTATTACGATTACTATCTATAATAACAAGGATTTTCCAAAGTCCTTAGGAAAATCTTTGATAATAATAGCTATTTATATTAAAAATAGTTATTGGTAATTTTATGATAATTAAACATTGGTCCAATACAAGTCAATGTAATTAAATGAATATGAAATATAAGAAATACAATTGTATTTCTAAAATTGTATTTAATGTAAATTATGTCATATAGTTATATTATATAATTTAGGATTTATATATGTACCAAATCGAATTTACAATATAAACTATTGAAATCATAGAAAGTTAATACTCCAGAGATTTTTGTTTAAAAAATATCTCCTCTTCATATTACAACGTGTGTTTGGAATCGATGCACCGTTATAAATTAGGTATCTACATATATTTTCCGAAGGAAAGAAGGAACCCATCAAACAGTAATAGCCTCATAATAGCAACATAACAGCATACTTAATTGCCTCACATGTTTACATTGTGCTATTATGCTGCTATTATATTGCCATTAAATGTCTATTAAAGGATCCCAGCAAACAGTAAGAGCAGCATAATAGCAGCATAACAGCATATGCTAGAACTTCAAATGTTTACATTGTGCTATTATTCTGCTATTAAATGTCTATTATGCTGCTATTATGCTGCTATTAATTTGTCATAATATTATGCTGCTGTTATGCAGCTATTATGCTGCCATTATGCTGATATTATGCTGCTATTAATTTTAAAAGTATATTATGCTGCTATTATGCTGCTATTATTAGAAGAGCAGCATAATAGCAGCATAATATACTTTTAAAATTAATAGCAGCATAATATCAGCATAATGGCAGCATAATAGCTGCATAACAGCAGCATAATATTATGACAAATTAATAGCAGCATAATAGCAGCATAATAGACATTCAATAGCAGCATAATAGCACAATGTAAACATTTGAGGCTCTAGCATATGCTGTTATGCTGCTATTATGCTGCTCTTACTGTTTGCTGGGATGTATGCAGCATAATTTATGCTGCTATTTATTTGTCATGCTATTATGCTGCTGTTATGTTGCTATTTAAATTCACTATAATCGCATCATAATATACTTTTAAAAATAATAGCAGCATAATAATAGCATAATATACTTTAAATAGCATTAAAAATTAATAGCCGCATAATATTCATGTAATGGCAACATAATATCACAATGTAAACAAATGTTTACACTGTGCTATTATGCTGCTATTATGCTGCTGTTATTATAATAGCAGCATAATAGCAGCATAATATACTTTTAAAATTAATAGCAGTATAATATTAGAATAATATACTTTAAATAGCAGCATAACAGCAGCACAATAGCATACAAAATTAATAGCAGAATAATAGATATTTAATAGCAACATAAAAGCAGCATAATAGCATTAGTAAACATTTTAGTAAACATTTGAGGCTATTGTATATTCTGTTATGCTGCTATTATGCTGCTATTACTGTTTGCTGAGTTGATTCGATATTGATGGGAAATTATTAAAATGTAATGGTCAATTTAATAATTTTAAAATTAAAATATATTTATATTATAATTAATAGTTATTTAATACATCTATTCTAATATATTAAATACCCGTTAAATACGCATTTGTAAATTTAATATTAAATTTACCCCGGGATTTTATATTTGTTTTCCCTATATTATTTTATAACTGAATAAAATATTTAAATTCAAATTGAGTTGTTATTTACATGTTACATTTGTTTATTTATTTAATTATTACATTCACATAAATAGCAATGTTTCCAAAAGCGAAACTAACTCGTTTCAACGAAAATAAAGGTATTTACCAATATTTGTATAAATTGTATATGTTAAAGTAACTTAATAAAGTTTTATATATAATATTTTTAAAGCATTTTAAAAATGCTTTCAAAATATTATATATAAAACTTTATAAACATGATTTTAATTCACAATTTAATTATTAAAATATTTAAAGTTACATTATAATAATCATTATTATTATAATAATTTTATAATAATTATAATGGCTGGTACTTATATATTCAGTGAATAATTCACTACTGCCATTGTTGGTCAAAACCTACTTTTTCTAAAACTTGAATTTAGGTTTTTTCTTAAAAAGATTGGTTTTTCTTTTTTTAATAGGATACATCCACATATTTTTTTTAATATTTATTATAATTATTATAAAATATATATATATTGATAATTATTAGAATATCATATGTAAGATTTAATTTAATCATAGATTATAATAATCTATAATAATCTTTATTATAATAATAATTATTTACATAATCATTTAATCATTAAATTAATGATTATGATAATTATCAAGATAATCATTATCTAGAAGATATAATATTATTATAATAATTATAAACAAGCATAACTATCATACTACAAATTATGATTTCAGTATATAATTATAATAATATTAATTATTATAATAATAATAATATGTAAACATTAATTGGATATACAGAAAAAAAAGTCGATAAAGAATATAGTATTATAGTATAATACTATTATACTAAGTATATGCATATACTAAGTATATGAATGGTAGTGATATCTCCTAAAGAGAGTTGTTTCAGGCATTGCGGGCTTAAATAATGTCTGCGTAATAGTTATAATTAATGCATACTGATAATTGTTGTTTTATACATACTCACTATATATATAAATATATATATGATGTAAATATATTTCAAATTATTTGTATAGTATTTTATTTAATTGTATAACATTTAAAAATAAACATATTTGTATAGTTACTTATACTGTATATTACTTATACCACAGGTTAAATAGAGCATGTGGTTATTATATTATTATATTAGAGTATTATATAATGACGATATATATATAGTATTCTAGAAAGTAAAATCAATAATAATTGGTCAACATGTTAAGTATTATACCCAATTTTATGCTTACTAAATTCAAATTCAACTATTGATATATAAAACTATCATTATATAAATTTATAATTATGTTAACATCGTTTCCGGATATCATTTATCTCAATCTTATAAACTAATACACCTTATTAGACTTATATACACTGATAACACCGATGCGATTATAATGAATGTACACTACCTCGCAGGCTGCGGACCTCCCGTTGGAGCTTACGACCCTTCCGACGAATACCACATCCAGGGGGTGCTGCAGTCTAATGTGAATCGCTTCAAAGATCATAAGAAAGACTCAAATTTCGCAATACCACCGGCTTCCTCTTCGCTAAAGAATAAATCTAAGGTCCGTTATTCAAGAATACATAGTAGTTACGAATCATAAGTTATGTTATAGCACTATCAATATTATTTATATTTCAATTTTAATTTCGAGATACTTATACACGTATATATATAGATATATCGTGTGTATATTCCGGGTGATAGTTAATTTCACTGAGTATGGGTACATTCGTAGGAGTCAGGTGTTATCAGTATACCTATGTCATGGTCTATCTAGGATACCTAAGGTATTGCACTATCTGAAAGTTGATACACTCTTGCTCTTCGATAATGACAAATTTATATTTTCTTGAATATAATTTTTCTTAATATATATTCATAATTTTGTAAATATTGTTAACATTATTTATATAATCATTTAAAATCTATCATATTACTACTATTATTATTATTATTATTATTATTATTATTATTATTATTATTATTATTATTATTATTATATTTTGTATTAATATATTTATTATTATTATTATTATATTTTGTATTATTTTATTATTTCATTATCATATTTTGTTATTACTAGATGAGCTATGCTTCTTCAATCATCTAGGTTATCTAGGCTAAACTCTGATATTATTATATATACATATAATAATATTATATATATATATATGATACTGCCCTACATCCATGAATCGATACATATCTTGATATAGATGATATAGACTTACTTCACTATAAGTGGGCCGTGATACCTAAATACACTGTTTGTATTGTGGGTGCAAAGTTCATCACAGACGAGACCTGTGCACATGAACATTTATGTTTAAATACATGATGTAATGATAATAACATACGCGATTCAGAGGATAATAGTTTATAGTAATAGTACTAGTGGTCACTTAGAGGTCACTAGGGTCTGTAATCGCCACTGTATTACTCCTCACTTATAAGGACATGTTATTATATGTATATGTATATAAGGAGGGCTAATATTACTATAGATTGTTAGCATAGTTGTAGGTACTTTACACTCAGAAATAAGTCAAAATCTATTAGAATTACTCTAAAAAATAGCCTATCTCTGACTTATCAATGTTTACTCTAATACATACATTCGCTATACTTGTGTTTCATTCGAAGCACCGTAACAGTTTAACACCTTTACTTCTACTATTGTACTAGTGTACTACTTCAGTAACTCTGCTTCTCGAATAGAGTACAGTCGTTACTTAAGTAGTACACTTTCAAATTTGTAAATATATATATATATATATACATTATATAATAATACAGTTGTTATTATATAGTTATAAGTACTCAATTATAGAGTTCTGTATAAATATATGTATTTTTTACAAAACTAATCTTTATAAGATAATAAATATTTAATATTAGTACTGCGAATACTAATAATACGTTTACTATTACTGTTACCATTGGTACCACTGATACCGTATGCACATACATACTATACCCTATTTTAGATTTCAAGGTCATGCACGGATGTATCCGGAAAGAAATGTCCGGTGTGCTCAAAGAACGTTCAGAATCTCGCCGATAAAATTTCGAATTTAGAATTTAAATTAAAAATGGCGGCGGTAAAAAAGGACGAACGTTAGACACACCTCTTTTTAGTGACGATTTAGTCGTTATCATACTACTTATAATACACTATTGCATATTGCATATATATAGGCTTGGATTTAGACAAACAGGTAGTATGACACAGATTCAAGCCCTGTCAGAAAAATAAAATAGGTCATTATGATAATTCGAAGTGATCTTATTAAGTGTGTATAAATGTGTATAAGTGTGTATACAAAATTATAGGTTTTCATTAAAACCTGGAATATTTAACATGGGAGTTGTTTCGAAGGATATTATCAACATTTTTGTATACGTAAAAGAAGTATCTATGATCCTGGATGGGATGAAAGACTCCACCAACATAAAAATACAGCTATAGATATAATATAAATCGTAGATGCAAATATACCTTTCAAGATGTATTATTAAACCTGTACAATATGTTGTGACTAATTGTGACATAATCTATATTCCTCCTATATTCATAATTTTAAGTTCATTATAAAAACAAGAAAACCCGAGTAACGTACCCACCACCTCTCACTCTCTAGTCTACTGCAAGTTCAACTCGGCTAATGATGCCTAATACTAAATTTAATTAATATTTACAGATTACTTATAATACATATCTGCTATAAATCTATATTATGTTCATTAGCACATACAGATAAGCGCATACATGATGAATGGATATATGAAACACATGTACTATCACAAACACACACACGCACCTTACCATTACATGTAGATCGTGAACTTGAAAGCAAACATAATACGCTGACACAAGATTTCGAAACAATTCAAGGTACAGAATCAGTGTTGTGTAATTGTAATTGTCAATATTTAATATAATCTCATATTTATACAAATACATATGAATATATATATATATATATATAATAATGTTGTTATTAATTAAATAAATTAAATTATAATTTTATAAATAATGTATTATAATTGATCATAGAATGTCTGATTGTTATTAATATTAAATATTCCCAATAGTATAATGTAAAGTGATGTATTAACTATTGAAATCCTCATCGCTTAGATCAGATGAAGAAGAGCGAAGAAAACATCAATAAGATTACCAAAGAACTATCAGCAGCACACAAAACCCTCAAGGTTTGTAAACTATCGCGACATATTAAGATCTAGCATAGCGTTGTTTACGATGTCTATTTCATCGCGTAGATTTCACTGTTTAGAATGTGAATCTCGTCACGTAGATTGCATTATTTGGAATGTTTTTACATGACTTACATTTCATAATTTAACGCGTATATTTCATTAAAACCGACGCAATCGTCTAGTTAATCGTCATGATATTGTATTACCGGCAGTGATAGTTAATAGTAGTAGTAGTAGTAGTAGTAGTAGTAGTAGTAGTAGTAGTAGTAGTAGTAGTAGTAGTAGTAGTAGTAGTAGTAGTAGTAGTAGTAGTAGTAGTAGTAGTAGTAGTAGTAATAGTAGTAGTAGTAGTAGTAGTAGTAGTAGTAGTAGTAGTAGTAGTAGTAGTAGTAGTAGTAGTAGTAGTAGTAGTAGTAGTAGTAGTAGTAGTAGTAGTAGTAGTAGTAGTAGTAGTAGTAGTAGTAGTAGTAGTAGTAGTAGTAGTAGTAGTAGTAGTAGTAGTAGTAGTAGTAGTAGTAGTAGTAGTAGTAGTAGTAGTAGTAGTAGTAGTAGTAGTAGTAGTAGTAGTAGTAGTAGTAGTAGTAGTAGTAGTAGTAGTAGTAGTAGTAGTAGTAGTAGTAGTAGTAGTAGTAGTAGTAGTAGTAATAGTAGTAGTAGTATTCTCTAGTGTATTGAATGATTGAATGAATTTATTTACTGAATATTGGCTATAATAATCAGAGTGATACCAAGAAGCTATGTTTAGCTTATACTAAGGATACCCTTAATAAAATAATAATAATAATAATTGTCTGAACAGGTGCCCATTACACATGGTTGTTTTCTAAGCATGACTTCTATTTAGTGGTACTGAATACATGTATTCACATGTAGTATCATGTTAAAGGGTGATCACATGACAATTGAATACATGTTTGCATTGTGTGAAACTTGCATCGCACCGGAAATGCAGTTTCCTAATTTTTACATACGTACCGGAAAAATAGAACATATTCTATTTTTCGATGTCTTACGAAACCAGTATTCGACGAGGTAAGCATTTTTAGACCACGTGAAAACCCTTTAATACGATATTACATTCGAATACGTGCGTTTATTACATGTTTTCTGACATGCTTATATATAATGATAACATATTCAGACCGGATACTCGAGAATACTACTACTATTAACTATTCAATATCATCAGTCTCTCAAGTATCATGGGTATTATCTAGATCAGTAGTTCCCAACCTATGGGTCATGACCAGGCCTCGCTAGTTGCATGCAATTTGCACGAATGCACACTTTTGCACGCAGCCAGTATTTGTATATTTCTACTTTTGCACGCAATACTAATATTTTTATTTCTCCAAATCATAATAATTTATCATAAATCTAGAGTACTCTAGAAGCTGGTACGTACTAGGTACTCTAGAAGCTAACATTAATGTCTATTCTACATTCTCAAATACACGGGATAAAATAACAACTCAATACAATAATTTTGAACTTCTATTTGAATTCTCTGCCTGACTCGCTACAGTATTAGGAGGTACTTCATCTGTGGAATCTGATTTTAGTATTGTTTCATATGCACACAATGACTATAGATCTGCATTAACTGATTTCTCTTTGGAAGGCATTTTGCAATGTAAACAATATGATAAAATAATGAATATGTAATATATAAATAAATAATAAATTATTTATCTTATTTAATTGGTTTTTTAAATATATGTATCTTGAATTAATTCTAAAAAGTAATAATGTGTTATATATAAATCCGTTAATGGATATAAATAAAGATATAATATTATTGTGTAAAATTCTTCTTCACTTGTCTCTGAATCTTATATTTTACTTTTTATCTTGAAAAGTGTGCATGCACTCAGCCAGTTCACAATTTTTTTAATGCACATTTTCCAGGTCTTTATATTTACTTGATACAATTCTGAAAGGTACGTCGATGTAAGATTTATTACTATATGTTGCCATGTCAAGGGCTACCGAAAAAGTACTGCGAGTTTTCAATAATATCTTTATATCCTTATTTATATTCATTATCTTATATCCTCTGCATATTTAATATGCAGCAACTTCTAATTATATTTCTCACAATTACTTCACTAACATTTACTAATTCATGAACTCCACCTATTTCTTTAACATTATGTAAATTTTAGATGTAAATCTGAAAGAAGAACCGATTGAAACTAAGTTACTGCATAGTTGAATATTTTTTTATTTGAAAATATTTTTTTATTTAATAGAGTGTAATTATTATCATCATTTCTAGTTAAATTTATAATCTTTAAATTTATGGTGATATCTTCTTCATTAAAATATATAATTCTTTAATGATTTCATCTATAATTCTACCATAAATTATATAACTATCATTTTGCCCAATATATTTTGGTAATTTATTTGTATGTATATCAAAGAAATTTGATTTTTCTAACCCATTTAAAGTCTGATATGTTTTCCATTGCTTATTATGAGCAGTTGTGTTTTGAAAAGTTATCACAACGAAAAGGGATTGTATCTTTGTAGTTTTTGGTCGCTTCTTTTCATTCTCGAAAACTTCACGGCCAAAAGTTATACAAAATTTACATAAAACACTAATTATTTTATCATTTTATCTCGTCGATCTATGATCCGTAGTTGGTTAAATGTTTGAGATTAAAAGAATAATCTCTTTTTGACATTATATGTTAATGATTATGGTAATATTATTAATAAAATTATTTTAATATATAATATTATAAAAACATGTATTGAATTTTATTTATTCTTAAAAATTAAATATGTTTGAAATACTCAATAGGTGGCTTTTTATCACTGATTATAATCATTAATAATTATTAATAAACGATGATAAATTATTCTGATTTGCAAAAATAAAAATATTGGTATTGCGTGCAAAAGTAATAAAATATAAATTCTGGCTGTATGCATTCGTGCAAATTGAACGCAACTAGTGAGGCCTGCTCATGAGTCATGAGTCATTTTCTAGAAAAAAATGCTTACAAGTGTTATATACAGTTTGACTAAAGTTTAATAATACAAATAAAAAAAATAAATTTTTCATTGGGTCATTTTAAAATTAATATTTATCGAAACAAGTGTAACGATGATAAAAGGTCGGGAACCACTCGTGCAGATGATCGCGTCGTTTGAACAGTGCGAATATCGCATAAGTTACAGTAGGCTGTCTAAACTACTGCTGTCTGCCCACAGAAACAGAACGACCAGAGCGACAACGAGACCGCCCGCTACCAGACCATGATGCAACAGCTGAGTGCTTACCTATCGTCTAATACCGAAGTGAAGGAGAAGGCGGATCGAGACGCTGCCACTCACCGACAACAGATGTTAGACACGCCCCTTTATTGTTAAGATCGGCTAGACTGACGGAACATTACATACTTTGAGCATATTTTTAATTATATATAATTTTTTAAATTTGTAATGAATTTAATTATAATTACTAATAGTATTCAAGGTATAGAATATTAACCAATACAAATTTTATATTAAGGGATGTTGCCAATAAATATAGCAATAATATAATTCACCATGTTAAAAGATAGGAGAAATAGGCATTTGGTGTTATTATGTAATATGGTTTAATTTCTTATCTATATTTTGCTAATGTCCTAATTTCTTTTTCTATATTTAGCTAATAAACAAGGCAGTATAGAAATTATGAAATAAAATTCTATATAGATATATACAAATATGTCTATATATCACATATATATGCCATATGTTATGCTTATGTTCATGTACAATATTGTAATCATTAATTTATTTATATATAATTAAATTTTCATTGCAACAAGTTTATCAATAAATCGTAGTTTAAAGGTAAATAATATGGAAATTTATAAAATAATGTAATGGGGTTGATTATTGTATTTGAAAACAGGAAATAAATATTTGAAAGCACCATCTATATATTTAATTCATAATGTAAACAAACAAAGATATTTCAAAATTGTATTGAATTTTACAATTTTTAAAATCTATCTTATATCCACTAGGGAATGCATTTATAAGAATTAGTGTTTTACAATAATTATTATTATTTTATTATTTTATTTATTTACAAATTATTTAGAAGATGACAGACAAGTAGGTGTCATAAAAGTTTTATGATTTTCCGAAGGAAAGATATAACACTTACGCGAAATCGTGTAATTCGAATTTGTATATAAAATACCCTGGTGCCACCTATAGCGGGTTACTTTTAGGAACTATGTGTTGTTTATAATGTAAATTCGTATTTAACTATACACTTTTAAAATGTTAAATAATATGCTTTAAATTAATATTTATATGATGAAAACTAAGTGTTCATTACTAATATATAACAAACAAATATGATATGTATGTTTTAAATGCTATAAGTATATATTTAGTGAGTAAAAGCTAATTTATATTGCATGTAATTTAATAGAGCAATGAAAACATTGTTGTATGCAAACAGAGCCGAACCTAAATCTATTTCAGTGATTTCGATACTACTGCTAGCAGCGGGTGGGGCTATTACTAAATTACGTTGCATGCATAGGGAGTGTTATATCTTTGCTTCGCAAAATCTTTGGTTATATTGTAAATTTCATCATGATTTTTTTTGTAAATAAAAGCTAATTAATTATATAATATAATTTCATCATGATTTTTTTTGTAAATAAAAGCTAATTAATTATATAATATAATTATTTAATAAAATAAAAAATGATTTATAACATTTGTTATTAAAACAACGAACGTCACTCTCCACCTTATCAATAACATATATTAGTTTAAAAAATTAAATCTAAATATTTAGATATTTATAGTTAGGTGCGCATTTTGTAATTACCAGTATTCAATAGGTGGTATTCTGATTACATTAATATCATATGGTTAATTAACTTGTGTTTGTATTCTTAACTTAAATAAAACTATGATTTCATTTACAATTTATATAATTATATAACGAGTTATATTTATTTTATTATTATACTTTTAAATATATATTTACATATATATATATTTTAATACTCAGTCATACCTATCAAATTCATTGAATAATTTATAAAATTAAGAATTACATTATTTTTTTAATTTCTAAATATTTTATATATAATTGTATTCATTAATAATCTATTATATAATATTAAAGTGAGTAATAATTTCATGTTATTCCAGAAAAAGATTAGAGAAACAACTTAAATCGCAGAAAACAGAAATTGAAATACACCTAAGTCAGAAAACAGAAGACCAGCTCACTATAACGTATGTATTCATCATTACAATGTCTTATTTCTTGTCTTAGTGTCTTTGATTCTTCATTTTACTTCAAATCTTAACCTTTATCTCTTTATACTGTCATATTCTTTATCGTCACACTCTTTCCTTCTTTTCCATTGGTTGATTATCTTCATCCTCTTTACATACCTTAAGCCATATATTCAATATATTATGTAAATTCCTAATTACCTTAACTTTTTCTTCTTTTCCATCCTTTCTTTCACCCCTGCTTAATTCCTATAGCGACCTGAACACAAGAATAAATACAGAGGTCATTAAATGTCAGGACAGTGAGGTAGAATTGGTGCAATCGAATGAGAGAATCAGAGAAATCAATGCTGACCTTGACATGATGAAAGTGTTAGTCGTTTTCTATACGGGTTCCCATATTTATAGTGTAAATATGTGTAAATCCGTTTTAGCATGAAAAACATTTTAAAACCTATCTTAACTATACTAATTTGATTGGTACGAACAGTAATAGCTCTTTATAAATATAATACTTTTTATTGACATTTTCGTAATGTTGATGTAATTATAGTAATGAAAATATATAATACTTAGCTTGTCTGACTTAAAGAAATGAGATCAAACTATCGCTCTATGAAACTACCATTAGTGTGCTATTGCTATTGATATAGCATTCAGATATAATTAATCTCAGTGTAAATATAGAATCTAACCGACTTTATCTAGATGTTGACCCCATTATTAATATAGCTTTAATTAATTATAAATAATAATAATAATAATAACATGTTAGCGATATTAGCCGTGTTTCACAACTTTGATTAACGTAACCGACGGAATCTTGGTGTTATTACTGCGACGTTTAGTTTTACGTAGACATTGCCAACTCTATTCGATGTTAACGTTGCGTCCACCTAGCCACTTGTCCACCTAGCCACTTATCCACTTGTACACACCTCCCTCCCCCCTTAGTTATCAATACAACTCCACAACATCTCACAGGTCTCACACTCAACACGAGGATCGCCTGCAAACTAGAAATACTAATCTCATCAAGATACTAGGTACTACTTCATATCACGTCACGTCGCCCTAAATCACACAATCACACTAATGCATTGCCTACTAAACCTACACCATTACTAATACCATACTAATGTACATTTGACCGGCGATGAACTGTTTTAATGTATCCGCTATACAGAAATAGAACCTTACTGTGTTCGGTTGCATTGTGATACTATTGATCCTATTAATACCAGTACCGTTGCATATAGATATGACAATAGAGTGTTTAGTCGCGTACTTACTTTTTATATATTTCATTAATCATTACGATTATACGTATACAGTATACTATAGTATAACTATATTTGTCACTCTCGTTTATACAACAAATATATCGTGGAAACCAATTATATATGTGCGAATCCATTTACATTAATATTTACACTCAATAAACATATCATTAAACAAATTATAATTAAACACGCTCGAGAGAATTACGTAATATAATAAACTAGTAAATCAGTGGAGCGTGACTAATACCTGGCAATACATGCAGCCAGCATAGAGATGAGTGTGTTGGAGCGCGAACGAGAGCTAAGTGCAGCGAAAAGATTGTCTGACGAACACGAGGATAAACTTACGAAGGAGTGTGAACGTCTTCGCAGAGAGAATAGCGACTTGGAGATTGCGCTCTCTAAAGAGCAGGTTTTTATTGCGAATATATTAAAACTCATACACTTTATAACGTTTATATACACGTGTAAATACTTTATATTCAACTGTCACCACTATTGTGCAAACCTAATACTCTATGTATTTAATATGTTTATTTATAAATTTATATATATATATATGTATTTGGATCTGGTTCATGTTAGTGAATTAATGTTTAAATATAATACTCGTGCATTAATACATCATCTCTCTCTCTCTCTCTCTCTATCTCTCTCTCTATCTCTCTCTCTCTCTCTCTCTCTCTCTCTCTCTCTCTCTCTCTCTCTCTCTCTCTCTCTCTCTCTCTCTCTCTCTCTCTCTCTCTCTCTCTCTCTCTCTCTCTCTCTCTCTCTCTCTCTCTCTCTCTCTCTCTCTCTCTCTCTCTCTCTCTCTCTCTCTCTCTCTCTCTCTCTCTTTCTCACTCTTCTATCTCTCTCTCTCTCTCTCCCTCACTCCCCTCTCTCTCCCTCCCCCCCTCTCTCTCTCTCTCTCTCTCTCTCTCTCTCTCTCTCTCTCTATCTCTATCTCTCTCCCCTCTCTCTCACTATCTCACCTATCACCGCAGCATGTAAGTCAGTGTACCCTAGATCGTCTCGCTAGCGTCGAGAGTAGTCTCTCCATCACCACAACGGACATCAGTAAACAACACGCCACCATATCAGAATTAACACAAGAACAGAGCCGGCTCACCACGGAGAGGTTGGTGCCCCCCCCCCAATGTGGTGTACCTTACACACATCAATGTTTACATATATACTTATAATATCTATTATGTAAATGTTGTTTGTTTACATACATACATATATATATACATATGTATGTATGTATGTATGTATGTATGACGAGTAAACTCGAGAACCGCAGTAAAGACGAGAGCATTCGTTTACTCTAAGTTGCTAAGTTGGAGTTTTGGAATTACATACTCGATATATAGATATACGGGATACCGAAATTAAATCAATAAACATCTAAATTTTCATATTAGTAAGATAACAGTCTCGCCGCAGTAAAACGTGTGTATTCTCATGCAAAATCACTGCTTTATGATGTTAATTTAGATTTTATAAATTGCATTAGTAAAGCATCGAATTTATCATTTACATGACAATATTTTTAAATTGTGATTCTAATTATAAATTTTATTTAAAATTTTAAATAATAAATAAATTTATTAAATGTAAATAATACATTTTACTATCAGTGATAATGTTTATAGTGGTAACGATGAATTAAAAATAAATTATTGTTTACAATTTAATAATTATGTAAGTACACAATTAAAATATATGTAAATAATTTATAATATTATCTTTATATATGTTTTATATATATAATCAATATATACATACATATTATATATATAATATATACATATATATATATAAACAATTATAAAGAATAAATAACTGCAATACTAGGAACCAGTAGTATTCACTTTAACATACGTTTATCTGTGTATGACATTATGTAATATGAAGTAGTGCAGACTTATCTCACAACACTGATACCTATTTTATTACCTGTGTGATTTATAGCAATACGATACCATGCGTTTTTCAGTCGAACCTACTGTTTACATTACTAAGAGAATTCACTCTGGCTTATATTAGTGGCCTATATTCGAATGAGTTTGATTCGTGCGGAAATACATAAATAACAATTTATTTGAGAAATTTACTTTGTTTCATGTATCGAATCCTTAAAGCTTATAGCTGTCACTGATCCTCCTTAGACTTTACCTATAAACTGATTTCATTAATTCGTTTAGAAAATTATAAAATTATTAAAAGTTCATTATTATTGATTAATTGATTTCACACGTACATAGCCAAACAATGAAGTTGACCTTGAACTCCCGCTCCAATGAAATCGCCGACCTTACCGCTAAGAAGGTGATCGCTGAGGAACTCGTAGACACCCTGTCCACCCTAGTGGGCAATACAAGCGAAAGGTACGTCATGTGACATCTCTCAGTTACCATAGTTACAGATAATATACACACGCGTGTAAAGTATTAACATCGCTATAATTCTATATTAATAGATCATTTATATTCATAATTATTAGTTTTTTAAAGTGCGTAATTTATAAAAAAAATTGAAAAAATTGGATTTTCATAAATATAATATAAGTTATGTGAGTAAATTAAAAAGTTCATAAATTTTCATTATAATATGAATTTATTTATTCTATTATACATTATATATTAATGCATTTTTATGGTATACACATTTGTTGATTTCTAATTTATAAATATTTTCATAATCTATTAATACATATAATAGTAATAATTTATTATTAATAAATAATTATATTTAATTTATTAACATTATATTTATTTGTTATTATAGAATGTTACCTTCAAATATGCACTAATTAATTTTTTTTATTTGTTTAGAGTGAAATAATTCTATTTATAGTTATGTAACAATAGTTCTAAAAATAGAATGCTGATATCATAGAAATGTAATGTATATAATTGGGTTATTAAATTAAAATTGTATATGATATACCCTATATTATATTATATTATATTATATTATATACAATATATACTGTATATGTTATTGTAACTATATTTTATTACTTTATTACATTGAATTTAATTTAAAATTATAATATTTCATTGTAGAGTTCTTTTATGAATTATATTAACTATTACTTTTTTTACTGTACAATTTGCAGAATATATGTATATATTTATATAATTTGTTAATATGTATATAATTATGTATTTATACATATGTATATATTGTATATGAATACATGCAAACCACTTGTGAATCTACATTTAACTTGGCACCTATGAATGAATGATGAATATTTATTAATAGCGTTTACATTAAATTTAAAGCGTATATTTGTTTTATTTTGGTGGAGCCTTATCATCCCATCCAGAAACTTAAATGAAGTTTTCACTTATAACCATATATGGCTCTAATGTCCCCTCGAAGCCGCTCTCATGTTAAGGCATCCATGGCCAAGAGTTTATCATTTTATATAAACAATTAATTATAAGATCAGTTATAATCCACCACCACTGCAATGATCTGTACGTACTTCTCCCTTCACTGCAGATACACAGAGCTAGAAACGCAGCACGTTCAGGTTGAACTTAAGTTAAAGGCAACCGAAGAACAGAACTCTCAACTCCTCTGGGTCAAGGTCATTATATAATCCGTACCAGAGCACTAATCGATTAGGCGCATACGCAGTAAAAATAGAATATTTGTAAAGTCAAACTTTAATATTCTTACAATATGTTATTTAATTATATACAATATTTAGGTATATATATATATATATATATATATATAATAGGGTGAATTTTGTAATAATTACGGCGGTCTGGTTATGTCTCGCATTTAGATTTAAGGTTATGTGTGAATTTACTGACATTATTGAACTTTCGTGGAGACCGCACACCGTCACCATTTTGTTTATTTTAAATGTATTAGATAGGAAATTCATAGTGTTATTCAAAAGCCAACTACTCAATGGATATTGTATAAATATATGAGAAATTTTTAAATTATACCTAGGGTATATATAACTACAATAAAATGAAATGTTTTTCTAATATATTTTATAAATTATTTATATATATGTATGTATATATTATTTATATATATATTTTCATATAATGGCATATAAAATAAAATGTATAAAAAAAATACTATTATAGAGGCTCTTATAAATGTTATTTATATATATCAAGAAAAATTAGATTGATTATATTAATATTAAGAGAGTAGTAGGCAATTGAAGTTTATAGATATTGATAAAAAAGTAGTCTGAGTAAAGTTTATACAATGTTTTTCAATTATAAATTCAATATTTCAATAATTAAAATATTATTTTATATAAATATATTATAATTCAATATATAAAACACATTATTTTATATTTATTACATTTATATACATATTATCGGGCGACAGCATAGAAAAGATATTGATCTTTATCTGAAGCCCTTTAGAGGAAATAACAATATAATTAATTTATATACTTCATACGAAAAAAATGTAAAACTTTCTTCTAATAAATATTTATTATTATTATTATTTATTATTATGAATTCAATAGTTATTGTATATATATTATATTTTATATATAAAAACACACTATTTTACAATTATATGGAAATAAATTAGTATATTTTAATATATAAAAACACACTATATTACATTTATATATTCACATTATATTATTTTTATAGCAGTTCTAGCTATTTTTCGTTATTAATTTTTTGACAGGTACTAAATAACATTCTATAAATGTATATTTTATAATAAAATGTATTTTACTTTTTTTTTGATTTTACCAAATTTCGGCTATGAGATATCCCCTTAAATCACTCGCGAGACATAATCAGACCGCCATAATTATTTCAAAATTAACTCCACCCATTATAATATTATATATATATATATATATTTATATATATTTTATAAATACCATTATAAATTTGAAGTAAAGAAATACATTATTTAGAAGTTACCATATACGAAGAGTGAGGAATCATTATTCTGAATAAATTGAATCTAAAAGCCTAAGCTATTTACTAATATGCTAATATCGCTGCTCCTTATCATCAATAAGCATCACTCTGGGAATAAGTGATCTATGCATTATGTAGACTGCTGTTTTATATGCATGTGAATGCTTCTTACATATGGAGGAATAGCATTCACTGTTAACATTGCCTTGTAGTTAACACCGCCTTCATTATATATATATATATATATATATATATGTATGTACAGCACACAAGCACATACACACATACAAATGTATACAAAAACACATAGTTGTGTTTACGAACCCGATTAAGCAAGCTACATGTTTCTCTACGTGCATGTACACTGATTGTATACACCGATCATTAAGGACGTGTAGCTACTACTTCTGCCTTCTGTGCGGTGTATAGCCCATCAGTGGTTCATTGCAAGCTTGTATCAATGGACAGTTAATTGTACACATTACATTGCTGACTTACCATCAATCTCTAGACGATGCAGTAGTAAATTATGTTCTTTTCATTTCCGGAAAGCTGTGTAAGCTGATTGGGTTCCTTGAAGAACCTTCCTTGATTATGTATCGAGTTATTATAGTGCTTCACTTTAACTAGTGTTTTGTTACATTCAGTTTATATTTCACTACAAATCATAATTTTCATGTAACGATTTTTAATGTATATTTAAAATTATATAAAACAAAAATGCAAACTAATTTGACATTAGCGTAACCTCTATTCTTGAATAGGAAGAGAATCTGCGACAGAGGGAGCTCATAGAAAACAGGGATGAAGAGTTGAACAAGGTCTGCTCGATTACATATCTCACTATAGATCTCTCTCTCTCTCTCTTACATCAATACTAACTATCTATTCTTACTTCCTCATCTCACTTTCAGTTATCGCTCAAAATTGAAGAAACTTATCTAGAAATTGATAAGTTAAATAAAAAGATAACATTTTTATGCAAAGGTTTTTATTATATTTAATTTATATATGTATATATATATATATATATATATATATATATTATTCCATTGTTACTAATTTATTATTATTCGCAAAATAATTTATAAAACAATAATATTGAATATCATTTTTTTATATTATTTACTCGACAAACTAATTGACTTAACTCAACTAATATTATTTACTTGACCGTTTAGTTCAAATCTCTATTATATGCTCTCATGCATCTAGAATCTTTTCCATCGTCTAACTATTGTCTTACTATATCGATCGTAGATTACAATAATGAACTCACACACCCCCTACAGACCACGAGACCACTGTTGATCGCTACATTAACGATATCAATAACTTTTCGAAAAGTTCGAAAATTTTAAAGGTCGACATCGCAAATCGAGAGTGTTCGTCCAATGAGGATAAGGATGAGCTATCGTGGCTTAAAGATCAACTAGCGGCTGATGAAGAAAATGAAGGTAATTTTTAGTTACTGCATTTCAAGTATTGCGTAGATATGATTAAGTTTAAGAGTTCATATTTGTATATATTTCTCAATATTTTTCAACATTTGTTGTGACAAATAATGTTATGTTGATAATATTAAAATTAAAAAAATTATGTTAAAATTTATTTATAAAATATTAAGTCGTATTTAAATAGATGTTATTATTAAATTACTAGAATTTTAATTTTATAATTTCTTATTATTTTATAATATATATATATATATATTTATATATATAATACAACTTATAAAACTGATATAACAAATATATTTAACTGCAGATAATTCTCAAGTTAGAATTAAGCAATTAGAAGATGAAATAGCTAGAATAAGTACGGTCAGTACATGTAAAATGTATAATGTATAACAATGTTGTAACTCATTTTATATTTCAGGAAGTGAATATTTCGAGAGAAGATGATCGCGTGAAACTCAATGAATATGAAAATATAAATTGCGCTTTGAATGCCAAATACGAAGAGTTAGTTAATAGTACGTTAAGGTTTGCGTATTGTGATCAATATTCAATTAATAATTAATAATTATAATTAATATAAGTTGATTTTTTTAATTATCGCTAAATTTTTACATTATGTATAATAATAATTTTTAGTTTACGCAGATAAGATTTAAAATATGTTATAAACACATTTACATTATAAATACTGAGTTATCAAGTTATCAATCAAGTTATAAATTCTATCATATTTTCCATTATATATATATTATATCTAAATATAGATGTGTTAAAGTTTAGATATACTTAATCAACGAGTGTTACACTATTCTCAGGTACAAGAACAAATTCGAAACTCTTGAGGAAAGGATAAAGCCCTTCAAAGTAATTACTTTATTAAATTTTAAATATATTAAATTTAATTATACATGCATACATACATATATATATACAACATATAAAATGTGCGTACACATTATATATGTGATACGTATACCCTATACTATCCTTTTATTCGGAGTAAACTTTTAGCTTTACCTAGTTGTAGCTTGTACCTAGTTGTAACTTGTACCTAGTTGTAACTCGTACCTAGTTGTAACTTGTACCTAGTTGTAACTTGTACCTAGTTGTAGCTTGTACCTAGTTGTAACTTATACCTAGTTGTAACTTGTACCTAGTTGTAACTTGTACCTAGTTGTAACTTGTACCTAGTTGTAACTTGTACCTAGTTGTAACTTGTACCTAGTTGTAACTCGTACCTAGTTGTAACTTATACCTAGTTGTAACTTGTACCTAGTTGTAACTTGTACCTAGTTGTAACTTGTACCTAGTTGTAACTTGTACCTAGTTGTAACTTGTACCTAGTTGTAACTCGTACCTAGTTGTAACTTGTACCTAGTTGTAACTTGTACCTAGTTGTAACTCGTACCTAGTTGTAACTTGTACCTAGTTGTAACTTGTACCTAGTTGTATCTTGTACCTAGTTGTAGCTTGTACCTAGTTGTAACTTGTACCTAGTTGTAACTCGTACCTAGTTGTAACTTGTACCTAGTTGTAACTTGTACCTAGTTGTAACTCGTACCTAGTTGTAACTTGTACCTAGTTGTAACTTGTACCTAGTTGTAACTCGTACCTAGTTGTAACTTGTACCTAGTTGTAACTTGTACCTAGTTGTATCTTGTACCTAGTTGTAGCTTGTACCTAGTTGTAACTTGTACCTAGTTGTAACTCGTACCTAGTTGTAACTTGTACCTAGTTGTAGCTTGTACCTAGTTGTAACTCGTACCTAGTTGTAACTTATACCTAGTTGTAACTTGTACCTAGTTGTAACTTGTACCTAGTTGTAACTCGTACCTAGTTGTAACTTATACCTAGTTGTAACTTGTACCTAGTTGTAACTTGTACCTAGTTGTAACTCGTACCTAGTTGTAACTTATACCTAGTTGTAACTTGTACCTAGTTGTAACTCGTACCTAGTTGTAACTTGTACCTAGTTGTAACTTGTACCTAGTTGTAACTCGTACCTAGTTGTAACTTGTACCTAGTTGTAACTTGTACCTAGTTGTAACTCGTACCTAGTTGTAACTTGTACCTAGTTGTAACTTGTACCTAGTTGTATCTTGTACCTAGTTGTAGCTTGTACCTAGTTGTAACTTGTACCTAGTTGTAACTCGTACCTAGTTGTAACTTGTACCTAGTTGTAGCTTGTACCTAGTTGTAACTCGTACCTAGTTGTAACTTATACCTAGTTGTAACTTGTACCTAGTTGTAACTTGTACCTAGTTGTAACTCGTACCTAGTTGTAACTTATACCTAGTTGTAACTTGTACCTAGTTGTAACTTGTACCTAGTTGTAACTCGTACCTAGTTGTAACTTATACCTAGTTGTAACTTGTACCTAGTTGTAACTTGTACCTAGTTGTAACTTGTACCTAGTTGTAACTTGTACCTAGTTGTAACTTGTACCTAGTTGTAACTCGTACCTAGTTGTAACTTGTACCTAGTTGTAACTTGTACCTAGTTGTAACTCGTACCTAGTTGTAACTTGTACCTAGTTGTAACTTGTACCTAGTTGTATCTTGTACCTAGTTGTAGCTTGTACCTAGTTGTAACTTGTACCTAGTTGTAACTCGTACCTAGTTGTAACTTGTACCTAGTTGTAGCTTGTACCTAGTTGTAACTCGTACCTAGTTGTAACTTATACCTAGTTGTAACTTGTACCTAGTTGTAACTTGTACCTAGTTGTAACTCGTACCTAGTTGTAACTTGTACCTAGTAGTAACTTGTACCTAGTTGTAACTTATACCTAGTTGTAACTTGTACCTAGTTGTAACTCGTACCTAGTTGTAAGTTGTACCTAGTTGTATCTTGTACCTAGTTGTAACTTGTACCTAGCCTCATCTGTTGATAGCGAAGTTATGCATAAAGACCAGGGGCCAGTTGCTCCGATAAAATTGGCCTACGCTTATTTTACGATATTGAGTTGTACGGATGAAAAATAAATAGCGTAGGCGCGAGTCATTAAGGCGAACAAATTCGCTTGCTAGCGATCGGTTGTTCCGATGATATTACGCGTAAAAATGATAAAAAATACTACGCTAAGATCATCGAGTTGTTCCGACATATAAATTAAACACGCAGCGTTTATTTTACCCATTTCTTAAGGACAACTAATAGCTGGCGTTAGCTAAATATTAAATAAAATGTTTTGCTTATTTCCCATTTTATTCCTAATTTAATTGTATTGTAGTATGTATTAGATATACAATTATAATAATTATATAAATATGTAATTATTATAATAATATAATTACAAATATTATCGAGTATAAACCAATATAATATACAATAAACTATAGAATCTATCTTTAAAATAATTACAATATATTCAGAATATTATATTCAATATAAAATTCAATAATTTTAATAAAATTAATTAATATACTATATATACTGTACTTATATTAAAGTATAAATATAAATTTATATTTAAGACATATATTAATCGATTAATCGATCCTATTAATCGAAATAAATAAGGCTGTATTAAAATAAATTGTTCATTTTAATATTATAAATTTAATGTGAATCCACGTATATAAATATTGATTCTATATTATATAATGTACATATATCTATTCACTTAATATATTATTAATAATAATAACATAATATATGTATTTAATGTTATTAATTAATCAAACTAATATACATGATAAAACTTGAAAATATCATAATTTGTATGACCTAATTATATAGGTGTATATTCAGATATATATATATATAAAATAATTTCAGAGTTTGGCATAAATGCATAGGTAGAGGAAGAATCAAGTTTATTTAGTCTTCAAACTATAGTTAATAATATATATGTTTTCTATTTATACACTTGTATATGATTGAGAAGGTTTTAAGTTGAAATTATACATATGACATTATATGCGCGTATTATTGTTATATATTTCACTTATAATTAGTAACTATATTCTATTTATAGATTTGAGTGACACATTAAAATAATTGTATAGGTGCCGCTACTTTATATTAACTACAAATAGTGAGTGCGCATATGTTGTATATTTAAATAGTTAATATGTATTACTTGAATTAAAATAATATAATTATTAATAATTAATTATTTTAATATATATAATTGTATTAAGTTATTTCACACTGTTTTGAATATAACATAAGCATATTTTATTTATTTTGGATTTAATGTGTCGCAAAAAAATTCTTTTTTATTCTATACGATACGCATAGTCGGACAGTCGCCGAGATAATACTCGCTAGAATTAGCTAGGCTAGGACATTTATTTTAATTGTCGGAACAACTCGATTTGCATATGGCTAAAGATATGGCGCAGGCCAATTTTACTAGCGCGTTGCGTACGCTAAAATTATCAAATGTCGCAGCAACCGGCCCCAGGGATGAACGAGCTTCACATAAAGTATCGGTATCAGATAGGGTCGGGTAGTTTAAGTTCTAATTCTCGGATCGGGTACTATATTAAAAAGTATCATTACAAGATTGCGTATCATTTACACAACTAGTGATAACATCATAACTCATATACACATACTCACACACACACACACACACACACATGCCTACCACAGGACCAGATAGAGCAGTTGGAACTGGATAACTTGAAAAACGAGGAGAACCGCTTTAATCATAAAGACTTTCTGACCATGGGCTCCAGATACGGCCAGCTGATTGGCCATAATAATCTAAAGCAAAAAATACACCATATGGACCGTATGACCAGGGAAAATCGAGAATTAACTCTAGTTTGTATATATGTATATTCGTTATTCATATTGTTTTATATTGGTGGAGTACTTTCATCCGATCCAGGTACTTAGCTGAAGTTTTCACTTATAACCAAATAGCTATAATGTTCATTCGAATCAGTTGCGTTTTTCTACCCACTTTTCGCAGCTACGCGATGTCCCAAGGACGCGACCTTAATGAGCGTAATTAACGAGAGCCTTCCCTCTGTACAGCAAAACAACCGAATGAAGGCTCTGTTGGCTCACATCGAGGAAACAAACAAGATTGCTCAGCCACGAACTTCCACCCTAATGAAGGAAACGGCTTCATCAAGAATGAAACGACTCCATTCAAGCGAAAATAAAGGTCACCTTAATACGGATTCAGTAAGCTAAACTGATACCACTACTTATTAGAATACCTTCGTCGTGTTCTATGATATGTATCAAACTTTATAACTATTTAGATATTTTCAATACGTATTGGTTCAATTAAATCATCGCTTAAGTGTAAACAATAATAAATCATCATAGTTTTACGTTATAAGTACACTTATAGTTGTTTCTCTGAAATATATATATATATTTATGTATATATAAAATACATTTTTACCTTACTAACTCTATTATTTTAACCAATGACTGCAATATATCGGCAATATTTTGTTATTTCTTTGTAAATAATCTATTAAATTAAATTTTAATTAAAAGATGTTTTTTATATTATTTGTGTCGTAATTCTAAATATTATAATTCACTATAATGTGTATTACATTATTTTTTGATTTAGAAAAAATCATATTAAACTCCAATTTAAACCATTTTTTTGAATTGATTTGAATATTAAATTAAATACATATTCATTGATAAATATACAAGATACTAAAATTAGTTTCCAAAAATATTGTATATATATATATATAAGTACTTGGTAAATGTAATTGTATCTATATAATTCTATTATTATTGCATAAAATATATAATTCCATTATTTTGTACAGAGAATATGTTGAATAAGTAGATGACTACATAGGAATATTGAGAAATGCAAAAACTGTCGTCTATCAAGCAGATATTTTAGCATCAATTTTAATAACCATAGATTATCATTAAGTATTTCGTAATTGTATATATATATATATATATATATATATTTAATGAATATATTTTGTATTAACTATATATTTACATTTATTCAATGTATTTTATAATTTTATATTCAATGTATTTTATATTGACTATATATAAAAACATTAAAATTTGACAACAATTAAATATATTATTGTATTTTATATATTTAATAAATGTATTATATTTAACTATACATTCACACTTATTCAATGTTGACAGTAATAATTCTTATTCTTTACTATTAAATATCAAATTAACAAATATTGGTTGAACTTGTAGCTGTTTTGCAGTTCAAGTTATGTTGACAACTTTATATACTAGTTATAAATAGATTATAAACTTGTATATATATATACTTCTTATTATAACATACACTGAATGCAGTGAGGTACTGTTCTCTTTTAGTTATAAAACTCCTACTATCTATCCTTCAACTATTTTATATATTTAATTCTGGTCTTAGTTCAGTTGTTACTCATCTAGATTAATGTGTAATGCAATCATATTCGAATATACATGCATTATTGAATCTATTCTTTCGACATATAAAATACCAACTCATTCTGATACATACAGTACTAGTTCGCAGTATCCCGATACTGTACCATGGCCTACTTAACTGAATACCACAAACACTTATATGACATATTTCAATAGATTAAGGGGATTCAAGTCTTAACAATTTCTATGTAATTAGGTAGGACATTATTATCAACTATATCTAATCACAAATATTTCCTATAGATACTATATACGTATAATATATTGTGAAAATTTGAATAAGTTTAGTTAATTATTAAAAATAGTACATTTCTTAAAAGTATTCTGAGAAAATTGATGTTAAAAATTGTCTATATTATTTATAATAAAATTACGCTATAGTATTATTCTAGAATAACGCCAACAGCCAATCAATGGGATTTATACAATAAAACCAATAGGTATCACTATTTGATATAAAAATAAATATATTATTGATATCACTGTTTTTAAATAATTCAAATTAATAAATTATAACTTGAAAAACAGTGTTATAATATATGTAAACAGTCATTTTTGCGACCTTTTTTTATCATTATTTTATTAGAAAGAGGTAATGTTAAATTACGTTTTGTTATGCTTTATATATGTTTTAAACTATAATATTTTGACATCATATATTATACATGTAATATATTTGTTAAATAAATGATTTTAATTTTAAAGACCTTGAATCCCCTTAAACCAGTAACTCATGCATCATTATAGCAGCATGTACTGTCCAGATATTCATATTTACGTATTTGCATAATACATTTAGAGATTCTACTAAATTCATTACACGAAAAATTGTTAAAATTAGATTTTAAAATCGAGAATATATATTACATTATTGAACTTTATTATTAAAATATTAAACGAACCAAAACAAAGAAGTAAACATGTAGTGTACACTATAGTATAACAATAGAGGATTGTGTACACGATTAACAATCGATGTGTCCACCACATCAGAGTACGTACGATTTTAGTTGTTATTGTTAACTATTTATTGTGGTCGATGTGCCAGTCTTCATTGTGGATCATCATCGTTATAGGTCTGCGTTACATCATCGCGGGTAAGTATTACGTCATCGTCACACCCAGGCTATCCATCCTTCGTACAGTTGAGACAGATTCTGACTGTTCGTAGCCTCCGCTATCAGCACATCGACCTGTGCGGCGAGTGTGCGGTGATGATAAGAAAACCCGCGTTTACCCTAGATTAACGCCCTACACCATGGATAACCATATATAAATATAGCCTAGAATAAAGAATGTGCGTATAAACTTTAGAAATCAGTTTTGCGTCATTTTCAAATAATCTATATTTTTTCTGAAAATTTATCCAAATAATTTGTTTAGAAACATAGATTAAACGTAAACTGCAGTTTATTTTCGCATTAGTTTGTACGAAAGCATTACTAGTGTCCCCTAGATGATGTCACGACCACGATGACACTAACGTGTTGTTGAATGTTCTTGTAACGAGATTCTCCGAGCTTGCTGCGAATCACTTTCCAAACTTTCACGGCGAACAAATTTCTTTCTTGGGAAACTAGCGCGACGAGATATTATTATTAGTCGAAAACGAATATACTATTTATTTGTGTTCAACTCTAATGCTGAATGACTCATGATTATTAAATGAATCATCAGCATTGCTTGGTATCGCTGTATTAACCTTTCACTGATTTCGTGTCCTTATTCAGAATGGTGTCGTTATTCTTCTCCCATGAGAATGTTTCTGTTGACGCGTAAAGTTTGTTATTAGTTATCATTTGCATAGTAATATGATAATACAAATTAAAGGATAATATAATGTTCATTATATTGGATAATATAATCTTATTATATTTTTATAGAAATCAAAATTAATGAATTTTTAATTTACAAATAACACGAATCATTGACATATAAATAATATACCACTGGAAAGTATAGATTTTGAAGTTACAAAAACAGGAGTTAACCCTATAACGAGGCATGTTATGCATGGCTACTAATGTTATGTATGTTTAGACATTTGTACTGGTGCAACATTAATACATGAGATCATTACAGGGGAGATACGTATACAAACCGTTCAGGATCACATCTTCCTGCCAATATTCTTCGAGGTTATTATCATCTTCCATGCAGATGTCTGTAGTAGTAGTAGTCAATACATTAGTTATCTGTCAGTAGCATGCGAGTGTGTATGTGTGTGTACTAACCCGGAGTTTTAGTATTGTTGTACATGTCATCCTTGCTGATGATATCCCCGGACAGTTTAGCCATTGTGCTAATGGTCCTACAGAACGATTGTATCGGGGAGGTTTGTAATTATGAACAATGATAATAAATAGACGACGTTCGTATAAGTTTCGCGCGTCGAGTTATTATTTCTGCGAATGTCTAGTTATCGTGTCATCGACTTGTATAAAGTTGCCCAATTCTGCCACTTTCTAAGTTCTCCGCTTCATGTTATTATTATTCGTAAAGAAATACACAAACATCGGTTATCGACACGTTACATGTGGGTACGATAGCGCAGATGTTAATGTTACTAAGTAGTACCCGGTAGGTAGTGTTCATTAGTTAAATGTTGGCTTATCATTCTAGTGGCTTATCATGTTGTAGTAGTAATACATGGCAGTAGCTATTAAAGGTGTATTCGGTTGTTTCCAATCTACTGCGAATGTATATTCAATATATGTAAGTTGAATTCCGGGTTAGAATTATAACTAGATTCGCTATAAAACTGACGTTCAATGATATAAACGCCTATTAACGTCGTATGTGATTATTACATGTAAACTGTGCGCAGCGAGAGAGATCGCATTAAGGCGCGGGTACGGGGGCGTACCTATTGATGGACTGCTGGAGCGAGATCTTGATGACCCCGAGGTCGGTGCAGTACTTCCTGTTCATGAGGGTCTTCACAAAGTCTACGAAGTTACGGTAGTTGGTGACGAAGTCCTCGATACGCTGCTTGACGCCGTTGAAGTCGTTCTCGCTCTGTAATAGGGGTCGTGTAGAGGTCAGTGGATGGGTTGAGAGGTCTGTAGAGATGTGGAGGGAGGGATTATTGTGCTGCGTGAATATATTAAGTTGAATCATAGCGGATGTCGTAAGTCAACGTCATTCGAAGATAATTATTCAATAGAGGTCGTTTAGGTATATTAGAGGTCATCGACTTATAGTGTACTACAGATTATGACATATTATTAAAATAATTATTGGATGAATATATAATAATAGCTAATCTGTATGTTATATATGTGATATATGTATTAAAATGTATAATAATATTAGTAAATAATTATATTATAGTAATAAATAATATATTGATACTAATCGAAATAAAATTATAAAAATAATAATATTAATAGTAGATAATGTGATGAAACAGGTTCTGAATGCGAATATCTGTGATAGTTAAGTGCACGCATACCTTGGAGAGGGCAAGAAGAGCTTTGCTAATAGGCTCGATGACGATGTGCAGATTACATAGCGAAGCTCTCAGTCGTTTCTCGATAATCTCCTGTTCGCCCTATTGTAGCGTTGCAATCGGATGTGTAATTCTACGATCGTTGAAGGTGTTTACTACGCGCTAACCAATCCGCTCGGAGTGTCCGTGGAAGCGATTTGATTGGAGAAGAATTCTTTCATGGTGGCTATTTCATTAAGTTCGATTTGTTTATTGATTAACTGTAATAGGGAGAGGGTGGGGGTAGGTTAAGGTGGCACTACTAAAGGGTACATTTATCTCAGATGTAATGGTGGATATTAGGAGTTACAATGATATTTATAGTTTATGATCGGTGCATAGCGATATAAGCATTTTGCTAATAGTAAAATTAAAATAACACACAGCGTGTATTAAGTATATAACATATAATTCTAGTTAGTAGATGACACTGATTTAGAAAATAAATTGAATATAAATAATTAAATTATTAATTTAAAGTTTGATGAAATATCATATATATATATATAATATAATAGCTAGCTGAATTTGACATATCGTAAAATTGAATGTACATTTAAAAGTGAATATCAACTCTATGGATTATAATATAATCATTATATCTATGAGAACGTAAGATATCGTTATTAATATGACTACGTAGGTGGCGCTAGTAATCGCCAATTCGCTAACGTTATTCTCTATAAGAAGCTTCTCTTCCAGGGAGAACTTCACGTTAGTTTCGTAGTGCAGGCATTGACTTTGCAATCTACGAGTGTCGGGGGGAGGGGGAGATTAGAGTTTTAATAATAACGTAGCAGATGTGTTGATGATGTTAGCGTAATAATTCATTTGTTGAGAAATTAATAAAATATATTAAACAGTTGTCAAATTACGTTTAAACAGAAATTATAGCATAGAATTTACCAATAATCATTACATAATATACATCATTATATTACATACATCATTACTTTACATACATCATTACTTTACATACATCATTACTTTACATACATCATTACATAATATAATCATTACTAAACATACATCATTACATAACCTACATCATTACATAACTAAATGCTACAACGAACTGTTTAACGAGGCCTATGTTGTGTGCATTAAACAGTGATGCAGCCTCACACTCGATGCTCAGGTTCTCCATAGCTGTGATGTTCAGCAGGCGTTCCTTGCTCTGTATGATCTTCCTCTCAAACTCCTGTGAGAGAGCGAGTGTGTGTATGTGTGTGTGTGTGTGAGTGTGTGTGTGTGTTAGTGTGTGAGTGTGTGTGTGTTAGTGTGTTGTAGTTACGCATAGCATTATTTAATATTAGCGAGCGGCTCCGACTTGACTTAATATTTATAAAAAGGCAAACGATAAAAATTCATCGACTAAGTATATAAATTAAACTTTCACAGTAGAGTTTAATGATTAATGAATAAGTGTGATGACTCATCATTGATCAGTAATAAATAGGTAGTAAGTAATGACTGATATAATTACTGATTAAGGACGGAAGTAATAATAGTGTTAATGAATATATACTTAACGTACAAATAACGCGAGTTGTATTGCATTAATTCATATTCACATATTTATTATTGAAATAAAATGTATTTGTTAAAAAATGATATTCATATATATTCGTATAGGAAAATTTATGTATACATATATTTATAGAAATTAAAATTCAGCTAAACCTACAACGTTTACAATGCTACGCAACAAACGTAACGCATCGAAACAAGTTACCAATAGCGCGTTGCCCGTACCCGCTATACTCAATACCCCCTGGACGGCGTCGACCAATCAGAACTAACGTCAACGCAACATTCGATGGCGTCCATGGCATCCGTGTAGTTATCCTGCAGAAGCTCGTAGCTGGGGTCGCGTTGGAGACATTTCGTCAGCCTCTCAGAGATGCGATCGTTGATGGAGGCGAGCCGATGGCGGATGTCTTGTACGCAGTGAACGTCCAATGGTTGCACGGACTGTGGCAAGGGGCGTGGCTTATAGATAGGGGCGTGGTGAGTCATCTGGTGTAGTGTCATTGACTTCGAGGATGTAGTCGTTCACATTAGAGAGTTCTAGCGATGTTAATACAAATTAGTCGCTAATGTATTATAATTACGGTAAATAGTTCTACTTTATATTTTCAATAGTATATGTATATAATATATATACTACATAAATATAAATGTAAAAGATATATATATATAAATATAAATTTAAAAGATATATATATAAATATTAAAAAATAAAACATCCATCACTAACAAACTAATAGTTAAGGACATAGTATGCATAACACGGTTGTGCTTACGTAGCATTATTGACATGGATTACACTTTAATAACATCCTAATACATATATTAATATATAGAATCCATTTACTATCTATACTATCTAAACTTATATTTTATTGTATAGACATGCGTTCCATCTAACTTTATGATATAAATGTTCTACTGGTTCCCATTGCGTAACCACTGGTTCCCATTGCATAACCACTTGTTCCCATTGCATAACCACTGGTTCCCATTGCATAACCACTTGTTCCCTTTGCGTAACCACTTGTTCCCATTGCATAACCACTGGTTCCCATTGCGTAACCACTTGTTCCCATTGCATAACCACTTGTTCCCTTTGCGTAACCACTGGTTCCCATTGCATAACCACTTGTTCCCTTTGCGTAACCACTTGTTCCCGTTGCATAACCACTTGTTCCCTTTGCGTAACCACTTGTTCCCATTGCATAACCACTGGTTCCCATTGCATAACCACTTGTTCCCATTGCATAACCACTTGTTCCCTTTGCGTAACCACTTGTTCCCGTTGCATAACCACTTGTTCCCTTTGCGTAACCACTTGTTCCCATTGCATAACCACTTGTTCCCTTTGCGTAACCACTGGTTCCCATTGCATAACCACTTGTTCCCTTTGCGTAACCACTTGTTCCCGTTGCATAACCACTTGTTCCCTTTGCGTAACCACTTGTTCCCATTGCATAACCACTGGTTCCCATTGCATAACCACTTGTTCCCATTGCATAACCACTTGTTCCCTTTGCGTAACCACTTGTTCCCTTTGCGTAACCACTTGTTCCCATTGCATAACCACTGGTTCCCATTGCATAACCACTTGTTCCCTTTGCGAAACCACTTGTTCCCGTTGCATAACCACTTGTTCCCTTTGCGTAACCACTTGTTCCCATTGCATAACCACTGGTTCCCATTGCATAACCACTTGTTCCCATTGCATAACCACTTGTTCCCTTTACGTAACCACTTGTTCCCTTTGCGTAACCACTTGTTCCCATTGCATAACCACTGGTTCCCATTGCGTAACCACTTGTTCCCATTGCATAACCACTTGTTCCCTTTGCGTAACCACTGGTTCCCATTGCATAACCACTTGTTCCCTTTGCGTAACCACTTGTTCCCATTGCATAACCACTTGTTCCCTTTGCGTAACCACTTGTTCCCATTGCATAACCACTGGTTCCCATTGCGTAACCACTTGTTCCCATTGCATAACCACTTGTTCCCTTTGCGTAACCACTTGTTCCCATTGCGTAACCACTGGTTCCCATTGCGTAACCACTAGTTCCCATTGCATAACCACTGGTTCCTATTGCGTAACCCCTACTGACCTCGTGTATGTCCTTGAGGACATTAGCACGCGATACGTCTATTTCGCCGTTGTACTTCCAGTTCGTAATGTCCAGCACTTCGTCGATAGTCTTTGAGAAACTGTTGGCTATCTGTAGTGACTCATCTATACGTCTGTGTATGAGTCATAAGGTATTAGTAGTAGTAGTGGTAGTAGTGGTGGTGGTGGTGGTGGTGGTGGTGGTGGTGGTGGTGGTGGTGGAGGTGGTGGTGGTGGTAGGAGCAGAGGGGTTGGTTGTTCGTAGGCGGAGTGGATTTATATAGGATTAGTATTTTAAGTTATACATTATAATAATAATAGATTAATTCTTTATACTAATACTAGAGTAATAGCAAAGATTTTCCGAAGGAAAGATATAACACTTACGCGAAATCGTGTAATTCGAATTTGTATACAAAATACCCTGGTGCCACCTATAGCGGGATACTTTTAGGAACTATGCGTTGTTTATAATGTAAATTCGTATTTAACTATACACTTTTAAAATGTTAAATAATATGCTTTAAATTAATATTTATATAATGAAAACTAAGTGTTCATTACTAATATATAACAAACAAATATGATATGTATGTTTTAAAAGCTATATAAGTATATATTTAGTGAGTAAAAGCTAATTTATATTGCATGTAATTTAATAGAGCAATGAAAACATTGTTGTATGCAAACAGAGCCGAACCTAAATCTATTTCAGTGATTTCGATACTACTGCTAGCAGCGGTTGGGGCTATTACTAAATTACGTTGCATGCATAGGGAGTGTTATATCTTTGCTTCGCAAAATCTTTGGTAATAGTCTATAGTATAGACTCTATACTTATAATAATAATAGGTAATTTTTTATAATTATGATAGTTTAATTATTTGTAAAAATAATAGATTAATTATTAATAATAATGATATATTTATAGTGTATACTTATAATAGATTAATTGTTATTAATAATAATAATACATTAATTTTTTGTAATTATGATATATAAATTGTTATACTTATAAAAGATAATTATATATAAGAATAATAGGTTAATTATTTATAATAAAAATAGAGAAATAGTTTATACTTATAATACATTTTCTATACTATAAAATTAATAATTTACTATTGTAATAGATTTTAAAGTAATATTATTATATTTTTGTTTGTTTGTTTTGTATTATCTTTAGTTTAATATATAAATATATATGTTTCAAATTTAATATATTATTAAAATACAAAATTAATAATTTACCATTATTGCAGATTTTAAATTGATAAGTATTATCAATTATTATTTGTTTGTTTTATATTATTATTGATTTTATATAAATATATATATATATATATATATATAAATATGCTTCAAATTTGTCTACTCTTAAACTATAACATTAATAATGTACTATTATCACAAATTTTAAAAGTGTTTGTTTCGTGTTAGTATTGGTTAATTTACTTTTAACATTCTCTGATTGTAATATATTTAAAATGTATCATTTAAATATTGAACAATATAATTAATATTGTATTACTACTTCAGGTTACAAAGTTAATAATAATTCAATATATTTAAAGTAGAAATAGAATATTTCCATGCCTTCATTTACAAAACAATGTATTTTATTTCTATTTTCGATTATTTTTGCGGTAAATGTAAAACATTGTTTATTTCATATTATTCTCGTTTATTTCAATAACGTATGTCATCGTAGCGAATATTTATAATTTATACTTTCGATTACATATTTCAACTATATATTAGCTTAAATTATTAGCTTGAATTATCAATAAATAGATAAATTGTTTATAATAATAATAATAATAATAATCATGGATTAATTAAGGGGAGGCCGCATAGCTGAAATTTGATAAAATAAAAAAAAAAAAATGTATTGTTTAATATACATTTATAGAATGTTATTTAGTACCTGTTAAAAAATCAATAACGAAATCGTGTTAGAACTACTATAAAAAGTAATTTTTGTGGACCACTATATAATATAAATGTTTTATTATGTTATCATTTATTTCCATATAATTGTAAAATATTGTGTTTTTATATATAAAAATATACTAATTTATTATTTTATAATAATTTATTTCCATATAATATATATATATATATAAATGTAACATAGTGTGTTTTTATATATTTTATTGTATTCATCTATCTATGTATTTATGTATATTTTCATTTATAAATATTTGATATTTTATTTATATAATTACTTATTTATGTAAATATTATTTTTAATTTATATATATATATACAGTAAAACCTCTCTATAAGAAACCTCTTTATAAGAAAAACCTCTTAATAAGAACATTTTTCACACATTTGGTTGGAATTCAACCTTTTCCACATTAAAAAACCTCTTTATAAGAAAATATTATAAGAAAAATATAAGAAAAACCTCTTTATAAGAAACTTATTGTATAAAAAATATAAAAAATAATTATATATATAAATAGAAGTATTGTATATTGATAAAAATTATAGAAATGAATTATTATATAAGATCTTTTTTTCTTACAAATATTTTATATTACATAAATGGCTCGAAATGAATTAAAAATAATTAATAATTATTATTGTATATCCATAGATTTATTAAAATTAATTAATAAATGTTATTTTAAAATAAATCATATTTCTAAACTATTCTTTTGATTAATTAATTAATTAATACTAAATAAATAAAATAAATAAATATACTATATATAACATATAGGTTATATATAACCCTATGCACTATATATAGTGCATTTTCAATTATAGGTCCTAAATGAATTCTTAAAATCATTGGAAAAGTAAAAACCTCTTTATAAGAAAACCTCTCTATAAGAAAAAAAGTACTGTAAAAAAATAGTTTCTTATAGAGAGGTTTTACTGTATATATAATATAGCATATATGTAATAATTTATTTACATATTATATGCCTATATAAATGTAATATAGTGTGTTTTTATATATTGAAATCTACTCATTTATTTCCAAATAATTGTAAAATATTGTGTTTTTATATATAAAATATAATATATGTATATATTATATATATATAAACAATAACTATTGAATTCATAATATGTATATAAATGTAATAAATATAAAATAATGTGTTTTGTGTATTGAATTATAATATATTTATATAAAAGAATGTGTTTTATTTATTGAATTATTGAATTTATAATTGAAAAACTTTGAATGCAATTTACTCAGAATAATTGTTTATCAATACCTATAGACTTCAATTGCCTACTACTCTCTGAATATGAATACAATCTATCTAATTTTTATTGATATATATAAATGACATTTATAAGAATATAGTAATAACTTAATAATAGTATTTTTTTTATACATTTATTTTTTTATGCCATTATATGAAAAAATATATATAAATAATATATAAATACATATATATAAATAATTTATAAAATATATTAGAAAAAATTATTATTTTATTGTAGCTATATATACCCTTAGTATAATTTAAAAATGTCTCATATATTTATACAATATCCATTGAGTAGTAGGCTTTTGAATAACACTATGAATTTCCTATCTAACACATGTAAAATAAACAAAATGGCGGCGGTGTGCGGCCTCTCCTTAAAGGAGAGAGTCACACATAGATGCTGTATCTCTTGGTGTAGGTCTTAAGGTTGGAGATATACATATATAGAGAGAGAATAGAGAGAGAAACAGTGGTAGAAGTGACTCACTTGTATACACTGTATCTCTTGATGCAGGTCTTGAGGTTTGAGATGAGCCCTACGGACTGGTCAATGAAGTGTTCATCCTGAGGGGAGTGGTCAACAGTGGTGGTGTGGGTGGTGGCGTGGGTCAGCTTGGCGTAGCGGTCAAGCAGAGTACCGTGGTCAGCGTAGGTTTCGGTGGGCAGGTAGCACACGACTAGCTGTTCTAGGAGGGCGGAGCCGTCGTTGTGGATCTGGGGGGGGTGGGGTGGAGTGGGGTGGGGGTTACTCGGATAGAATATTATACGCGTCTATGTGTGTATGTAAACAGTAACTGGAGAGATATTTAGTTTTGTTTCTGTTACGCAATCGTTCGAAATGAAACCATTCCTTCGACCGATGAGAGAACAAGCCATGAGATAACTACACGTCGATACGTTCATAGTGTACATTATGAGAACATTGTTTGTTCAGTTATACATTTTGATTTTACATTTATTACAAGTTAATTGTGCATTGAGTGCATATATATTACAATCATAGATTGCATGTATATTACAATCATATATTGCATGTAGATTATCCTCGTAGATTGCATGTAGATTACATGTCTATTGCATGTGTAGATTGCGTGTTGACTAACGAAGGCAGTGATGAACTCTGTGATGTAAACTCGGATAGGCACCTGGTCAAAGTCATTCCATTTACCTGTACGTATGTGTTGTGTATAGTGTATATGTGTATATCATAGTATAGTGTCTATTAGAGTATAGTGTATATTATAGTATAGTGTATATTATTGTATAGTGTATATTATAGTAAAGTGTATCAACGTGTATGTATGTGTACATAGTTATGATATTTTATATATGTATATGTGGACATTTATTTCAATCCGAATTCAAGTGATAATATTTATTATTTAAGAAGATGGAAATGTATATATTTTTATTGTGTGTATATAATTATTAATATATTTTAGAGATAGAAATTTCTTCAAATGAAATAATTACTTGATATCATAATATTATATAATTTGAATTTGAATCTACAAAAAGAAGTATATTTATATAGAATTGAAGTGAATGCCAGTAGTGGATTACTAATATATTATGTAAATGAATATTTAGTATGAATTTATTATAATTTTTACTAATTCTATAAATTTCAAATCATATTATATTAAATAAATTATATAGATATTTAAAATGAATTTACAAAATAAGGTTATAAATAAAATTGGAAAATAAGACTACTATTTACGAAAATATCATTGATAATGAAAAAAATAATTATAAATCTATTAATTATATATATTTAAAATTATTGTTATAATATAATATTTAGTACTGTACATGAAAGTAATTTTAAATTAAATTGTGAAGATTAATAATATAAATTATCGGCAAATAGGGTGAATCTCAAATGATATAATGAATCTCTATTAAGATAGTATTGTTGCACAAAGACAATAGACGAGTGCTGATGAGTAACCATTAGCCCTGTCTTCTGATTGGACGCACAACTTCAGTACGGTGAGGATCCTCTTCAGGAGGAACTGTTTGCTGACCTTGCTCTGAGCGGTCTCCACAGAGTTGAAGATATCTGTAGGTGGGGGGCGGCTCGTAGTGAGGGGAATTACCACTCTGTAGGTGGGCGGGGTGCGGGGGGGGGGGCTCGTAGTGAGGGGAATTACCACTCTGTAGGGGGGGTGGGGGGGGGCTCGTAGTGCGGGGAATTACCACTCTGTACCTATATCTAATGCTAAGGGTGCAGTTCTACTAATTCTTTCTACTTCGGGTATCGCTTATCCTTTCATGTTAACTGCGGCGTAATACAACTTTATAATGTAAAGTAGGGGTATGTAAAGGGAGGCGATTTCCTCCTCTAAACCAATTCTACTTTGTAGCGGCTTAAGTTACACGTAGCGTATCATAGTTGTGTTGTCAGGGGTTTCACTCGCAGTGGTAGTCAAAACTATACTCTAATAGAGATAATCATCGATAACCTCATACGAAATCGAAGGCGTATGTTTGTATTATTATGTATGTGTGATATAGGCATATGTAAATAAATATTCACAATTTATTTTCCCTCTCTCCATATATATATATATTAAATTTAAATATAATTTTGATAAAAAGATAAGGACATAATGATTTTAATAATAATAATTGTTAGTTATATACAAACTGTTCATATTATATTCGCAATACAGTGTAATGTTATCTTACAGTATATATTAATAATGGGCTAACTTATAGAATATATCAGATAAGATATATATATATATATATATATATATATATATATATATATATAATAATAATAAAGGTATTGAGTTTAAATGTTAATATAATTCAATGGATTCACAACAAATAATTGTTTTCCACAATATCTCAGTCTCATATATGAGGGTGTCACCTACAATGTATGTCCTGCATATGCGATACATGCTATACAGACAGAGAGACAGACATACAAAAAGACATACAGACATACAGACATACAGACATACAGACAGACAGACAGAGAGATAGAGACAGAGAGACAGTATTACCATTGAGCAGTTTCAGTATCTTAGCTCCGTGATTATTCTCTTGCAACAAATTGTTGTACTGTTCTATTACTTCATCCACCTCGTCAGGTGTGTAATCCTGTGTGTGAATACATCATTACATCAACTGCCTGCGTGGCTCAGTTGGCTAAGGCGTCAGACACATAAGCAGTAAGACGCGGGTTCGAGCCTCGTCCGGACCATTAAAATAGGTCTTAAAATAATATTTAGAAGTGATCTTATATAATTGGGTATAAATAAATGATCGGCTCTCGTTAAAACCATGGATGCCTTTACATGAGAGCGGCTTCGAAGGGAAATTAGAGCCATATATGGTTATAAGCTAAAATGTAATCTAAGTTTATGTATGGGATGAAAGGACTCCACCAGAACAATATTTAATAATTAATAAAAAATAATTATAATTTAAATTTATGAAAATACTTTAATTAGGTATTAATCGAATGATTTAATAATAATAAATATTTTTTAATTATTGAGATTAATCATAATAATAATTTACCTTATTTAATATAATGGTAACCAGATGGTAACCAGACCTACATCTAACCTTCCACAAGGTCGTCTCGTTATCGTTCAATCGGCTGTAGTCTAGCGTAGACTTCACCTTGTCGACGTAGCGAATCACGGCGTTGTTCTGGAGGTAGAAACCCTGACTGATGTCGGATGATATGCCGATCGTGTAGTTCATGTATAACGACTGTAGGGGGAGACACGTTAGCCAGGGTGGGTGGTGACCTTGAAGTGGCGCTAACCTTGAGGTTGGAGTACAGACGCTCGATTTCGTAGAACTTCTCGAGTGTTTCTTTGAATTCGGGTTTCTAAGCAGAGGTGGTTGTTATTACTATTTAATAATAACATATTGATTATGTAATAACTTATTGATTATGTAATACTTATTGATTATGTAATAACGTATGGATTATGTAATAACTTATTGATTATGTAATAACGTATGGATTATGTAATAACTTATTGATTATGTAATAACGTATGGATTATGTAATAACTTATTGATTATGTAATAACTTATTGATTATGTAATAACTTATTGATTATGTAATAACGTATGGATTATGTAATAACTTATTGATTATGTAATAACGTATTGATTATGTAATAACTTATTGATTATGTAATAACTTATTGATTATGTAATAACGTATGGATTATGTAATAACTTATTGATTGCGTATTAATTAATTGATTATGTAATAACTTATTGATTATGTAATAACTTATTGATTATTTAATAACGTATTACTCCATACGTTTGATATAATCACATCCGATGCAGTCGCTCGATACATCATGATGTTAATGTCACAAATCTACGATGAAGTACCGATATTTCATCGTAAGAATAACCGTAGTTATGCGAGTATGTCGCGCTATTGAATAGTTTAATGATGTATGTATATTTTCAATTGGAAGTAAATACAAATGTCTCCACCGATTCGGTTATTCTAGAATAGTGTACACGTGTATACGCAATAGAACAATGAAACAGTCATGTGACTCATCACACCGGTAGTTCTATGTACAATAATGTATTGCGTAACTTTACACAATACATTATTGGTTACTTATTGGTTAGGTTGGGTTAAGTTTTAATTTTTGGTGGTTTTTTTTAGCTGCATTACTTCCCGAGTGAACTTATAAAAGTATATTACTATATATTGTTATTTTCACAGTTGTGGTTAGGTTGGGTTAAGTTTTAATTTTTGTAGGTTTTTTTTAGCTGCATTACTTCCCAATTGAGCCTATAAAAGTATAGTGATATGTGTGTATATGTGTGTGGTCATAGTTATTTTCACTGTTATGGTTAGGTTGGATTAAGTTTTAATTTTGTAGGTTTTTTTTAGTAATAAAGTTATTTTAGTAATAAAGTTCTTTTTGTAATAAAGTTCTTTTAGTAATAAAGTAACTACTTTTAGTACAAAAAGTGACACATTACACAAGTAACCCTTACACAAGTTAGCCCTTGACCAGTACCCAAGTAACCTTGTAATAGTGTTATAAAATGATAAAATTATAAATATAATTATATATATTTGTTAATAATAGTTACGCTAATGAATTATTCGTATATATTTATATTATTTTATTATATAGATAGTATAATAATAATAAAATAAGTACAAAAAACTATATAATAGAATTAAATAATAAGTTAATAGAATACAAATATTTATAAATTTATAATTTGTGTTATACATTTATAAAATTATAATATAATTAAATGTATTAGTTAATATTATTTATACTACCATACTTTTCGATAATATTTACATTATTTTAGTATCTAGATATTATATTATTATTAAAATAAGTACAAAATTATGAAATTATATTAATTATAGAAGTGACTTTTTTACTGGTCAAGGGCTAACGCTCCTTGTAGGGGAACTTTTTTACTAAAACAAATGTATTACTAAAAATTTACTTTATTACTAAAAATAGTTACTTTATTACAAAAAGAACTTTATTACTAAAACAACTTTATTACAAAAAAAAACCTACAAAAATTAAAACTTAATCCAACCTATCCATAACAGTGAAAATAACTATGACCACACGCATACACACACATATCACTATACTTTTATAGGCTCAATTGGGTTAATGCAGCTAAAAAAAACCTCCAAAAATTAAAACTTAACCCAACCTAACCACAACTGTGAAAATAACAATATATAGTAATATACTTTTATAGGCTCAATCGGGAAGTAATGCAGCTAAAAAAATCTCCAAAAATTAAATCTTAACCCAACCTAACCTCGACCGTGAAAATATACTTTTATAGGTTCACTCGGGAAGTAATGCAGCTAAAAAAAACCACCACAAATTAAAACTTAACCCAACCTAACGACAACCGTGACAATATACTTTTATAGGTTCACTCGGGAAGTAATGCAGCTAAAAATAACCACCAAAAATTAAAACTTAACCCAACCTAACCACAACAGTGAACATATACTTTTATAGGTTCACTCGGGAAGTAATGCAGCTAAAAAAACCACCACAAATTAAAACTTAACCCAACCCAAACCCAACCAAACCCACCTAAACCCAAACCCAAACCCAAACCCAACCCAACCTAACCCAAACCCAACCCAAACCCAACCCAACCCAAACCCAAACCCAAACCCAAACCCAACCCAAGTACCCAAGTCACCTAGCTAAGTAGTTATATATATAAAAAAGTAAGTCAACTGATGATGTTAAATATAAAGTAATATTTATAAATAATTCCTTTAAAACAATATCTATAGTATCTGAATCACAACAGTATGATGAATAATACAATTCAAAACACAGCTTATTATACTATTAAGGAATATAATAATATACATAATACGTTAAATATAACTATATTGATGCTAAACATTAGAAGTTTCAATAAAAATATCAATACATTTAATATATTTTTGGATACATTAGTCAGTAAACCAGATATAATAGTACTAACTGAAACATGGTTAACTGATACTGATGATCCTTCAATATATCTAACAGATTACAAAATGTTTAAAACAAATCGTATACTAAAAATTAAAAAAAAAGGTGGAGGAGTTGCAATTTTTGCTCACAAACATTTAGATTGTTTATATATAGAAGACTTATCAATAGCAATTGATGATGACTTAGAAATAATCAGTATACAATTAAATTTAAAATTTATATATAATCTATAATAATCACAGGGTTGTATAAAGCACCAAATATTAATAGAACTATCTTTAATGATTTCTTTTATAATTTGTTTTTAAAATATATTAATTCTGAAATTTTTATTTGTGGTGATTTTAATATTGATTTTTTAGATGTTTTTAATCCATTCACAATTGATTTTAATAATACCATTTCACAATTAGGCCTAAATAATTTAATAAAAATACCAACTAGATTATCAACTTATAAGAATTCATTAATAGATAACATATTAACAAATAGTAATTCAATTTTATTGAATGGTGTTATTAATACAGATATATCTGATCATTCTGTTATATTTACTACTTTGAATATAAAAAATAACTATACTAAAAGTTGTGACTATGTATATATCAGAAATATGCATAATATTAATGCATTAGTAAATACATTATCGATTTACAAATGGGACTATTTTTACACAATTACAGATCCTTCTATATGTTATGATGAATTAGTAATACAATTAAATGAAATGTTTAATAAATTTTGTCCCATATCTAGAAAAAAAAAAAATAAAAATAGTATTAACAATCCATGGCTTACAAGTAAATTGAAAAATGCAATAAGAAAAAAAAATAAATTATTTAACACATATAAAACTAAAAACTGCCCTATCACATTTATTAAATATAAAAAACTAAAAAATAAAATTAATAAAAATATAAAATATGAAAAAAATAAATATTACTCAAATATTTTTTCAAATTGTAATCAAAAAGAAAATTGGACACATTTGAACACTATAATTAATCAAAATGTTGATGAATTACCCAAAATACTTAAATATGAAGGAAAAGAAATTATAAATATAAAAGATCAATGTGAACATTTTAATAATTATTTTTCAAATGTGGGTTTTAAAATAAATGAAAGTTTTTTAAATAAAAATATGACTAATGATAATTTGATTAGTGATAACATGACTAGTGATAATATGACTAATGATAATATAACTAATGATAATGATTTTAGATATTTTTTAAACTCTATTGAGAACAGTTTTTATTTTTTACCTATTACTGATAAGGAAATAATTAATATTACACTTAATATGAAATCTAAATCATCCAAAGATATAAATAACTGGGACATGAAATTAATCAAGCTTTTAATAAATTCTATTGCTAAACCATTAGAATATTTATTTAATTTATGCTTGGCTAATTCTGAATTTCCTGATAATATGAAAATTGCTATCATTAAACCAGTATTTAAAGCAAATGATAAAAAACAGATAATCAACTATAGACCCATTTCATTACTACCGCAAATTAGTAAAATCTTCGAAAAAATAATTTATAATAGAATGATGGACTTTATATATAAAAATAAAATAATTAATGATAACCAATATGGATTGAAAAATCCAATACTACCCTTTCACATTTTAACTTACAACATTTTTTATTTACTAAACATAGTTTAAATAAAAAAATTGCTACGCTATTTTTAGACCTTAAAAAAGCGTTCGATGTTGTAGACCATGACATTTTATTAAAAAAATTAGAATACTGTGGTTTTAGGGGTCATGTAAATGTGTTTTTAAAAAATTATTTATTAGATAGAAAAGTTAAAACTCGAATAAATAATACTGTATCATCTGTTAGAAATGTACGTTTTGGTGTTCCTCAGGGATCAGTATTAGGTCCATTATTTTTTATAATATTTATTAATGACATATCAAATATATTTAATAATGATGATAATATAAATTTAAATATATATGCAGATGACACATCACTCTCTATATTTGCAAATTCAAATGAAGAATTGAGTAGTAATATGCAATTATATTTAGATAGATTATGTCATTGGTTTAATATAAATAAATTAAAATTGAATATTGAAAAAACTAAAATACTTCCTTATTTTAATACAAAAATTATAAATAATATAAATTTAAATAATGCGAACATAGAAATAGTAGATAGGTATACGTTTTTAGGTATTATATTAGATAGTAATTTAACATATTCGTTTCATATTATAAATTTGTGTAATAAATTATCAAAAATTGTATATCTTTTTCGGAAGCTAAAATTTCTTAACATACGCAATTTAATTATATTATATAATTCACTATTTTTATCAAATATGTCATATGGAATAGAAATATGGGGTAATGTTTATGAAGATAGATTAAAAAAACTAGTATTAATACAAAAAAAAACAATTCGAATTATCAATAAAAATATGATAGACAAGTCTCAATTACCTCTGATTCGTTTATCACACACTAATAATATGTTTAAATATAATTCTATTTTAAAATTGAATGAACTCATATCTTTTAGAATAATATTATTTTTATATAACCTTTTACATAATAACTATAACATTAATCTAGATACATTTTTTATTTATAATAAAGACAAATCAAGATTTATTTTACCATTAATGAAAACAACGAAATTTCAAAACACAATTTTTTTTAAAGGCCCAAAATACTATAATAATATAATGAGTAATAATATATTAAAATCTGAAAATATACATAATATACACAAATTAAAAAAAGTATTAAAGAATTACTTTTTAAATAAATATTAGTTTTTATATTTTAGCATTTTAATAATTTTTAATATTTTTAATCTTCGTCAATTTTTAAAATTTTTATATTTAAAACTACTTGGGTATAATTATGTAAAGGTATAATTTGGGTATATTTTTAACATTTTTATATTATTATATTTTTATCATTTTTTATTATTTTATTCGCACTTTTTTGTTATATAATTGTTTGCACAAGTTTTAAACATACTTTATTTTAATTTGTATATACTAAACCATTAGAATCATTTTATGTTATTACATTTCAATAATTTTTTATTATTTTATTCGCACTTTTTGTTTTATATTTGTTTGCACAAGTTTTAAAACATTTTATTTTATTAGTTTATTTAATGGATTGATGAAACATGATGAAATATGCTGAGGGACATTATTTTTATTATTATTATTCTCTTTATATATATTTCTTTACTCTTATTATATTGAATTCTAGTACACAAGTCTTATTATTATTGTATAAATGTCCCAAAGCTATTATATTCACATACTATGGAGGTATCGACTTAATAAAGCTACTTATAGCTTTCAATGATCCTCCTTAGACAATTGTCTATAAACTGATTTCATTCATTCATTCATATATATATATATAGATATATATATTTACATCAATATTTATATACTATAGACACTATAATAGTGACCAAAAAACCACCAAAAATTAAAACTTAACCCAACCTAACCACAACCTTGACAATATACTTTTATAGGTTCACTCGGGAAATAATGCATCTAAAAAAAACCTCCAAAAATTAAAACTTAACCCAACCTAACCACAACCGTCAAATATACTTTTATAGGTTCACTCGGGAAGTAATGTAGCTAAAAAAAACCTACCAAAATTAAAACTTAACCCAACCCACCTAAATCCTAACACAAACCCAAACCCAAACCAAAATCCAAACCCAAACCAAAACCCAAACCCAAGCCAAACCCAAACCCAACCCAACCCAAACCCAAACCCAAACCCAAATCCAAACCCAAACCCAAACCCAACCCAAACCCAAGTGCCCAAGTTACCTTTTATAATTTATTCGATACAGTTAAAATTATTAAAATCGAATTATTAATATAGATTTTGATTTTGTACATGTTAAAATTATTATAAATTCAAATTTGTACATGGTGGAGATAGGAAATGTACTTTTGTAAAGTCATTCATGAGGTAAATAATCATAGTAACCTCACCGCGATTGGTTACATGTATATCTACTCATCACTCTTAACATTATAGAATAGAAATAAGAATTTTTTTTTTTTATAAATTGCAATTTTTTTTTCTGACCGTATGATGAAATTTGGTGAAAAATTGAAACCGAGCTGGTCACCCAATTATTCATATATTAATGGTTTTTATCAATTTACTATAGGTACTTTGGTACACCGCATCCGATGAATCCTTAATCGAGACGAACGCGTTACCGGAAGTTACCAAATTTACCCCTAAAAAATCACGTATTTTTCACTATTTCGGCCCTATCTCGAAGAATATTAAATATTATATGTCACAATTATATACCACGATATTATATTTTATTTACCTATGTAATAAAGTTAAAATTATTGAAATAGATTCATTATTGTGGATTTTGATTTTTTACATTACCTGGTATTTTAAGAATATATTTTTACATGGCGGAGATAGGAAATAATTATTATAAACTCGTTAATCCGAATAACTGAAATCTAGTACGTATGATATATATTTATAATAGTTAGTAATCTTATTGTTATAAGTATATCTATTTTATAAAGATATATTTTTTTTTGTAAAATTTTAAAATATAATTAATTAATATAAATATAATAATTAATACCGATTAATCTAATGACTTATTCGATAATATTAATATTAATTTATTAATTAGATAGTATAGTAATAATAAAATAAGTAAAATAAACTATATGATACTGTTATAAAATAAGTTATTAGAATTTCATATTTTATAAATATATAATTTGTGTTATAAAATTATAAAAATATAAATATAATTATATATATTTGTAAATAATAGTTACGCTAATGAATTATTCGTATATATTTATAGTATTTTATTATATAGATAGTATAATAATAATAAAATAAGTAAATAATGCTTATATAATATATTTATTATCACATCGAATGAATATACATATTAATAAATTTATAATTGTTGTTATAAATTTATAAATTTATAATATAATTAAATGTATTAGTTCATAATATTTACACTACTATACTTTTCGATAATATTTAAATTATTTTAGTATCTAGATATTATATTATTATTAAAATAAGTAAAAAATAATGAAATTATATTAATTATACTATACATTATAAAGTTACAAATATGTAAATCCAATGATTATTATAGATTATCTATGTTTTACATGATACAAATATTATAAATTCAAATTTTTACATGGTGGAGATAGGAAATGTACTTTTTAAAGCCATTTATGTGGCGAATAATCATAGTAAATGCATATCGGATGGATACATTTATATCTACTCATTACCATTAACATTATAGAATAGAAATTAGATTTTTTTTTTTTTTTTATAAATTACAATTTTTTTTCTTGTACTATTTGTACGATGAATTTTGGTGAAATATTAAAACCGATCCGTACCCCAAATGCTTGATATATTAATGGTTTTTCTCATTTTATATAAAGTACTTTCGTACTCCGCATCCGTTGAATCAATAATCGAGGTGAACGCATTAGCGGAAGTCGGTCAAATTTACCACTCTAAAATCACGTATTTTTCACTATTTCGGCCATAACTCGAAGAATATTAAATATTATATATCACAATTTATACCACGATATTATATTTTAATTATCTATTTAATAAAGTTAAAATTATTGAAATCGAATCATTATCGTGGATTTTGATTTTTTACATCACCTAATACGTTTAATAATTTATTTTTACATGGCGGAGATAGGAAATAATTATTATAAACTCGAAAGCAAGTATAAACCTTTAGGTAACTTGTACGATATATGTTGTGCTATGTCCGAATATCATTCCAACATCCAATAACTCAAGATTTTATATACTAATATATTTACACAACGAAAATAATCTAAATTCTTATTAAATACATTTTATATTTCGCTGTTTCGTTATTAAAGACTCGGAACGCTTGGCTGGGCTACGCAGTGGCTCCACTAACATCACAGATCACGTACTCGAGCAGCATGTGAAGGTAGTCGACCAGGGAGACGAGGTCGAATATGAACGAGTCAACGCCGATGTCGTCCCTGGAGGTTCGAGGTTCTCCAGGAGTAGCGGAGGAGGAGGAGGTAGGGGTCAAGCTGGAGCAGCGGGTCTCGCATTGAGATAGGGTTTGCACCATGCCCCGTAGCGAGCGCATTACTAGGTCGCTGAACATCTGCTTGTGAGAGTCGTCGTCTGGTTGTGTGGGGGGAGGGAGGGAGAGGTTGTAGTGGTGGTGGTGGTGGTTGTGATGGTTGTGGTGGTGGTAGTGGTGGAGCTATACAAATATAGTGGAGGTGATTACTGGGAAAGAGGTGGTAATGCTAATACTGGGTATTATTGAGACAGTTATGTTGCCCATAGAGTTATTATGACTAAGCAGTAGTTATGAGACAGAGGACAGTAGGAGGTACACTGTGGTGGCAGCGGATGTGTGGACAAGAGCTGGTCGGGTAGCAGTGGGGCATATGATGGTGGTGTAAAGAGCGGGGCCTATGACGGTGATGCGGAGAGCGGGGCCTACGATTGTGATGCAGAGAGTGGGGCCTGTGACGGTGGGGCTGACAGCATGGGCCTATGGTAGGGGGAGGACTATAGTCCTAGGTATACCTGAGAGGAACTCTTTCATCGCATCCACACAGTTCTGTAGATTACACTGAAGTTTTAGTGTTGTGCACTTCTCTGTGGCTCTCTTTCTTATTAACTGTGTGTGTAGGGGGTATGGGGTGTATAAGAGAGGTATGTATGTAGGGGGTATGGTATAGGAGGGATAGGTGTGTAGGGGTGTGGTTATAGGAGGGGTAGGTTTGTGTAGGGGGGTGGGTATAGGAGGGGTAGTTATGTTATAGAGTGTAGGAGAATAGTATGTATACCATAGGATATTAGCTGGCATGTAATCAAGATATTCGTATGCAGTAATTCAATGCTTATTATTATACAAATATCTATGGATATATCTCTGAATTGACAATGGCATCAGATGATTTGTAAATTTAAATAACTAATATACATTTCTATATTTAATATATGAAGAGATATAATGTTTGATTGCATCGTATCTCCGGTGATACTTGTATAATAATGATATACAAATGGTAACTAAACTTGTATTTAAAGACTACAAAAAGTAGATAGCATATTATATAATGAATCATCGAATAACGTATCGGTCTTACCCTATCGATTTCAATATGAATCAGGTACTTAGTGGAGTTGAGGGCTTTCAGAGAGGCGGCGTAGTCAGCGCTCAGTCTTCTATTATCAGTGATAGCTTTATCTCCGAAGTAATAGTCCACCTCCGTTAATATGCTGGAACATCTATTGGTTGCGGTCGAGATTAATAACAGAAATACTGAATGATTATAAATAAATTATATATAAAATCTTGATAAACGTACATTTTAATATCTAACTATGAGAATTAATAAGACATGAGAATGAATCATAAACAAAACATATTATAAAAAGTAAATAATGTTAAATCAATATCATACATCAACAATATATTAACTACCACCACTACCACCACCACTACCACCACTACCACTACCACTACCACTACAACTACCATCAGCCTAACCTATCATAAGACACATCGTTGATGAGACAATTAAACCAGTCCATCCACCTAGTGCACAGGCTATTATCAACGCGGAAAGGTTGTGTCCTTGTGGACTGATACTCATACAGGGCGCAAACAGTCTGACACCTCAGTACCGTCTGGTTATTGTTCTCAAACACCTTCAGCAGTTCTATACGCAGGTTCCTCAACTGAGGTAGAGGTCAAAGGTTAGAGTTTAGGTAGTGAGCAGTTCTTATGAAACTATAGATTATTATTAAATTTGTTCACCATAACTAATGAATCATATTTACTATAGATTTCCATATTCAATAAAGCTGAATTAACTGATAACAATGATTGTTTTAACAATAACTGATGTTTTTATCTATACTAAAAGGAATTTAAATAGTCACATATTTAACTCTTCAAATAGCTTCAAAATAAAATTCTACTATTTTCTATTACTAATGACAACATCATGAATATAACTAATTGAGTTATAGTACCATAACACTTTGGTAATTAGTAATTAAAGATGATGTAATCGTAGTTAAAGATCACACACGTCACAGCTAAAGATTACATGTTGCATGTAAAGGTCACATCTCAAGGTCGCATAGCAGCTGCTAACATCGGTGATGATCTGATCGAAGCCGATACTACTGATGAACGGAGAGATGATCTGCAGACAATGACTCATCAGATTCATGATGGAAGCTGAAGTGGTGGCGTCCGTTATCTGGGCCGACTCGAGTTTTATCATGTCTATAGTGTTCTGTGTGTGCGCGGGTGGGCGGGGGGTAAAGGTCGTGTAAGGTCGCGTAGGAAGGTCGCGAGTCACTTACGCAATAGTTGATGTTGATTACGTCCAGCTGGGTGAACTTGTCCCTGAGTTTCTCCACTGTGGTCTGGTTCGATACAAGACATATTCGCTTTTCTTCCATTCTGCGCAAACAATGTATTACAATAGAGTATCATTATAAAAAATATATATGAAATTAATTATTAAATTACAAGGTTTACAATTTTTAACTTTAAAATGCATAAGTATAAAAATAGTAGTATTATAATATATGTTTATATATTATTATTTTTATTAAATAAATTTGAATTTCGAACTAAATTACCCAAGTATGTAATAGATTGTAAATACACAACCTAATATTATATATACGCTGTCGTATCTGGCACCACTAATGCTAGAGTTAGCGTAGGGTGAACTTTAACCTCTGCGCTAGCGTGAACAGCGGATGAGTGGCGGCTTCACCGGTTTGCAGAGCGTCGCGAGCGCGGTCCAGGTATTCTATGATCATTGGTAGCGTGGCGTTCTTCAGGGGCACCCGTTTCATGTAGTCGATGTAGGAGTTCACCGTAGACAGGAGGTGATTCCTGTGGCGAGAGGTACAGGTGTGTGCAACACAAGATAGTGGTGCGCTATTTATCTGAATAGTATATCTCTTAATATATATATATATACATAGTTCATTTTTCATATATTATTCATAAAGTAAATTAATATTCTATGTAGGAAGATATAAACTAAATCCTTAAGATGAATTAAACCGAAATCTATCCTTAAACTTTGTACATATATGTCATTTATTCATATATATATATATATATATATAATGGTATGAATCAGTAATACTATTGAATGTTCATATCTGTATCTATGTACATTCTCGCTGCAATTGGCACTAATTGTGAACAATGGAGAATGATATTTGAATGGTCATCACTTTATGACTCAGCACGATCGAGGGACTAATGGTGTGATTGTTGTAGCAGGTCAGATACACACACTCTGTAGATACACATTCAGTGTAGTTACAACAGTGGTCTGTCCATGTGTCCAACTTTACATGCTACAAACATCACACCCTAACCTCCACAGTTAAGGCCCGGCTTTAGTTTGTTTTATTTGTTATCAACAAAATTATTCTATTAAAATATGCAAATATAATTATTACCTTAAAATAATGTACTATATTACATTCGAATTAACTACAAATGCCACAAATAGGCGTTGTAAACAGTTACACTCCTGCAAAACAATGGCGACAAACTTGATGATCTCGATGTCAGTGGAGCACTGGGTAAGATAGATGGACACCTCCTTGTGTTCGATGCGATCTCTCTGCTCATTGGTCAGCAGTTGAGCGCAGTCGAGTCGATGGTCCCCACCCGTGGTCCAGTCTACGAGCGGATCGTAGACGAAAGCCTCGAGTAGGGTTAGCAGGGTCTCGCGGCCTTGCTTCATCGTGTCTAGGACATGCTCGCAGGACATACGCATCACTCCCTGTGTTGTTGTTGTCAGGGTTGTTGTTGTTGTTGTTATTATTATTATAATAATAATAATATATATTAGAAGAATTTTAATAATCATTTTTTTTTCTTTTGATTTATAATAATATTTATATAATGTTTTCTTCTAAATGGCTTAAAAATAATATGCCTATTTTCTGTTGTTGTTGCACATAATTATTATTGATTTTGTTGTTTTTGTTGAAGAGTATATTTAAACACACCCTATTAATACTAATAATTCTATAATGTGTAATTTGTACGAGTGTGTGTGCGCGTGTGCATATGTGTGAAGTATGTGTGTTTGCATATGTAAGGTTAGGTATTTTATTTAGACACAAATATCTAGGTATTTTTCCGAGTAGGAATATTAAAAACAATAATAACAATGTCAATGGCAATGATAATTATATAATACATGTATGTGTGTGTATGTGTGTGTGTGTGTGTGTGTATGTTGGATAAATGACTTGTGATGGGGGCATTCAAGTGGTAGACGGGTGATAGTAATTATTGTGGAACTATTTAGTTTTGTATTTAATATGTTCAATATTCAGAATGATGGGAATAGCAACACAATATTTCGTTTTAGACTACATATTATATTGATAATTATAAAATTAAAGAATGAAGAATTTATAAATAATAATATATATATATTTACAACATTTTAAATTTCATAAATAATAATGAAATATGCGATGATGTATAGCTAAATGATAACAGCCAATCAGCAATCAGCACTCACACCATCACCATTAAAGTAATCTATAGCTATCAATAGCATATATACACCGCAACTACCTTTTAACTTACCAATTACCTTTAACTCCTCCTGTCACTAAACTCACACCGCTATCAACAACTATGATCCTCTTATACCCCCACTATCAATAACCTCTATCCTACTGACCTCCTCTACTATAGGCGACCCCTGTGATCTTCCCACTAACCTCTACCCTGCTGACCCCCTCCCCCCCACTCAGACTAACCTCAACCCTGCCGCCCCCCTACTCCCCCCTAACTCAGACTAACCTCAAACCTGCCACCCCCCGCACTCAGACTAACCCCTACCCTGCCGCCCCCTAACTCAGACTAACCTCGACCCCGCCGCCCCCCTACACCCCCTAACTCAGACTAACCTCGACCCCGGTGACCCCCACTCAGACTAACCTCTACGCCGGTGACCCCGAAAGCCTTGACTATATTCTGTGTGAGTCTGAAGGGCACGGTTTCGGGGATGCGCAGTTGTCGGCCGTTATCGAAGCAGACGTTGTAGTCGATATGAACGACCTCTCCCTTGTTGAGGTCAACGAGGATGTTGTCCATGTGCCGGTCACCCAGACCTATAACGTAACCGATCATAGAGGCCACCGCGGTGCTGCGTGTGAAACTCTGACGCAGGCGCCATAGGGCTGATGGGTCCTGGGAACGGCGCCACATCTCTCTACACGGGGGGGGCGGGGTTAAAGGTCGGGTTTAGAGGTATAGTTAACAGAATAGGGGTTATCTATCTAGGTGGGGGATAAAGGTCGGGTTTTGAGGTACAGTAAACATAATAGGAGCCATATCTCTCTAGGCAGGGTTCCATATAGAGTTTAGAAGTTAATTAAAGCCACGCCACAATAGGTATCGCACATGACACTTAGATATCGTGGAAAACTATTAATTTTGTAATATTCATAGAGTGATATATTCAATTTTAACTAAACAATGTATTATTATTGCATTTCTCTTGCAGAATGGAGGGGGGGTTAGATATCGTGTTAGAGATAAATTACAAATAGGGGAATAGCGGGATCTTAGAATGGGTTCCATATCTCTCTAAGAAGAGTGGATAGAGGATTAAAGCTAGAGTTTAGGAGTTAGCTAGTAACAGGGCAGTATGTGCTTATGATAGGTGACTCATATCTCACTAAACGAGCGAGTGAATTGAATAGAACGAAATGAGGGGTTAAAGGTCACGAGGTCGTTATTACCCGCTGAGTATGGAGTCGGAAGTTTCCGTCAGCATCTCGTTGAACACAGTGAGGAGAACGTCTTTAGGCCATTTGCTTCTCTTGTCGAGTACAGCAGGATCCTACAAGAGGGGGCAGCACGGGTTGTTGTATGTGAGTGTGTGTGTGTGGGTGTGTGTGTGAGGGTGTGTGGGTGTGTGTGTGTGTGTGTGAGTGAGTGTGAGTGTGTGTATGTGTGATGGGTGTGTATGTGGGTGTGTGTGTGTGAGTGTGAGTGTGTGTGTATGAGAGAGGTGGTTAGTTCATTGTAAGGGGGGAGTGAAGCCTACCTTTATATGTGACTTGATCTTCTTCAAGAATAGAGAGCGAGATGTCTGATGTGTAGTGGGATGTGGTTGTGTGTTAAGTGTTGTGGTTATATGTAGTAGGTTGTGGTTATAATGCTAATATAATTATTATGGCATGTATAAACATAAGCATCATTAGTTTTATAATTTTTTACTTATTATTAAATTATTGTTTCATGTCATTGTGTGTATTTAACAACAAATAAACTATATATCTATCTATAATATAATGTAATGAAGGCTCATACATTAAATACATTAAATACTTAAAATTTAATAAATACTTAAATCTGGGGTCTATGGGTCAGTGGAACAGCCAACACATGTTAAGCGAGAGGTCCCGGGTTTGACTCCAGGCAGTTCTTGTTTTCTCTTGTGTTTATCAAGAACTTAATAAACGCAAAAAAACACAAGAAAAATACAAGAACAAAATGTTACCATTTGTTTTATATTATCCTGGGCCCCTCACAGTTATTTATAACATGTAGGGGTTGAATTTTATCCACTATTTTTATAATCTATATACTATACATTTAGCCTTATACATTTAGCCCATAGTATATATCATGTACCCTATATGCATTTAGCATTTAAAAACTGAAATGTTATTAAAAATATGATGAATGATATACTCATGAGAGTGATGCGAGAGGTTTATTATATATATCTATATATATATGTATATTAAACTTAATAGAGAATGTAGCAAGTTTCAAAGTTGATAATAAACAAAGTCCACTAGAAATGATAAGAAATACGCATAAGGCATTGAATTGTTGATAATTCATAGTACTACATCTTATACTCTATAGGTTTTAGACTATTCCGTATTGTGAAGTTAATACAATAATATTGTGAAACCAACACGGGATGGTTCTCTAAACTTCCTACATTCTCTATTCACTTTAAAATATAAACATATATATATATATATATATATATATATATATATATATATATATATATATATATATATATATATATATATATATTAATAATCACATATTTATACTAGTTATTCATATATGTTAATAAACTCATCTTTCTATTAGTTACCTACACAGTCGATCACAGATTTCGATACATAAAATAAGTATATTTAATCGCCAGGGGGGGGGGCTAACATTATCGTCGGTGTTCCTCTGTTTCAGGTGGTTCTTGTAGATGCGGAACAGCGGGGTAACCCCGTCCACCCAGCGGATCAGCCCCGACCGTTTACCGAGCGGAACCACCGAGTAGTGCCGAGCGTAGTAACGATACTTCTCATCACTAGGGGGAGACACCGGTGGTGAATAATGCGACTAGTGCGGCGTAGCACGCAGGCAGGCAGGCAATGCTTATACACTACAACTATGTGAAGTAGGTGATTCCAGTGAGATAGATCTTGCTTTATAGTTATTTAGTCATTTGTTTCCGCACCTTGTTTACTTGTTATACTTGGGAGTACTAGCAACACACTACATTTAATGTGTGTTTTGTAACTTACCTTTCATATAAATACAATATAAACACTAATAAATCAAATATTCTCTAAATACAAGTTAAACATGAGATTTACTTAAGTTGAACACCACATGAACACGAGTTTAACATAAGCTAAACACGAGTTGAACACGAATGTAGCACAAGTTGAACACCAGATGAACACGAGTTAAACACAAGCTAAACACAAAGTAAGCATGAGTTGAACACGAGTGTAGCACGAATTGAACACGAGTGTAGCACAAGTTGAACACGAGTGTAGCAAAAGTTGAACACGAGTTTAGTACAAGTTGAACACGAGTTTAGCACACTAACTGATTGCCCTTAGCCAGTAGTCTGTTAACAATAGTGATGAACTGCATGATGCGCTCGTCTAAGTGCAGATCTTCGGAACCTTTGAACAGATATGAATACCTGTACAATAGGAGGGGGGTAGTAATGGTGGGCGTATAGTGTATAAGAAGGAGGAGGGTAGTAATGGTAACAGAGTGTTGTTATAAGTTAATATTTTAGGTCACTTAATTATTATTAGCACAAATAATACTTTTTTTTAATTTAATAATTGTTGACACAATTAATACAGTATTAAGATTGTATTTATTATCATTTATAATGATGAATTAGAGCCAGCAACTAATGCCACTAAAACTGAAAAAAATAACATTATTTTATCATAGTAAATAGTTTTGGTATATTATAAAAAAACTCTTATATTTTTATTTCCTAGATATATAAAGTGAAAAGGAATAATCTTATATATATATATATATGTATGAAGTAATTCTTACTTTTTACCATCACTGCCATTGAATGAGAACTTCTTTGGTCTAGTTTTAGACGGAATTATTGTGATTTGTTCATCAATGCTCGTAATTTTAATATCCTATAAACAATGTTAATTTCAGTGTAAAATCATTATAATATAATGTTTATGAACATTTATTTTATTTTATTATAACAGATTTAATTGAATATATTCAATTTATTATGTATTATAGTGTATGTATAAAGGTTAAGTACAAATTTAAAAAAGTATGTATAATATAGTATACAATGTGTTTACAAATTTGTATAATATAAATGAACAAGTAAATACATGTAGATGTTTAAACATGTGTATAAAGGATAGTATATATATATATATGTCAGGGTTGGTCGGTTTTTTTAACGGTTTTTTTGGTTTTTTTTATCAAAAAAACCATTGGTTTTTTTGGTTTTTTTAACATTATAAATGCGTTCAATCAAAATAAGGAATCGATTGGGCAATGATAAGGCTGTAAAAGTTGTTTTTTTATCTCGAGAATTAAATTGATTATATTTCTATTAGAAATCATCTAATTATTATTATTATAATTTTTAAATTATTATATTGTTACAATTTGTAACTTGTTATTTTATTGCGAGAATTATATTGATTATATTTCTAATTACTGTATTGTTATTTTTTTTAATTATTATTTTGTTACAATTTGTAACTATTTTTTTGTATTATATTTTACTTTATTTTTATAATAAATATATTTTTATAAAATAATTTTATAAACATTTAATATTCATTAGTGTTGTATATTTTATACTTACTCTATATATGTATGTTTTGCACAGACATTTAATAATCGATCTAGGTTTATATAATATTTTCTAATTAATAATCTTAACATTTAATTATAAAAAAACCAAAAAAACTGCCAACCCTGATATATGTGTGTGTATATATATATATATATATATATATGTGTAACAGTTTAAACGTGTTAACAAGTAGTGCTTGTGTTAATGTTTAAACATTAGAACAATAACTACTACTACTACAATTACCCTACCACTACCATTACCCTACCACTACCATTACCCTACCACTACCACTACCATTACCCTACCACTACCACTACCACTACCACTACTACTACCACTCCCACTACCACTACCACTACCACTACCACTACCACTACCACTACCACTACCACTACCACTACCACTACCACTACCACTACCATTACCACTACCACTACCACTACCACTACCACTACCACTACCACTACCACTACCACTACCACTACCACTACCACTACCACTACCACTACCACTACCACTACCACTACCACTACCACTACCACTACCACTACCACTACCACTACCACTACCACTACCACTACCACTACCACTACCACTACCACTACTACTACTACTACTACTACTACTACTACTACTACTACTACTACTACTACTACTACTACTACTACTACTACTACTACTACAGAACTACGCTAACAGAATCTTCGACGCCGGGCATGTTAATCTCAGAGTTGCTGAGCTGTTGAAGCCTAGGGCTAACATCCGACAGGTTCAGGGACGAGGTCTTGTTCACGGACTGATACAGTTTAGACATCAACTGTGTGGTAGTGGTGGTGGTGGTGTATAAGCGAGGCAGATTTATTTGTATATATATATATTGTTATATGTATATGGATATATATATAAAGTTATATTAATATTAACAAAAATTATATTAAATTATATTTAATTATATTAACAAAATACAAGAATTACTATGCTTAAAGATTGGTCAGTTGAATATAGTTATGTTAACTATTGTATTAAATGTGTTGTTCCATGTGAAATCGTCAGTTCTTTATAATCAATATCGGTATATATATAAATAGAGTATGAAAGTAGAGGAGTCGGATAATTAAGAGAATAAAGAGGAGGTAGATAATATAGAGGAGTAGATGAAGGAAGAGGAGGAGGAAGAGGAGGAGGAAGATAAGTAGGTGATGGAGAAGCAGAGGTAGGATAAGGAGGAGGAGAACAGGAGGATAATATTGAGATGAGAGGCAATATAAATAGGAAGAGTGAAAGGGGGAACAAAAGGAGGCTGTAGTGAGTAACCTGTCTATAGAAGTAGAGAGCATCGTTGGGTCGAGCGTAATCGTAAGGAGAGGTGAGGATAGAGATCAAAGACTCCAGGGAAGACTTATACTCGGTGGCTATCATGCGTTCGTGGTTAGTGGTAGGGGGTCGGCATACGGTGTCGTTGATCAGATCCGTGAATATGTTTAGCAACTGTGTGACGTGAAGAGGGTGGTTAGGGGTTTAGGGGGTGTTGCAGGTTGCAGATATTACGCGCGTTTACAGGTGATATGTGTTAAGTTGTGTGTATATATAGGGAGTAAAACATCAAGGCTTATGTACATTATTAGGGGACTTATTATTCAAGTGATTATACATAGCGGTATTCAGCTATGTATACGCAGCTGTCTGCACGTGGTGCGGTCATGCGAGACGATAGGAATGTACGTGCGTCGTGATACCAGGCACTAGTCGTACGTGCGGAGCTAATATCTGGTTGATGTTAAATGTTAGACGCATATACATAACTACATTAATCGATAATAATATATTACAATACGATATATAACAATATGTATTAGCGATATACATTTCACAGTTGCTTAAATAATTGGAATATTATAAATATATTTTAATTGTATAAACTAGATATATAGAACACTACACTTGAGAGGTTTAGGTATATACTTCAATACAACTCTATGTAATACAACTCTATGTAATGTATATCTAGTTATTTTTGTATAGAATTATGATTATATAATCGCTATTTTATGTATGACTAAATATACACTATTGAAATATATCTCTTGAAATTATAGATATATATATATATATATATATATATATATCTTTTTAGTATATTAAAACAAATTATTAGACTCTATTATAAATTTAGATCACTGGGACGTTTTGAATGCGAGTAAATATGAGAAAATTATTATTAGATAAATGAATTTGAAAAAATGACACAATATAATTATTATTTCTTATAAAATATTATGTATATATTTATGTATATATTTATAATAATAATAATAATAATAATAATAACATCATATTTGGCATAAAGCATATGTAATAATATGTATATATATATATATATATATATATATATATACAGTCAAAGCTCGATAACTCAACATTGACGGGACGGAGTTTTCATGTTGAGTTATCGGATGTATAATTTTATTTTTATTTATAATGGTATTTTAGTTATGCTACTAATAGTATATTACTCCTAATGATGGTTTATGATTATTATTAAGTATATAGGTTGTATATTCTTTTAAAATAATAATTATAATAAATAAAAAGTATAGGAATAGTGCTATATTCATTTTTTTTTATTAAAGTAATTATTCATTTTTGATTGTATTAAATTGTTATCAACATGCTTGTTAAAAGTATTTATAATATGAGTAATATGTAATAAACAATTATCGTCAGTTAAATTATTCTTAATTAGATAATTTCGAGTATTCTGTAATTCTTTTAGAATCTGTATAATTATATCTCTGATTGTTTTGATTACTAATGATATATTTACAATATATTATACAATATATACATGCATGTATACATTCTATAAATAATTATATTATAGTAAAGATATAATATATTATTTATTACTACTACACACATGTAGTGTATATATATACTGTATATATAATTCATTTTGTACAACAAATATTATTTTTAATATTGTTTACATTTTTATCTTGTGTTTTAAAAAGTATTTTACATAATCTTTGTATGTGTTATGGTGATATAACATTTCATGCAATATTATATCATATCCTTAATGTATGTTATAACTGAATAAATACTCTTATAATAATTAATTCATGTCAATGTACTATCTAATTTTATATGTGAATAATTAATATTAATACATATTAATTATCCAATATATAGAACATATATGTTTATAATTTAGAAATATTCACCATACTATATATAGTATGGTGAATATACTCAAGAAATTCTCAAGAATGACATTTTATAAATATTTAATTCAATATCACTAGAACATATATATATATATATATGTTCTTGTGATATATAGTAGTTAACATTGACATTAAACATAAGTTAAGATAATTATCACATATAGAAATTAAATAATAATAATTAATGGTCAAGACATACGAAGGGCGGGGTTGTTTGATTGACATTGGCGCCTATTCACACAAAGGGACGCTATGTTTAGTAACAGTGTCGCGGATACATACAAAGGGGGGAGTAGTTTGATTGACAGTGACTCCTATTCACACAAAGGGACGCTAAGCTGAGTAAAAGTTTATAATAGTGTCGCGGATACATACACAGAACCGGTATGTTGGTTGAAAATGGCGCGAATAAATATAATCCCAAAGGTAAACATTGGAATGTATTTTAGATATCCAATAATAAAAATCCGAAATAATACGAATCTAATATTTAAAGTAGTATACTACTATAGTAGTAAATGGGCATTCGGGATAGGTAATACATCTATAGACTTAAGTAATGGTTTTCTCACATAACTGCATTCAAAATAGTACTCGTATGATAATATAATAATTGTAATTGTATTTTTACGTTTATATATTTATATCCATATATTATTAAATAAAACCATGTTGACTAATGTATGTTGAATTATATTTGTTGAACAATGAAGTTTCATTACATGTAAAATATACGAATCCAACAACATTTGTTGTGATATTTTGATTTTTCATAAATGTTGAGTTATCGGATGTATATTTACATGTAATGTATAGGCTAGGATTATATAAAACATGTTGAGTTATATGTATGTTGAGTTATATTTGTTGAGTAATAGGGTTTTTGTTAACATGTAAAATATACGAATCCAACCAAATATTTTTGGGATGTTGAGTTATCGGCAATGTTGACTTATCGGCATGTTGAGTTATCGAGATTTGACTGTATATATATATATATATATATATATTATTTGTATAATTAAATAGATCATTATGTCAATATATATATATATATATATATAAAAAGTGCTGGGGAAGAATGTATAATGCCAGTAGTACTCAAATATGTTCCAATTGATGAAATTGTGCTTGATATCATAAAAAGGATTATATAAACAGTGAACAGCCTGACCTATGGATCATTTCTTACATAGTCCCAGTACCTAAATCAAGAGATCTTACAAAAGGCGATAACTACCGTAGAATTAGTCTTACTTCTGTAATGGTCAAAACCTATAATCGTATGATACTCAATCGAACATGTCCAGTATTAGATCCTCTACTTAGATTCAATCAAAATTGACTCATAAGGAAGAGATCAACGGTCTGCCAGATACTAGCAATAAGATGGATACTGGAGGGAATTACGAATAAGAATTTACCAGCTGTCTTTACATTTAATGATTTCAAGAAGGCATTTGATTCTATAGAAGTAAGGTGGCTAAATACTTAGATCATATAGAATACCTGATAAGATTATTAATGCAATAAATGGGATCTATGCTAATACTAGAGCGAAAGTATACTCACCAGATGGTGTATCTGAAGAGTTTGATATAGTAGCAGGTGTTCTACAAGGGTATACTCTATCACCTACCTATTTATTATTGTACTAGATCATGCACTTAGTAAAGCAATCAACGGACGTGAAGAGGAATTGGGATTTACCATTGTCCCGCGTAAAAGTCGGAGAATGTATCCAAATGTTCTAACATATTTGAATTTTGCTGATGATATAGCCTTGTTAT
>OZ025240.1:81608589-81616089 GCA_964019155.1 Osedax fenrisi | reverse complement strand
GTAGTATTACAATATTAATGTGTGTGATAATACAGATGTAATGTAATAAGATACACAATTCTCAATTAAATTTCAATGTTAAAGTATGTAATGTTAGCTAGGTATGTTCTATAAGGACATGACCTTTCCAAGGATCGGTAGGCGTATTCTTCATGATGAACTCGATACTTTCTCGAAGTTCTAGGGCATGTTTAACGATCAAGCGCAACAAACGAAGCACAGCCAAAGTGTCAGAATGCTGTGAACGACATGTCAAGGTTATTGTGGTGAGTGCATTAATTGGAGTATAGTGAAATGAGTTATATTATTAAAGATATTGTATGAAATATTTCGGTGATATGGATATATATAACAAATAATTTCATATTCTGGTCTATTCAAAAACTGCCTGTGTGGTTCCTCAGTTGGATAAGGCGTCAGACACACAAGCAGTATGACGCGGGTACAAACCCCTTCCGGACCATTAAAATAGATCTTAATAATATTTAGAAGTGATCTTATATAATTGTGTATTAATTTTATTTAATAATGGAGCGGCTCACGTTAAACCATAGATGCCTTAAAGTGAGAATGGTTTCGAAATGACATTAGAGCTATTTGGTTATAAGTGAAAAAAATGAATCTAAGTTCCTGGATTTTACAATTTTAAAACAAATATAATTGTATTCATTAAAATTTAAAATGTTCATTAGAAAATTGAGACAGTTAGTAAGAAAAGTTAGAAAGAATTACAAAGTTTGACTTTCTTAATAAATAATAACTAAGTTTAACAAATTTATAAATGTCTAAGACTAATAATTTCAAGTATCACTTCCAAGCATGTTAAGGCCCGGATACAATTTCAATAACATTTAATGAAGTATTATAATACTATTCATTAAAACTCTTATAACCAATAGTGAACACAGCATCGCGATGAAGCTCTAATGATGCGATGATAGCTACGAGCATCGATCACATGATGTGCGTTGTATGCTAACGGAGTCAGCTAGTTGAAGATATCTGAAGTAGGCATCAGCCGCAGCCGAGTAGTAGTTGTAGTGTCTCTTCAGGGCGCACTGACGTATCAGTATCAGACTGTCTACGATGTCTGTGTCGGTGATCTGTTGGGTGAGCTCCTGGTGTACGGTGTCCACTCGCTGGTTGAGGTTCTGTGGCGGGGCGAGGGGGGGTTAGGGATGGGGCGATAGGGGGAGTGTAGGTAGAGTAATTGTTTCGAAATGGAGGAGATCTATTTCATTAAAATTAAGCAATTATTATTGAAGATAAATAAATGATAAATCACGTATATATGGCAAGTATTGTCATAAATCATGAATAATATCATACCATTAATATATATTCTATAATACTATATATTCTATAATACTACGTATTGAAGATATGATATTATTCATTATGACTTATGACAATAATTTTCATACATTCGTGATTTTTACATGATTAATATTAAACATTAGCTATTAATAATATAGTATAATAAATATCATACTTTTACCATATACATAGCTGTTATGACAAGTTGTGACAGCCGCAATGCAATACATATAGGTTAATCAGGTATATAACTATACAGACTCTTTATTTTGTTCACGTTTATTAATCTAACAATCCTATTTTGTTCTACTTATATATTATGTTAGCGTTTATTTATGCATGTATTATTATTTTGCTAAAACACAAATGATAACTATCTTTTTTAGATTTGTTTATAAATAAATCAACTACCTATCTTTTGTAACGTACCACAGTACCACCTGTATGCTTATACATGTAAACTCAAGTGGGACTGTGGTACGTTACAATAAAAAGGCAGCCTAAGACTACATATGTTCCAGGTTACGAATGCAACTAGGCTAAGTACGTGCGTACCTGATCTTGGTCTGCGATGTCATCGTAGTCTGATATGAAGGTGTTCAGATGCGTGAGGATTTCGATAAGGTCCTCTCTCTCGCGATCAGATAGCGATATCTGCGGGTTGTGATACGAGTATTAAGATAAGGCAGCTATAGAGGATACATAAACTCTCTACTAGTCTATGATGATAAAATCATACAAATTTGAAGTAAAATGAAGTAATTATATTATGTAGTATATAATATAACATCATCTTTACATTTTTATAATCTAAAATAAATACTAATTTGAAACATATTATAGAGTTAATATTATTTATTTTTTAATATCATTTTTTATATCTATATATTTTTCTATACATTTATAAATTTTCTGATATTTTCCAAAAAATAAAAAAACAAACTTAAAAATTGATAATTAATAATTAAATATATTGAAACCTTCTCTAGGGTTTCTTTAATTGTGATTAATTCTTCCTCGTTGTAATCCAGTGTATTTGTTCTACGCAAATAATATTACGATTCAATGTTAATATTACACACATATATATATTAATATATTAAATAGTAAATATTACATTGATTAATAGTATATGTGTGAAATAGCAATAGGCGTAGACTATTCAAATGTATATTCAAACATAAGGCAGATCTGTAATTATAAATGTGAGAATAAATCCACTACCGCTATCGTCAAGGTTTTCTTACTAACATGTATGTTTACAGTTCAGTTATTACCCATACAGCTGTACGCTTGTTGATATACAATCAATTAATATGCCCAGAGTGTATGTGTTCATTCGATAAAGGAGCAGAATATATCATATATATATATATATATATATACTACAATGTATGAAGATGCAAACTATGTGAGCAGCACTAGGTAATAAGTGTATATTGCAATATAGAATGAGTGTCATGTGTGATAAGCTTATGGTGGTAGGCGCTAACGTATCGATTATCTTGCGGCCCCACTGGTAGCACCAGTTAGCCAATGAGAACCAAGCTTTAGGTGATTCCGGATTCAATTGGACGCATTTGTAGTGGACGCGGCCTATCAACGCTTCGTTGGACGGGAGATTAGAGTGGAACTTGTGTTCGGGCAGCAACGACTTTAGAATCGCCATGTTGTCTTTGTCAATAGCATCCTACGAAATCATATCGCGTTATTATTATAATCGACTGTATATTTTTATTGTATATGTATATTTTTATATTTAATAATTTTTTGAATTATTTTAACAAAAATATTAAATTAATAAATTATTTTACGTAAGTAGTATTTTAAAATTTCCTATGAGTTTATTATAAGTTACACGCGTCGACTTACATCATTTTTCAATAGATTCCAGTTGCACAGTTTCAGCATAACTTCACTCATAGTCAACCAATCAGGATCCGGGGAACTACTCGACTCTCCGATATATTTCATTAGCAAATCGGTTGCGTTCTGCCTTTCATCTGATACAAGTACGTTTCATGTAGTAACATACGTATAATTATATCTGAATAATAGCGGCATAGTAATCTATGCAATAATAGAATCATATTAAGATCTAAGATCTAATAGATAAATATTATTATTGATTAATCAGTGATATTGGTGCATTGTATGCATTGAATGCCTGAGTTTGGTTCCTAAATCTACAATTTCATTAATTTATATCACAATAATAGATTCTGCTTATAAAGTATTATATTTAAGGGAAATAAACTAATATTTAGGGTTGAGTATTATTATCACCGAAATATTATTCATCATATTCGGCTGGTGGTAGTGTATCAACTTATAATGGTGGCAGTGAATCTACTTATAATGGTGTTTGTTATGAAGATTGTGATCACCCTGTAACCACCCCTGGTAGGTGTAACCACCCCTGGTAGATGCACATGACAATAGCATGTAGGTAATAATGAACGAGAACAGTACATTAATAAACGAAACGATAAAATAATACAATTAACAAAAATAGTAGATGCACTACTAAAATAAGTAAATAGTACTATTTATAATATTACATTGATGATATGTAGGTGTTGTGGTGCGGCGTTAGGGTGAAGGAAGTGTGTTAAAGGAAGGGTGTCAATGCAAGTAGGGAACGAACTCCATAAGAATGGAACGATATAGCTGAAAGCATGTAATTAAGGAATGATACGTGAGAGCAAATTAGGCTAATATCATCATTGTAAGCTAGTGGCAGTGTTAATGGTAGTAGGGCAGTGTTAATGGTAGTAAGGCAGTGATATCAATAGAAATAAGTGCATGGTAGTACTATCATTATATCTATTTTATTTTATTATTATTAATGGTATTTATTGTTTTACCTAATTTATTATTTGTATTCTATATATACAGAATATATATAGAATATATACTTCTACATATTCTATATTTGAGAAATCGTTTATGATTTATTTAAGTGTACTTTATTAAAATAAACTTTCAATCAACTTTCAATCGATTATATTGATGATGAGAGTAGAGTTTGCTTTGTTCGATGATATATACAATTACCCCCACCCCCCCATAAGATAATGATAGTAGTGTATGCTATAACTTACCATTACAGATGAGGAGTTTGCTGTGTTCGATGATGCGAGGCCCAGCCACCATAGAGAGGAGGTTGCGGGCCATGTATAGGTTACCTGACTGACGGCAGAGCTTTACCAGGGGGCGTAGGTAGTCGTCGTCTGGCTTAACTGTGGGCGGGGGGGGTGGGGTGGGGGTTTAGGGGTGGGAGGGGATGGGTGTGTGTGTAGGAGTGGGAGGGGAGGTGTGGGTTTAGAGGTGGGAGGGGAGTGTGTACGTGTGCATAGGAGTAAGAGGGGTATGTGTATGTGTGTGTGTGTGCGTGTGTGTATAGGAGAGGGAGTTTGTTTATTATCATGTGATAGCGTGTATTTAAATTTGTATATAGTATTATTATATAATATTTCATTGAAGTATAAAACTATGATGCTTAATGTGAACGTTATTATTCTCTCTGCCTACTAACTGTAAAACAACTTAACGTATTATAGTTATATATACACACACACACATATATATATATATATATATATATATATATATATATATTTGTTTTATAAGTAACTATATTAATTAAATAAATTTGAATTCGGGAAAATAATCATACAGTGGAAATGAAGACATTTATTTACAATATCTCAGTTTAAATCATCATATGATGATCATAATACTAGTAGCACGATAAGGTGGATTCAATAGAATAAAGGTAAACAGGTATACATCAATGATTAACATTAACTGATATAATCAATTCTTTAATACATTTTTTAAATTATCTAAGATGTCTCTACCAAATATATAAAATAAATTCCTTAATTGATAGACTTTTAGTTCATATTTTTAATAAATTATATCGTAAATAAAACATCATATAGTGATTATATAGTGATTGATTATTATATAATTATATTGTGAATAAGATTACGATTAATGATTACATTTTTTAATTACATTATATATATATATATATATATACATATTATGCATAAGTTAACGGCGGTCACGGCTTGACTTACAATGGAAGTGGGGTATTCTGGACACCAGCTTGTTAATGTTGAAGCACTCGATTTGCTGACTGAGAGTCAACTCTCGATTGAAGCTCGTTTCGCACTGGAACACCTTATGGTTTCCGCTCTGTGAACAAACAGTTGCGTTGTTAATACATGCAAGTGTTACGTGTGTGTGTGCTGGTCTTGTTATAGTTATAGACAATTATATACCATTCATTATATATAGATATATATATATATAATATTGATGAATTAATGTATATATGTTAGTAATATTATATGGTAAAGGATATATATATATATATATATATATATATATATATAAACTTAATAATTAACCATACATTGAATAATAAACATGTGAATTAAAACTGTAAATATTAACCAATCAATAAGCTGCGTTTTTATAAATGATTTATACCAGGAGATCATGTATTCGATATATAGTAAACGATATAAGTATACATATATATATATTACACATAAATTGACTCATTATCTAGGGAATAATACAAATTTGATATAATACTATTTTATAGTTACAATACTATATCGACCAATTAGGAAGCTGCTATTATCAAGTATCAACGAAATATCGACCAATTAGGAAGCTGCTATTAACAACGATCATTCGACCAATCGCTAACTGGAGATTTATAGCAGGAGATCATGTGTTCTATGTAGGCTATCATCATGATGCGGGGAGTGGTCAGTGCAGAGGTCAAAGGGTGATGGATGGTGACCGCTCCCGATATCAAGTCCTTGTTCATCTTGAACGAACGTTTCATGTCCTCGCTCATTTCGGTTCTAGTAGTAGTAGTAGTAGTAGTAGTAGTAGTAGTAGTAGTAGTAGTAATAGTAGTAGTAGTAGTAGTAGTAGTAGTAGTAGTAGTAGTAGTAGTAGTAGTAGTAGTAGTAGTAGTAGTAGTAGTAGTAGTAGTAGTAGTAGTAGTAGTAGTAGTAGTAGTAGTAGTAGTAGTAGTAGTAGTAGTAGTAGTAGTAGTAGTAGTAGTAGTAGTAGTAGTAGTAGTAGTAGTAGTAGTAGTAGTAGTAGTAGTAGTAGTAGTAGTAGTAGTAGTAGTAGTAGTAGTAGTAGTAGTAGTAGTAGTAGTAGTAGTAGTAGTAGTAGTAGTAGTAGTAGTAGTAGTAGTAGTAGTAGTAGTAGTAGTAGTAGTAGTAGTAGTAGTAGTAGTAGTAGTAGTAGTAGTAGTAGTAGTAGTAGTAGTAGTAGTAGTAGTAGTAGTAGTAGTAGTAGTAGTAGTAGTAGTAGTAGTAGTAGTAGTAGTAGTAGTAGTAGTAGTAGTAGTAGTAGTAGTAGTAGTAGTAGTAGTAGTAGTAGTAGTAGTAGTAGTATTAGTAGTAGTAGTAGTATCTAAATTAATACACATTTAAATACACACTTAAATATATATATATATATTTGATATAAATAACACATTCTCGCTGACTAACTTTGAATATTTCTTCTCGACCCCATCCACTAGCAAGGTCAAGTGTGAAATCAACGAGTTGTCGATGTTGTCAAAGTAGCCGGTAGTACGTGCGCACTTGGTCTCAAGGTCGTGGTCCACTATCAGTTGTAGCGAGTCGAACGAGGTCAACATCCTGTTTACGTGAGGAGACAATGAGGACATCAGGTATGTGTGTTTGTATATCCTTATTTCTTTATTATAATGATTTGACATAAAAAATTATTTAAATCTATTGATACTTAATTGAATAGAAATCATATACTATTGAAACGGTTACCTATAATCACCTAAGAATAAAAATCATATACTATTGAAACGGTTACCTATAATCACCTAAGAATAATTTATAAATGACTTTTTGTGCATATCTGTATACGTGTGTGTGAGATAATCATTATAGGTCAAGGTCAAGTGATAACCTCATTGATATTTCGTCTACTTCATCGATGGCGGAAGACGTGAATTTAGAAGATTTCTGATTCCATTCGATCAAGGCTTCGTAATCATTCGTACAGATGTACGACTGGTAGATCTTTATACATGTACAAGTGAGTGATAGCATTTGTGCAGATATTTATACATATACAAGAGGGTATGATAATATCAGTAACATATTGTTATTGTTATTG
>OZ025240.1:81533589-81601089 GCA_964019155.1 Osedax fenrisi | reverse complement strand
TTATTTACATATTTCTATATTCAGTTCACTATTTATTATTATTAATGTAACGTTTAATTTCATATTTCTATATTTCTTTATATAATTAGTGTATACATATTTATAATGAGAATAAATATGTACTCATATATATATATATATATATACACATGTGTATTTTGTATTGGTTTATTATCAGTTATTCCATAGTATATCCAACAATATAAATGAAAATCACCATCAATTTACCATAAAAATAACTATTTACTTTGAACTCGATTTTCTCATGCATACAAACATTAAAAACCCCCGAGACTTTTTTCCCTTTATTGAATGTTATTCAAATCTTCACTATTATAAAGTTATTTAATTGTATTTATATGAAACAGTGGTGTTTTTTTTTTTAGTTATAATGAAAATATGTAATACAAATAATTAAAACATATAAAGTTAAAAAATAATAAGTTTTATAAAACATAAAATATCTTATAATTGGTTATAGAAATAAAAAAAGTACTACTGTTTTCATATTGAATAGAATAAACTCTATACAATAAAAAAAATGTCTAACTAATAAAAAAAATGTTTAACTATATCGTATAAAAAGGTTATTTGGGTTATTAAAACATGTACCAATCCCCTATCTCCTACATGTTAAAATCTATTTATAGACTGAGTGGCGCTCGTCTCCTTAAGCTTTATGCGATGCAAACAAATAATTTGAGAAGTACATATATTACACTCCAACATTGTATTTACTAGTCAAAAATAGTATCACTAGGTGGCAATCCCTCATATGAAATTATTTAACATGATAAAATAATCAATTTGAACATAAAGTGCACAGAGCTAGAGAGAAATAGAGTGGTAATACGCTATGACTGGCTGTGTAAGCCAATGCGGAAAGGGTCAATCTATTTTGGTCACCTCAAAATGGCGGATTCGACCTATTTGAACTCTATTTGAACTAAAGTTATTTTTTATTTACAAATTAATTTTAATATAGAGTAAAATATTATATTTGTATTAATAATCATTCATATGATGTATATATAAAGTATATTTACTTATTAATGTATAGAGTATACACATATATAATAATAGATTATAAAGATAAATACGCTTTCTCCCTAGATTATGCTTAAATAGGTCAAATCCGCCATTTTTAGGTGACCAAATTAGATAGATGATTTCTGCATATCAAATACATTGTTTACTACTCTATTTCTCTCTAGCTCTATGATAAAGTGTATGCTGAACTTACCTAGATATAAACTATACAATGTAACAATACAAATTAATTATTTCAATTTTTTGAAATTGAAATAAAATCATTATTTTATATATACAGTAAAACCTCTCTATAAGAAACTATTTTTTTTCAGTACTTTTTTTCTTATAGAGAGGTTTTCTTATAAAGAGGTTTTTACTTTTCCAATGATTTTGATAATAAAGATGGAGAAATATCATGTATCTTACATAATTATTGATTTTTCAGTAAACCTTCATCAACTTCTTTAATTATATTGGATTTAAAATGTATACTGTATTGTTTGCGCTTAAACATGTTAATACATATTGTCATTATAATGACATTTTATTTTATTTACATTATTAATTATAAATTATGAATCATCATTGATGAATATAATAATGTATATAATAATGAATATTATAATAATCTAATATTTAACAATTAATTGTATAATATAATAAATTGTATCATCAATACATTTAAGGATATAATAATATTTATTAATTAATTTGAATACATTTATGGAGTTTATACAATAACATTTATTAATTAATTTTAATAAATTCAAGGATAAAAATAATATATATTAATTAATTTTAATAAATTGTAATGAATTGATTTTGAATTTAATGAACGGATTAATGAATGGATACAAGACCAATTATTAATTAATTTTATTTCATTTTGAGCTATATAATTGAGTAATAATTTGAGTAATATAAAATATTCATAAGAAAAAAAAATATCTTATATAATAATTAATTTCTATAATTTTTATCAATATATATATTGTATACAATACTTCTATTTATATAAAATTATTTTTTATATTTCTTATATTTTATATACAATAAGTTTCTTATAAAGAGGTTTTTCTTATATTTTTCTTATAAGATTTTCTTATAAAGAATTCCAACCAAATGTGTGAAACATTTTCTTATAAAGAGGTTTTTCTTATAAAGAGGTTTCTTATAGAGAGGTTTTACTGTATATTGTATATATTTTTTTATACAATATCAATATTATAACAGATGGATTATATATGTTAATAATATATCTTTATATTTATCAATCATATATATATAATGTCAACAATAATATCAATAGGTGGAAATACTAGTCCTCAAATTATTGAGCACAAGTGCAATATATTTCCTCCGCGCAATCTTCGATACACACCTCTGACAGGAAGTTGTTGGGCAGGGAAGAAGCATTTCCATTGGCTATCTCATTGAGAATGTACTCATAGTTCCATATGAACAGCAGTATCACGTTTATACGACGGGAGTCTATGTTCATACTGTATTCTGTGTATAGGTGGTATAAATATATATATATATATATATATATATATATATGTTATTGTTATTGTTTTTGTATAAGCCATTGATGCTAAATTATTCATATATATATATATATATATATATATATACTGCACCACTTCTATCGCAAAGTGACATACACTACATTCAATTGCACAAGCCCACTTTCTCACTACGCCGATGGTGTATAACCGTTACGACTTTCGTAGATAGAGATGATGTTGGCTTCGAGCCTCTTCTCGAAGCTGCGATCGTTAGTGTCGGCCAGATAAGAGATGTAGTAACGACAGCACTGCCAGTTTACGTAGGTGAAGGCTGCGGGTGGGTCTACGTGGGCCTAGTGGTGGGGGGCGGGGTGCGGGTATGTAGGGGTGGTATGGGGGCAGCGTTTCCGGTTAGGCTAGAGTCTCGGCTCAGGCTCATTTTTCCGAAAATGGCTCGCCATCAATAACCAAAATTCTCGGCTAGGCATTAAAAAGCTCGGCACCATTTACATCAATAGTGTCTACTAGGGAAGTAAATGATGCAGAGCTTTTAAATCAAGCCAAGACTCAGCATTGTTGATGCCGAGTGGAGACTGATGTTAAGGACTGTTGTTAAGGACTGTTGTTAAGGACCGCCCACTAACCAGATCAAACAGCTCCTTATCGGCGACGCAGTGTATCCTGAAGTAGTTGAACATGGTGCGGAAGTCTATCATATTGTCTCTGTGGCGGGCGGCGGTTTATAGAGGCAATACACACGTCTACACTAGATTGAGGGGGGGGGCATCTACTATCGATACCGCGGGTGTTTTAGCGCTGTTTATAGATTATACTGGTAAAATAATATTTACTAAAACCTACGGCTATCTTCGTAAATTTCATATCATACTCCTACGACATAATGCGGTCGTAAATTCTATTCTGTGACGATCGTATAGTGAACAATTCGTGTGTGTAATGATTGCATTAAGCGCGTACACACGCCCCCCCCTAGTGTTCATATCGGCTCTTATCGTAATACAGTCTGTAGGCACTTACTTCGCGGAGAATATTATTGAGTAGAAGACTTTTACTTTGTTAGATAGAATATCTAGACTTACTAAAGTTACGTTAGGTCTAGAAATATGTTTAAATTGATTCCACATGATAGTGTATATGTGTTGCGATAAACTTTTAAAGTCTATATCAAATATAACAGTTATACAATATAATTTTGTTAGGTATTAACATGTACATTAATATTTATATAAATATTAATCTCGCATCGACAGTGAGCACATTATTAAAGATAGACTCCCCAACCATAACCCACTGATACAACAGTACGATGTTAGCTAGTGAAGGGATGGCTAACAGCGTATGTATTTCATCGAGGAAGTCCATGAACAGCTCAAAACTTGTGTGAGGAATTAGGGCATGTTCGTAATGTTTCAGTTTGTCGTATATATCTTGTCTAGACGAGGATATTAGGCTATCTTTGTGGCTACGGGTGGGGAGATGGTAGTAGTATTAGATATGTGATGGTAGTAGAGGTTGTAGTATAGGTAGTGGTGGTAGTAGAAGTGGTGGTAGTGGTAGCAGTGGTGGTGGTGGTGATATTATAAGATACATGATAGTAGCAGAGGTGGAGGTGGAAGTGGTGGTAGTAGTAGTAGTAGTAGTGGTAGCAGTGGTGGTGGTTGTAGTGGTGGTGATGAAGGTAGAATTGGTACTAGTAGAGGTATAGATGTTGGTATGAGAGATGATGCTGGTGGTTGTGGTATAGGGGGTATTGATGATGATTTTAGAGGTAGATGTTGTGGTTGAGGTAGTGGTTATATAAGTAGAGGTATAGATGTTGGTGGAAGTGGTGATATAGGTGTACTGATGATGATGACTATGTGGATAGCAGGAGTTACTATATGTGTAACTGAAAATATATTATTATAAGTTTTAATAAATGAAATAAATAAACATCACATAAAAAGTTATATAATAAAGAATTAAGAAGCGAAGATATGATGATAATGATATATTTAAATCCTAATCTTTTTTATTTTCTAAAAGGAAGATTTTACTTAATTTACTATATTACTGATTACATACGATTAATTACTAATTATTGATCGCATATTATTGATTATTGATACGTAATACTAACTCGACGACTGTCCTAATAGGCAGGTTTGTAAATATGTGTACAATGTAATTGCGTACCACATAGTCCCTGTAGCATAAGTAGTGGTGGCAGAGTTCAATGTACCTGTAGGTGTGGTAATATCACTAGTAAAGGTGGTGCGCTACCTGTACTGATAATACTAACTGGAGAATACATCTGTTTTCCAGTATTAGTTGTTTGAGTTGTATTAGTTTAGCAAAACTCGGAATAACAATCATGATATGATTAGTATAATCTTTGATTGTATAGCCTAGAGAGTTTAAAGTTCAAGTTATTTATAGTTATTATGTAATACATTTTCTCGTATAATTATAATAATATATACATATTATATAGACTAATATAGTATTATTATATATCGCTTCAAGTAATGAATATCCATTCGTTACTTGTGATATAGAAGTCATCGTATTGCATAGGTTTAAATGTGAGAATTTGGTTTTCATATTTGAATGGTTCAGAAAATGAATATTCTTAGATTAAAGTAATGAAAAGTATCTAGATTAGATTAAAGTAGCTAACACTAACTAAATGTTATTTTTATGTGATTTCTAAACATTATAAATATCGCATTACATTCCTTTACTACTTAAGAATACATCACACATACACACACACACATACACACATACATACACATATACACAGTGTACAAACAACACTAAAGTTACATCCACTAACAAGCTTTCAGAGAATGGAACACAAACTCATTGACATCCTTGACGGTGAACAGGCCTTGAAACAGACTGATGGTGTCGAATAGTTCAGCGATCCACTCTAGTATGGTTTCTCTGTGTGTGGCAGGAGGAGATAATAGTATGCAACAATAGTGCAATGATGCTACGATCTTATTTTAGATATGATTATCTATTAATTACTTATAGTGATCACTTGTTCGATGTGATGGCTAATATTATTATAAAAAAATGTTTAAAAAAATACAATTGTTATATAATATATTATGCATATGGCATTATTAAGGTAAAATACCTTGAAAGTCTTATGACTCTTTTATTTGTCCGTTTAATGTTTTTCTTTTATAATGATTACAATAATACAATTTATCTTATATTACCTATGATTATCTATGCTAACAACTACCGTACAATCTTTCCTTATCTATATAGAAAATCTATATGAATATCTCAAGAATATAGTGTTGCTAGCGTTAATAGACGATTACATAATTATATTATTAATTTATAGTTAGATGTCGTAATTATTTAAAAGTATTATCGTATTTACAGTAATACAATAGCATATGATGGTCGCACATAATAGTCTTGATATGCCACTTACTGTGACATTATTATATGGCAGGTATTTATTTATCTATATATTTATATATTTATTTATCTATATATTTATATAATTATATATTTATATATTTATTTATCTATATATTTATATAACAATATATTTATATATTTATTTATCGATATATTTATATAATTTCAAGTACCACTTTAAGCAACATAAGAAATTCATAATAAGCATGGTTACTAGCGCTAGGCATACATATGAACAGTAAGCCTATGGTATCAAATGGCATAGGGCCCCTCACAGGTTTGTATTACATGTATAGGTCTATGACTTCTTGAGGAGTACATTTGTATCTGCTATTTGTATTGTATTCGATATATATATATATAATATATATTATATATATATATATGAGATTTCAATAAATCAATATTATTATTATCATATAGTTTAGGGATGGGGGACCCCCACTGGTGGTGGACTCTAAAGTCCCTATTGAGGCATTGCAACATCTCGACTAAGCCTAATGTATATAGATTAGGAACGACACTAATGTGAATATTGTATCGTCTGAACAAAGTCACCTAATGTCTATATTGTTGTTATTGTTATTTTGGTGGAGTCTTTTCATCCCATCCAGGAACTTAGATGAAGTTTTCACTTATTATATAAGATCACTTCTAAATATTATCTTAAGACCTATTTTAATAGTCCGGACGAGGTTCGAACTCGCGTCCTACTGCTCGTGTGTCTGACACCTTGCCAACTGAGCCACGCGGGCAGTTGATATATATATGGATGAGGGGTTAACACTAACGTAAGTATGTGCGAGTGTGAATGTGAGTTCAGCAGTAGTAGTAGATGTTTAACCATGTCCTCAAACCTGGCGATCAGTACATCACTCAGGAATGCCTGGTTACTATTGCCCGTGTATGGGATCAACTTCTTCTCTCTGTAGTATATAGGGGGGAGGGGTGGTTTGTGTATTAGTGAATTGCACTACAGATGCTCATTGAAAACAAAATATATATACACATATATATACACATATATATACACATATATATATATATATATATATATATATATATATATATATATATATAAAATAAAATAGATATATATATATATATAATTTTAATTTTAATAACTACAAAATTTAACTTATCGTTTATTATTGTATTATTTTTAAGGTTTCAGCTATCTCCGTAATGTTAAATATTGTCCTAGCAGAATCCTTAGCTATCTCTGTAATGTTAAATATTGTCCTAGCAGAATCCTTAGCTATCTCCAAACAACAGCGGGGGGATATTACTAACGTGGTAAAGTTGGTCATGATGATGTCGAGGATGTGTATTTCAAACTGGGGGTAGGTGTCGATGAGCTTAAAGGTGGCGGGCAGTACGAAGTCTAACAGAAACTCAGACGCCGGTGTTGTGAACGCACATTTCTACAACGAGGAGGTAGGGGTAGGGGAACGTTAACGGCTATGTTTTAGGCATCGCGATATCGCTTGAATTTAGGTTCTTCTGATTGTGATTTCTTTATGCGTTATTCTAAATTATTGGATGCATTCAAATATAATATAATGATGAAATAAAAATTGTTATTTCGTTAATGATTAGTTAATTGAATGCGTACAAATTCGAAATATACATCGGGTATCAGAATCATATTATAAATATAAAGTATACAAAAATGAAATGGTTCGAAATAATATCGTTAAATATTTTATTAAATAAATTATTCGCAGTTAATAATTTTATATAACACTCTTAACTTAAGTAACTAAATTATTGTACATCGATACAGCAGCATGTTTTATACTCACATACATACTCATGCATGTATACACACACAGACACACACACATACACACACACACACTAACGTAAAGCAGAGAGACATCAGATCCGCAGACTAAAGCGAACACGTCAAGCATAGAGTCTAGTTCCACTAGGAACTCTGCAGTGATGTGCTGCCCTCCCCCTCCTTCTCCTTCAGCTAGTAGCGCAGTCAGTTGAGATCTTATCTTCTCGATCAATAACCTACCAAGAGAGATATCATCAATATTGTGTATCTAAACATATGTACATGATATTATATCGTATAACATAAATATCTATATATATATATATATGTTAATCTAATCTTCATTTATAGATTTAAATATTCGTTTAAATAAATGTTTTTAATTATAACTGTTATATCATTAATACTTTATATAATGTATATATATATATATATATATATATATATATATATATATCATTCTTGTTCTATCATTCATAGTGAACAGACATGTATTTTCTATTCAATAATATTCTATTGTTAAACTTGCACTATAGAATTCTATAGATTCGTTTGCTGATGTAATCATAGTTAAATTTATCATAATATTATATAAATACTACATTGATATACTGGACATTCAATTTAGAATATCTTCAGCACCCACCGACCGGAGGACCTCCGTCTGGTCTATGCTCATTGGTAGTCTGTAAAGTCTACCATAATCAAAGTTTAGTAAACATTATGTCACCTAGAAAAAATACTAATAAAAGTAATAAAGGAAATGAAACCATAGATATGTTAATGGAAATAATTAATAATCAAAAAAATATAATTATTAATCAAAATAAAATAATTAATGATTTAAATGATAAATTTGATAGTAATAAAATACTTCTAGAGAATATAAATTCTAATATAAATAATCAATTTAAAATTAATAATAACAAAACTTTTGCTGATATCACAAAAAAAAAAAAAAAAAAAATATTGAGCAAACAATAAAAAAAAATTTAACTAATACTATAAATAAAACTTTAATAACAAATAATAATAATATTGATAAAACCAAAACTATAATTTTATATAATTTAAAATCAATAGATGATAATTATATCAATAGATATAATGATGAAAAGAATAAAATAAATAAATAATAAACATACTTGATATAGACAATATTAAAATAAATAAATTTCATAGAATTGGTAAATATATAGAAGGTCAACATTCAAGACCATTAAAACTCATTCTAGAAACTCAACTTCAGAAGGAGGAATTTATTAAAAATTCTTACAAATTAAAAAATACTGATTTAAACCATATAGGGATATCAATAGAATATTCATTTGAACAACTACAAGAAATAAAAGATCTAAAACAAGAGGCTAAAAATAAATCTTCCAGTGATACAAAATATAAAGTAATAACCCTAAATAATAAATTTAAAATAATTTGTTGTGATAATTATGAATAACTCAATTTTATCATATTTACATTTTAATATACGTAGTCTTAATAAGAACTTTGATAAATTAAAAATTTGTATCAATAATCAAAAAATAAAACCAAATTGTATATGTCTTACTGAAACTTGGTTAAATGAAAGTAATAATAAAAATGTAGATATATATGGATATGAACTAATACAATTAAATAGAGAAAATAAAAATAAAAAACGTGGTGGTGGTGTCGCTATATATATTGACATATCACTAAACTATATCATTATGAATCAATTATCAATAAAAATTCAAGACTCAGTAGAAATACTGACTATAAAAATTTTAATAAAAAACAATCAACATTTACTATCAACTATATACAGAAGCCCATCATATAATGTAGATACATTCATTGATCTATTTTATAATACCTTTAATAATATAAATAACAAAATATTTATATTAGGTGACCTCAATATAAATATACTTTCTGACAATATATATACTAAAAAATTTAAAGATAATCTAGAAATACTTGGTTTTAAATCTATTATTAAAAATTATACAAGAATCAATAAAAATAACAATAATACCTTAATCGACCTATTATTAACTAATGTAACTAATATTAAAACATCTGGTGTATTGGTAAGTGATATCACTGATCATTTCCCGATATATTTTCAATATTCTATAAAAAATCAATGTAAGTTAAAAAATACTATCAAAATATATAAAAGACATTTGTATAAAACAAAACAAACAAAAACAAAAAATATTAATAAATTAATGGAAATATTAAAAAATGAAAAATGGATAGATGTTTTATCAAACAATGACCCAAATGAATCTTATGCTAAATTTATTAATATATATGAAAACATTGTTGATCAATCAATGCCAATAATAGATAAAATTATTAAAATAAAAACTGAAAATAAGTGGATGACTGGTGATATTAAAAGAGATATACACACTAAAAATAATTTATATAAAATTTATATAAAAAATAGGAAAAATGATATACTGGTTAAATATAAACATATAAAAAATATCATTGCTAATAAAATAAAAATTGCTAAAAAAAATTTTTTTTCTAATGATATCAAAAATGCAAATACTTCAAAAAAAAAATGGAAAATAATTAATAATAGGTTAAATAGAAAAAATCACAATACATTACCAAATAATTTTATAAATACAAATAACAAAGTACTTAATAAGCCTTTAGATATAGCTAATGGATTTAATGAATACTTCATAAACACTATTGAACAATTGAATAGTCAATTCAATCAAGTAAATAATAATTCTGTTTTAGACAGTATAAAAACTAACAAAAATACAATATTCCTTACACCAGTTACAGATAAAGAAATAATTAATATAATTGCCCTAAAGGAACATAAACATTCATTAGATATAAATAAAATAAATATGTATATTTTAGATATATCAAAATCATATATAATTCAGCCATTAAAGCATATTTCCAATCTATCAATTAATAAAGGAATTTTTCCTGATAAAATGAAAATAGCTATCATAAAACCTATACATAAAAAAAAAAGTAAAAACAATTTTGAAAATTACAGACCCATATCACTATTACCTCAAATATCAAAAATACTTGAAAAATTAATATATAATAGATTAGAACATTTTATAAATAAACATAAATTAATATCAAATAATCAATACGGATATCAAAGAAATAAAAATACTATAGATGCAATAACTGAATTCTATACAAACATATTAAATAACAAAGAAAATAATAAAAAAACAAATACAATATTTTTAGACCTATCAAAAGCATTTGATATGTTAGACCATAATATTCTATTTAACAAATTAGAAATATATGGTATCAGAGGTCATGCCTTAAATTTAATTAAAAGCTACCTATTAAATAGAGGTCAAATAACTTCTATTGATAATAAGTTATCTGATATATTAATAAGTAATATAGGAGTTCCACAGGGTTCAGTTCTGGGACCATTGCTATTCATTATTTATATAAATGATATAACACTATTAACAGAAAATGATATAAATATAACCACTATTTTATTTGCTGATGATACATCAGTTAGTGTTTCAGCCAATAAAATAAGTGTTTTAATAAATGATACAAAAAAAATATTAGATAAATTAGAAATATGGTTTAAAAAAAATAAATTAATAGTAAATACTGAAAAAACCAAAATAATAATTTTTTTTAAAACACGTGAATTTTCGAATTTTAATATTGACTACGCTATATACAATCAACAAATACAAATAATAGATAAATATAAATTTCTAGGTATTATAATAGATACTAAACTAAATTTTAAAACACATATATTATCAATAAAAAAAAAATCTTACAAATAACTTATATGATTAGAAAATGTTCTAATGAATTACCACATCATATTCTTATGTTACTATATAATTCACTTTTTTTATCTAATCTTCATTATGGGATAGAAATATGGGGCAACAATTACAGTAATATAATAAAACCTCTATATAATATACAAAAAAAAATACTTAAAATAATATATCTTAAAAAAACTAATACAACCTATAATTCATAATATACAAATAAAGATATACAACCCCTACCCATATACACAAACACACTTACTATAAAGCAAATCACTGAATATAAAACATTATGTTACATGTATAAAAATAAAAATAGATTCAAAAATAACATTAATAAAAACAATAACTATAATCTAAGAAATAACAATGAATATGAAATAAAAAATAAAAAATTTACTTTAACAAATAATAGTTTATTAATAGTTGGAATTAAATTATGGAATAAACTAGATGAAAATATAAAAAAAAGTAAAAACATTAACATATTTAAAAGAAAAATAAAAAAAATACTTATTTCAGAGAATAATTAAAGATATAAGATGAAGAGAAAGAAGAGGATGGCAGCCTTTATAAAAGTCGATGACTTACTGGTAGCCTTTTGGAGAAATTTTTGTTTTTATTATAGCTATTATATTATTATTATTATGATTTGTTAATCAAACATATATGTAATACTCCAATAAATTTGTTTCATTCATTCATTCATTCATATATAAATTGCAATCATAGTAAATTATAAAACATAGCAGTAATATCAAATTTCTGAGTGCCTGACGCGCATTTCTATGAAGTTCTAAAGCTTCAAAGAGTTCCCAACACGTACCCAGTACACGATATCATGTAGAATGCTGACATCATTACCTCAGCCAATAACGCATACACACATAGGGGTGGGGGGATGTAAGCGTGTATCGTTAGGTCCATGGAGTCACACACGCGTAAGCTACCTAATAACGGTGTAATTTAATCGGCCATCGAAATTTGTTTATTGTATTTATATATTATTTTTTTTGTTTCAACATAAACTTTAACCTATCCGTCGACCAATCAATGCACAATTATCTGTTATGTAATACACGTGTGTACTGATATGTCACGCCTCTAATCATTTATTTATACACAATTATATAAGATCACTTCTAAATAATATTTTAAGACCCATTTTATAAAATTAATTAATGGTCCGGACGAGGCTCGAACCCGTGTCGTACTGCTTGTGTGTCTGACGCCTTAACCACTGAGCCACACACTGTGGCACACAGGCAGTTATAAATATGTATATACTTGTATCGATGCTAGTGTGTGTGGATTTCGGTTTGGTTTGGTTGGTTTGGTGGGGGCTTTGTGTGTACTACTCTAGGTGATGGTGTATTGATATGCTAATATTGACATGGACACATGTATAAACGTGTATTAATCATACTTTTGCACGTCTACAATTTGCTGACTGGCGTTGAACGAAGAACTTAAAGGATATGCTTCTCTTTTATTATTCATTCACTTCTAAATATTATTTTAAGACCTATTTTATTGGTTCGGACGAGGCTCGAACCCGCGTCCTACCGCTTGTGTGTCTAGCGACTTATCAAACCTAGTCATACAGGCAGTTATATAGTTGTATGAATGCGTGTGTGTGTATGTGTGTGTACTTACTAGGGGCGCTGGAACGATGGTGTGTATGTAGGGGGGCCAAACCAATCAAAATAAATTATGTGGTAAAAGTGGGGGGGGACCAATACATAGGAGTTCGCCCTAGATTCTAAAGTGGGGTACATATCCCTCCATCCCCCCCTGTTGCAGCGCCCCTTGTACTACTGTATACAGCTATGTGTATGGATGCGCGTGTGCATGTCGATACTAACGTATACAAACACTCCAGTATGTTCACACTCTTCATCGAGAACAGACACTTGAAGTTCTGAACCACTATCTCCTTGTACTGTATTAGTGAGATACGGGTGACGTGAGAGGGTTATACGTGGGGGGGGGGTGGGGTTATCGGTGAGGGTGAGGTGGCAGGGGTTATGCGTAGGAATACGATATGGTTTATTAATATAATATTACTAATGATTAATAATTTCGATATAAAACTTAATTAATAAGTTGATGAGGCTATGCAAGTATAGGTGCATTGGTAATATATAACATGAATTATAAATAACAATACTATCTGAATTCTACGTAGACATCAATTCTATATATTTAAAAGGTTCTAAAAATATGTTTACCTGTACGAGAGAGGAGTTTTATTTGTAGGGAATTAGTGTTTCATAACTGTTACTAGTAATGTTATCCGATAGGTTAGAGATGTATTCATATTGTATTGTATAGTATTTATTCTCATGTATGTCAAATATGTCAACTCATTTATAATACATAAATTTAGATTATTTAATGATTCCTTTTTAATTTAATTCAAACAATTTATTTAAAATTAAACAATATAATATACTAGGAGATAATACTTTTTAAAAAATATTAATCGATGAAATATTAACATTTGTATTACATATAATATTACTAGTAAATTTAAAATATTTAAACAATATTCTGTAAAATAGTGTCTATAAATCATCATTTTATACATGTTTATATATTGTTTTATATCGCAAATGTTACTTGTAAATATTTAAAACTAATTAACTAAACACTATTTCATCATAACAATATTTGTTAGCGTTAAATCAACTGGTGGCCTGTTCCATTAAGGTATTATGTAATAAATAATATAATATATATATATATATATGTTTGTATATCTAAATAACAAAATCAATATATTCCGAAGAGCGAAGAACCGATACTATATTAATATTATATCTTAAACGAATGATTAATTTTGAATAAAGATTATTTTGATACTCATTCAGTTTTAACTTACCTGTATGGTAATAATAAATGCCTCAAAAGTGCGAATATTATAAGTAGCTAGGGTATAACCTTAGAGTTATGTGACCTCATGACCTTGAGGAATGCCGACCCATCGTCTAGAAGAGCTACTACGTAGTCTGTGGTCAGACTGGAACAGGACAACTCCACGTACTGTAGGGTATGTATGCATGGGTGTAGAGTATGTGTGTAGTGTGTGTAGGGTGTAGGGTATGTATGTAGTGTGTGTAGGTTATAGGTAGGGGCGCTGGAACGATTATGTGTATGTAGGGGGGACCAATCAATCAAAATAAATGTTGTGGTAAAAGTGGGGGGGGGGACCAATACATAGGAGGTCCTCCTAGATTTTAAAGTGGGGGGGGACATATCCCCGCCCCCCCTGTTGCAACACCCCTACTTGTGGGGTATGTATAGTGTGTGTAGGGTGTGAAGATGGGTAGGTTAAGCTCGACTACACTGATAGCAGCAGTGTAGGATGTATGAATGAGAGTATGTTGTAATTATTAGTGCTGTAGTTCTCTACTGAATGATGCGTGATATTATGCATTAATTCAACTAAATTATTATTGAAATATAATACAATATATTAATAATAAATATTATTTACAATTATTAACAATTTATATTACATAGGTATTATACTTACATATATATTGTTTTGAATTATGAAATAAAATCATATTAATTAGATATATAAATAATATCGTGATCGGGATCGGGTAAGAAACTTAGGATGGGGATCGGGAAAGGATCGGGTAACGAAGTGAGGATCGGGATCGGGAAAAGGATTGCATAAGAGAATAAATAGAGGATCGGTATCGACGATCCAGGACAAAAGGATCAGTGCCTCATATAACACTGCCACTATAGATAACACTGCTACTAATAATTATATAAATGTGCTAGAGAATATATCAATTTAATATTTATAATAATATATAAATTAAATAAATATTTGAATAATTTGAATATTTTATAATTATAAAATCATTATTATAATAATCATTATAATTATTTTTAAATAATAGCAATATTAAATTTTAACAATATTTATATATTTTGATTGTAAAAATTAATAAGTATTTATTTTAAATATAAATATATATTAATATAATAATTTTTAATTTAGTTTAATAATTTATTAATGTATTAATATTTATAAGAATTATTATAAAAAAATATATTATAATTAATAATATAATTATCATAATTAAATTATTATATTTTTTTAAATTAAATATTTCGTTTAAGTAATTACTCATACATATCTAGTCAGAATTGTAGGCTACTTTGGGGTATTGTAGCGGGGGATAACCTTATAGTTGAGGGCAAACAGACTGATCTGGTAGGAAGGTCGTTTGAACTGTTCGACGAGGTAGTCCCTGAGGGGGGAAAGCTTCAGTCTCCTGCTGGAACTGAGCTCTAGGGAGGCTAGCATCGTGTACAGACATTCGTTGCTTACGTTGTAGACGTTGTTCAGAACTATACGATGTGGGGGGTGTGTGAGTGTGTGGTGGTGTGGGTGTGGGGGGGTGTGTGTGGTGTGGTGGGTGAGTGGGGTGGGGGGTGTGTGGTGGTGTGGTAGGTGTAGTTGTGTGGGTGTGGTGGTGGTGTGTCAGTGTGTGGTGTTTTGTGTGATGGTCGTGTGGTGGGGGTGTGTGTGATGTATGTGTGTTTATATAATTGTAATAGTTTATTTAAACACTTACATATATAAAACATATCTCAAAAGTGTATAGATAATGCAATGATAAATAAAATGTGTGTATTGATTTGCGTGAAGGTTTTAGAGTGGTTATAGGTGTCTGTAGATTTGTAGATATGCGTATGTTTCTATGTGAGGTTTTATGTATATTTGTCTGTATGTATGTATGTATTTAGTGTTGGTGTATGTGTATATGTGTGTGTCTATTAGAGTGAATATGTGCTGTAATATTTAATAATTAATTTTATATATAATATTCAGATAAGATATACACTTACAACGGCTTCTATAATCACATGTTTTATTTTATTTTACTTCTCCGTTTATTTCTTGTTTTTTGTATCGTGTCGTTTTGTCTTACTAACAGTAAGTTATATCTTACTAACTGTTATCATATTTATATATTTTGTTTATATATGTTATATAATTATATGGTATTTTTATACCACTATTTACAAATATTAGAGTCACTATTTGCGAATATTAGCTCCACTGTTTGCTAATATTAGCTACACTATTTGCGAATATTAGCGCCACTATTTACGAATAATAATCGCTTTTATAGATAAAATATATTAGATATTTGCGAATATTCGCGTGTTTTACCTAAGATTTATGTAGAGTAATGTAAAGCAATGTAACTGTTAAAAACCATTGAAATCATTGCTTGAACTTCTTGACATTTCTTTATTTGCTTTTTGAGAAAACTTTATAATTTTATCTATTATCTATAAATAGAGATTCCAATTTATAATATAATAAAATTGTATTTAATAATAATGATAATATTATTAATATTATTAATTATATTTATAATGTTATTTGCAAAGAAAAATTATATTACTTAACATTGGAATATTCATGTATACTTCAAAAATGTCAATGACACAAGATATATTCTTTTATTTGTTAAACAAAAATCTAAGCCCGTTCACTTTCTATCTTACAAATCGAATATTTGAACACGCACGCAAATATGGTATAAATAAAGTTTGGATTGTAGAATTTGAATAAAAACAATATAAATAGTAAATTATTTGTATGTAATAATTATAGTATAAATGATAAACATAAGTAATTATATTAATTAAATATTTATTTATATCATATCATAACATAACTATAATTAAACTAGAATTAAAACAAGTATTATGTATAAAAATGAATAATATTGAAAAAATATAAATTATAATGTAAATTTAATATCTATATTTGATGGTTAATATTCCAGTATACTTATACTATACTATAGTATATTTCATATACGACTATACTACTATTTAATATATATATATATATATTATGAGTTAATAACATTATATATTTTGAGTTTTTATAAATATATGATTCAGTATTATAGCTATTAATATTAAAAATTATATATTACGCATGAGCAGATATTCTTTCACTATTATTAGAAATAATAATAATAATGAGAATAAAATAAACTACTACGAAAGTCTCCTATAAATAATCCTGCGAATATATAGGAATGTTCGTTAATATACATACGCATTAAACACTCATTGTTTATAGCGATGAAGAAGTTCAGTATGCTACAACTATCCTATTGATCCGTCTCAATCTCAATACGCTTTAGTATTAAGGTGGTCTATCGCAACCGTAGCATACTTGGAGTTAACATACGGTTGGTTTTAAGTGACCTTAGCGTGACTTTGAGTGACCTTAGAGTGACCTATCGTGACCTTAGAGTGACCGGTACTAACGGAATAGTCTGAGGTAATCGTACACTCGGTGGAGAATGCTGCGAACGCTGAATCAATAAGCATCGTGATCAGTCTGTGTGTGGGGGAGTGTATGGTAGGGTGTTGGTAGTAGTGGTGGTGGTAGTAGTAGTAGTGGTGGTGGTAGTGGTAGTAGTGGTGGTGGTGGTGATAGTGGTGATGGTGGTAGTAGTGGTAGTGGTGGTGGTGGTGATAGTGGTGGTGGTGATAGTGGTGGTGGTAGAAGTGGTAGTGGTGGTGGTGGTGATAGTAGTGGTGGTGGTAGTAGTGGTAGTGGTGGTGGTGGTGATAGTGGTGGTGGTGGTAGTAGTGGTAGTGGTGGTGATAGTGGTGGTGGTGGTAGTAGTGGTAGTGGTGGTGGTGGTGATAGTGGTGGTGGTAGAAGTGATATACTCGTGGTGGTAGTAGTAGTAGTAGTAGTAGTAGTATAGGTGATGTACTTGTGGTGATGGTAGTGATGTTAGTAGTAGATGTGGTGGTAAGGGTGATATACTGAATGCGGTGGTAGGTAATGATGATGCTATTGATGATGATGATGATGATATGGTGGTAGTGTTGGTAACGGTGATAATATCAAAACTGATATCATACATAAATATTCATAATTATAAAATAATGAAATATATTTCCAATATATGTCTGATTATATATCGGATGGAAGTTTTCCGTCTGTCCATACATATAAGATTAGAATCTGTATATAGGTCTGCCTACTCATATTTTATTGGGAGGGAATCTGTAATTATATCCGTCTATTCCACAATTCTATTGGATAGTTAACCTGCCCTATGTCCTACGTCAATACATATTGCTATCGATGACTAACTTTATAAAATTATTGAAATCTAGAATGAAGTCGTTCTGTCCTTTTTTCAGTGTTCCCTTCTGCAGTGGTATGTAGCATAGCTTTACAATCTCGTAAGGTAATGACGCGAGATATGAATCATAACCGATGATTCATATCGCATAGGGTGGGGTAACAACTAGTGATGTAGTGATGATGCCGATCTTTATAATGCTGATCCGACACTGCTGGTCATCGATGCCGAGCCAAGACTTTCGTCTGCGGAGATACGAGCCCGAGTCAAGCCGGGATTCTAACCGAGCGACGCCTAGCTGAGCCGAGACTTTAGGTAACCGAGATTGAGACTCCATCGATGCTTTAGATTTGACTGGCATCATTTACATCACTAGTAACGACCAAGATTAAGATACACCCGGTCGTATTCAAGGTGTTTTAGAGGTCAAAAGTTGCCAATATTTGTATCTATATTTATTATAACGTGAAAACAACTTAATAAAACTTAATAACATACAATTTATAATAAATAATTATTATTATGATTCTGATCGTTAGCATTCTACTGGCGAATGATCACACCGCACCCTATCCCACACAACGCAAGGTGGTTACAACGCGAGCGCCCAAACCATGCAGATGATATCGAGGTCGTTCAGGAAACTGTTCAACAGGAAGAACAGGAACTTAGAGTCTTTGTTGATGTGCGGCCGAAGTCTCAGTATGCACTTCTCGATGTAGGATTTGTACTTGTCAGCGCAGACCATGTACCAGCCTACCAGCAGGTCGAATGTATCCTGTCGTCGGCAACAACCAATCGTATTAGCTCATTTTCATAGTTACTAGGTCAGTTATTAGGTCAGTTACTAGGTCAGTTACTAGGTCAGTTACTAGATCAGTTACTAAGTCAGTTACTAGGTCAGATACAAGGTAAGTTACTAAGTCAGTTACTAGGTCAGTTACTAGGTCATAGTTATTAAGCATTCTAGTGAAATTCAATAGAAATAATAAAATGATATATTAATGTTTTATGTTAAAAAGTATTACATTTTTTTAAATCGTGAAATGATGAAATGTTGAAATAAACACCTCAATCTATCAAGTATATTTCACCATTACTAGAGGTCTAATGATAGTGATATCTGCGTTATGTGAAAACTAGTGCTGTATGTCGAATACATGCGATACTTCGTAAACAATATTTGAATAGAACAACTATAGAGGGAGCTAATGATATCAATATAATATCGGATATATATAATATAAATTAAAAGAATATATTTAATATTGAGTATTAATCTCTACACATGTATCCTGTATCCAAAACTTGTGTGCTTTTATTATCTGATAAATAGGTATATAAAAAGATTAATCAGTAAATATTATACTTTATCAATATAATAATTATCGACTAGTGGCCCTATATTTGAACTCACTGAATTTTCGCCTTTAGTTATCTATAATTAAAACTAGCTATTAGAGGTCATACTATATTACGAGACGACCTTGTAGTAGACGGAGAACAGGTTTGAACTGCGTTCGGAGATCTCTATCAAGAGGTCCATAGTCTTTGTTTCGATGTCGCCGTTCTTGGAAACTTCGAACATCTTCACGACTTGCTCGATGATGTAGTGCATGTCGTTAGGGAATATCTGCTCGTAGCTGTCTATGTTCAGCATCTGTGGGTAGGGAAGGGTGTTAATGTGGGGTTATGGGGGTGTGATTTGGGGTATCTGCTCGTAGCTATCTATGTTCAGCATATGTGGGTAGGGAAGGGGGTTAATATTGGGTTATTGGGGTGTGGGAGGGTGGTTTGGGGTATCTACTCGTAACTGTCTATGTTCAGCATCTTTAGGTAAGGAAGAGGGTTAATGTGGGGGTTGTGTATAATAAATAAATCTATTTTAAATTTAATAATGCTTTATAAATGCTAAATAAATCAATTACAAATTATATAAATAATCTAATATACTAACTATATCTAATGAAGTAAATTATAAAATTAGTTAATATCGTATATCCATGAAATTATGATATTTTTAGTAAAATAATTTCTAAAACTCTAATATCTCGGATTAAAAAAACTGTTATCTATGTTTGAACCACTTTCAAATATAGAAATACATATTCAAATGACATAACATTTTCACAGTATATTAATATTATGCTACTTTTCAGAAATAACTATTTTTTATATTTTATTGAAATTTCTTCATAATTGCATATTTTTTTTTCTAGAAATAGGTATTATGTTAGTCCATTTCTGATATAATTTTAATAATCTAATTCTCATACTCTATAGTTATATTTGTAGATAAATATTGGATATATAATATATATATATAAAAATATTTGATATTTTGAAGTATACATAGATTGAATCTAGTTTTAGTATTCCATGATTTCCTAACTTCACAATGTAAATAATTATCTGTTGCGCCGACCCTTAAGTAAATAGACTATAATCATATTATGAATTAATTAATACAACCATACACACACACACACATATATATATATATATATACATGATATTATTAATTTATAATACTAACTTCTCCCACGCACGAAACGAGTATCATTTGCATTTCTTTATTGGCGTGTTCGTTGTAGTATTTGTTGATACATTCAAACCACCTAGGCAATGCGTTGGTTTGCATTTATTTCATAGCTAAATCTATTTAATATTGCATATATATATATATTATCTATATTGTTATTATATTGGTGGAGTCCTTTCATCCCATCCAGGAATTTAGATGAAGTTTTCACATATAACCATATGGTTCTAAAGTCCATTTGAGGCTACTCTCATTTTAAGGCATCCATGGTTTTAACGAGAGCCGATCATTTATTTATATAAAATTATATAAGATTATATAAGATCACTTCTACATATTATTTTAAGACCTATTTTAATGGTCAGGACAAGGCTCGAACCCACGTCATACTGCTCATGTGCCTTAGCCAACTGAGCCACACAGCAGTTATATATATATTATATAAATTTATAAATCTGTTTTCTATTTACACTAATGAATGTGATGTATTATAAAGCTATATAGTGTAAAGATGATATAACTATAGTTCAGTAATATAACAGCCTTATAAAGTTTTCACTCTTCGTAATGGTCAATAGTATAGTATTGACAAAAGGAGCTCATTTTAATAAAAGTGAGTTTATTATATGTATGACAATTATTGAAATAAATTAGAAAGAGAAAGATCTATAAATTAACTTTAATAATATAAATGATATGTATATCTCTCTCTCCAGTGCTCCCCTGCCTAACAATTAATGTTATAATACCTCCATGTAGTATACACATTATCACATCGCTGTCACAACGTGTAGCAGGTTGCACTAAGGTAGAGATTACGTCGCTAATCAACGCTTAGCGAATAGACAGTAATGCACTGTATAGGTCAACTGTAGTGAAATATCACTAGTATCTAGCATGTTAAGGTGTGTGTACCTCCGGGGTATAAACTTAACCGCGGCTATTAACCATTCAAATAGTATGACATTATGGTCGCCTATCGAAATCGTAAATATTAAATCTACTAGATATGATATAACACCGGTGATGAGTCACCATCGGTGATGAGTCACGGGTGATGAGTCACCGGAGATGAGTCACCACCGGTGACTCACCACGGGTGATGAGTCACCGGCGATGAGTCACGGGCGATGAGTCACGGGCGATGAGTCACCGGCGATAACATAGATGCGTATGCTATACAAACAATACAGTAACATGTACCTCTTATCCGTATGCATGGACAGTCGGCCTAGCTGGGCTACGCACGTTATCAGAGGGTGGCTGCTTTCATCGGAGGATGTGCTACTACGACGGGGCGGGGCGGAGGTATTAGTGGTGGTAATATTAGTATAGTAGTATATTCGGTAAAGGCGCTATTACATAATATTACACTAGGTTACATAACATCTAATGATCAGCGCTGGATGTGACATAATTAAAGCATATCTTATTATTTATATTAATAATAATTACAATTATTTATTAGAATTTAATTTTTGTTTATAATATATATATATATATATATATATATATATATATATATGAATATAAATAATGTAGCAATTTAATATATAAATAAATATACTTAAATATAAAATAATATTAGATCATATAATTAAATATCACTCGTTTTTAAAATAAATTTTATTTTAAATATAATGTGAATTCATTGCTATTGTAAAGCAATCCTCCATAAAGCCCAATACGATACTAACTTGTTAAAGATGATATCAAACAGGGTATCCATGAGGTCTAGCATGCACGTCATAATCGGCTGTGGTAGTGATGTACAGCTTATATTTATACGAAAGTATATTGTAATATTTATAATATATATATATATAGATATATTTAATATAATATTAAATATAATGTAATAGTATTATAATAATTATAAGTTATTTATTGAATATAAATATACGCAAATAGAAATATTATTTAATTGTTAAATTGTAGTTTTTCAAAAAGTTGTGGCCGATAACAATTAATGGATGGAAATCTAACAGTTACCAATCTAACAGTTCAATAATATCAGTTCGCATTAAAAATCTCTATCACAGCAGTTCTTCACACTCCGACCTTAACGCAATAATAATAGAACACTAATAGTCTGAGATGGGTAGCATCACGATCATAGGTTATGAATGGAAACTTAGGATATGTAGTATCGAGATTAATAGGTAACTGGAGGATTGTACTCGTGAATGATGATCCGATTTATAAGTATTTAGACTTGAATCATTTTTAATAAATATACAATAATAAACGTATATATATATATATATATAATTTTATATTTATACAATGCATTTGTATAAATAATAAATAACATGAATTGTATTTAAAAATGTTGATTTTAATAACAAAATACTCCTCCTTTTTATATCGGGATGGTTAAACGAATGAAAAATCAATTATCTAGCTACAAAATACGTTATACGTTATCATTTCTAATAGTGGAATAATCTAATAACGTGAAATGGTACTACGAACGAGTTTATTGGGCGGTTGCTTCAGGTAGTTGCACAGTTGACCGACAAAGTACTGCCGCGCTTTCGGCGACTCGGCGTTGTAGTAACGATGCAGCGTATTCGTGAGGTACTCGTTCTCGAAGCCTGACCAATAGGAACCAAGCATTAATAATTAAATATACATTGTAATATACATATGTTTATATTTATTGAAATCGCGTGTATATATATATATATTTAATACGATACAAATAGCGGATACATGTTAAAAATACATACTAATTCATTAGCATCGATACTAGCGGCCGCGGCCTGACGTTAACTCATAGAGATGAGGGTTAGCGAGTTACGGGTGAGAACTCGGCGTTAATTTTGTTAATATAAATATATTGTCGATATAATATCACATATAATTTATCTTTTAGGTTATATATATATATATATATATTTAAATATAAAATTCCTCTCTAATATTTATCTTATATATTTAATAATGTCACATTTAAATTGAATTCATATAATTCAATTATATATCAAATTATTATATTATTATATTATTAAATATCTAATATTTATTTGATTATACGTTGTGTATTGTTATTTTTATTTTGGTGGAGTCCTTTTATACCATCTAGTAACTTAGATAAAGTTTTCACTTATAAACATATATGGCTCTAATGTCTCTTCGAAGCCGCTCTCATGTTAAGGAATCCAGGGTATTAACGAGATTCTATCATTTATTTATACAAAATTATATTATATCAATTCTAAATATTATTTTAAGACCTAAATTATTGGTCCAGACAGGTCTAAACTTGCGTCCTACTGCTTGTGTGGCTGACGCCTTACTTAACTGAGCCACACAAGCAATTATGAATATAAATATTATATATATATCATTTAGTATATAATATTAACAAGTTGTTTTATAAATGATATACATTTAGATATATATATACTCTATATTAAACTATAATGGTTCAATATTTATTCCGATATTATTTCGATATAATTAGCACCCTCTATAGCTTATCTTCTATAGCTTTTTAACTATGACAGAGTATTGTTTATAAATGTTGCTTTAGTCGAGATATAGCATATATTATAATAATTATGTTACTTATAAACTTATAATAGTACTTTTACTTATAATTAAAACCATATAACAATATTTCATTGGTATTTTAACTATTATTATTATATTATAAAGCGAAATTATAATTATTTATTTAACTTTTATTTAACATTTTTCTTTCAGGTATAAATATTTCACTTTCATAAATTTAAGACTTACTTAAATATAAATTAAATAATTTAATTTTTTAATAAATTTATATTAAATTATTCGTATACCTTTTTTATAATACATAAACAAATAAATATCTATATATCTCAATATGTATTAAAATATTATTAAATATATATTAATACCTCTAAATTCACGTTCTTCTTTACGTTGAGGTTGTTTTGAATAACCACTAGATTCTTTAGATAAATCAGCATATTTTTTTCCTTTTCTCTTAGAAATTTTTTCTTCTCTTTTTCGATGTTTTTTACGTTGATATTCAACTGTATTTTTACCTGGATATATATCCATGCCTATTTTATAATAAATAGATAATTGATTATTAATTTGGTAAAGATATGAAATAAGAAAACATCAAAATATAACAAAATATATAATTTTTTTTTAATATTTTATAAAAAATTTTGAACATAAGTAAAACGGATGTTTATTAAAAATCAAAGAGTATAAATATACCAACTAAAATTCAATTTACTTTTTTATGAATTACTATTATTTGCTTATAGATATTTGTAGATGTAATATGCAACGTATTCCTTAAGGATATTATCTAACTCATTTATATATCATTTATTATCCTTATTAAATAATATATCTATATAATACAAAAACAGAATAATGTAACGGTATACCTAAATATATAATAGTAGATCAATAGCAGTAATTATAAAGACAATTTATACAATGTATATTATTAATTCCTCCTTACAAGTACAGTAACACATCTCCATGCTTGATGCTAGCGGTGTGTATACGGATTTAGGGGCGCTGCAACAGGGAGAAACGGGGGGGGGTATGTCCTCCCCCCCCCACACTTTAAAATCTAGGGGGACCTCATATTTATTGGTCCCCACCCCCCCGATTTTTACCACAACATTTATTTTGATTGGTTGGTCCCCCCTACTATCTTCAGCTTCTTTTATAGATTTAGTAATTGTATGTACTAATATTATGTGTTATATGGATGTAGAGAGAAATATTAGAACTGAACGTGATTCTAAGAATATTCCTAAGTGGAATACTAAGTGATTAAATTGGGATAGATGTTTGATATCAAACATCATATGATGAGTTGTATCTTAATAATATATTAATGCTGGTGTATTAGTAGGTGGTAGGTATATACATATATTATATATGATATATATATATATATATGTAAATATTCTTATTATTAATTTTAGTATATTTATCTTGAGTATATATATTGAGGAGAAAAGTCTTGTGATTCACTAAATATTGAATGAGAACAACAATTATTTAAATATCTTGTTTTTATCCTATCCATTTATAGGTAAACCTATACATTATGCACTTAAATATATTTAAATATATAGCCTATAGGCAAATCTTAAAATAAATAATAAAGTTAACTAGTTTACATATTTGGCTCAGATGGCTAAGTAATCAGACACACAAGCATTAGGAAACTGGTTTAAGATTCGTCCGGACTGATTAAATAGTTCTTAAAATAATATTTAGAAGTGCACTTATATAAGATCATGATCTTATATAAGTATGTAGGTAAATAAATGATCGCCTCTCATTAAAACTTAGGTGACTTAATAAAAGTGTGGCTTCGAAGGGACGTTAGAGAAATTTCATTATAGCCATAAGTAAAAAATTCATCTAAGTTTCTGAATGGGATGAAAGCACTGCACCAAATAAAATAACAATACAAGGTGTTAAATACACCTTTACATAATACTAATCATAACACTTTAACAACTGTTGCCAGTTTAGTGTAGCTATATTCTAGCTTACACTATAGAGTAATATATTACGTTTAATGACATATATTTATGTAGATGAATTTACACATTATATATGATGCATGAATGAATGAATGATCACTATATATAGATGTGTTCGAACACATATATACTTAATAATTAAAAGCGATGTTTAATTAACTTTATTTACGTAGGTTTATGTGATTAATATAAATTAAAATATCACATTTCATGTCTATATCAGTACAGAATTATTTGATAGCTAGATCAGAGTTTTGTATAGTAATAATGAATACATTTACTATTGTTAATATTTTATAAACCACGCATCTATTATAAAATAATTCTTTATAATGCACAATCTTTTATATCTAGAAACTAGAATAACGATATCTATCATGCAATACGATCAAGGGAAATTACAATATAATAAGAATAATGTATTTACAGAGAGTAAACAGATATTTAATATATTTATATAGATATAATATATTAATAATATTTACTGTATGTATTAATATAGAAAGTAAAGAGAATATGATATAGAATTCGGAGCCATTACCAAGAAGTTTAGTATACGATTAATGTGAGTATGTGTGAGTGATGTTGAAGCGTAGGCATGTGAGCTGAACATCGCGCTAGTATAAACTTGCCCACACGAACATTGTCCTACATAATACACTCGTGTACGTCGTTGTAATAGAGCAGAGTAATGTACAGTCGTAGAGATCTTTGATTGTTACAGCGCAAATGTTCGGGTATTAGTTTTCAATTGAAATATATTATTACATCGGTGAATAGAGTATATATAGAGTATATATATATATATATATATAATGTAGTATTTTATAGAATTTAAATATTGTTTTTATATTAAATTACTGTATCGTATACCCTTCTTTATTAATAAATACTATTTTTATCAGAATAGTGAAATGTTCAACCGTAGAGATTTAAAAGATTAAAATAATTAAACAGATCTGTGCATTATATAGATGTACGTCGAAATATTACAATTAATGAATCATTTATTACAAGTACATTTAATACACAATTATAAAATAAATATGTATTTATTATAAAGATTATTATATAAGTATTTTTGTTTTTAATATTATTTATCTTAATTATTTGATAGAATCAACTTAATTCAATTTATAACGGTAATATACATTAATAATAAATAACTATTTACTAAAATATATCACCATTTATTCGTATAAAAAAAATAAAATTAACATCAACTCAACATTTACACATTAACAAAATATTAGTGATTATCGATGGTTTATTTCTGCGATTTCTTATTATCTTTGAGAACGATGTATTCATGAAGATTGAGAAGCTTATCACGTTGCTTGACGAAGTCTTTGCGTACGTATTCGTATTTCTCTGACTGTGTGAACGCAGCGATTACTAATGATATATTACTGAGCGACAATAATAGAAAACAATAATCTTATTTAGAAACCATTTAGATGAAATAATAAATAATATTATTTCAATTCATATTTTTTATATTAAAAGTATACTTTTAATAAAACAGATATGAATACAAATAGATAATGGTTCTTATACGTTACATTTTATATATACATATTTAAAATATATTTTATGAAATTACAAAAAATCTTCTAATAAATAATTATTTAGGGCAAGCGAGGTAAACACAATGCACTTAAAAAACATTTATTAGTATTTATTAATAAAATTTGAAATATTATCTTTAAAACGATACATTACGATACTTTTACGTGAAATATAACGCGGCCAAATAAGCATTTTAAAACAAGCCTACGTCGTATCAACCTTATTCCAATTGTAACAGCCGTCAAGCGGAGTGATGGGGTCGCGCTTCTTCTCGAATAACTCGAGCAAAATGCCGTTGATGTCCTTGATGAAGTGCTCGTGGTCACCGATGTTAAACGTAGAGATTGTCTCGCGTCCCCCGATCATCAGGTTCAGGAATTCTCGGATACGATTTATCTACGGAATAGATGTTCGGTGAACGGCGTAGATTATAGTTTCGCGTGTTAGATTATAAATTCATGGTTTTCGTTTCGCGTATTCATATTAGCGTTTAATAATTCGTATATAAATTAATACGCGATAATATCATTGGCAAATAGAAAATATAAACGAATATGTCAACTTTATACTCTCAATTATTTGTTTAGATTATATATTTTCCTACATAAAATAGCAATCAATCCGTAGCGCACCGCATTTATAATGATAATATTAATATTCTAACGGCATCGATATCAGTATTGTCGAATTTTTCTCTAAAGTTTAATTCGATATCGAATTCTTCGAAGGCAGGATATTTCTGTTCTCCGATAGTCTGATATCCTAATCCACATATACCTCCGACGTAATGAGTTTTATCAGCGCTTGGTCTATGATTATTGTGTATATTAATTTTAAATATTAATCTATATATATATATAGGTTTGGATCGCGAATGACAGTATTTTTAAATTAAAATAAACATATAGTAGAATAATATACACCTCGGGGAAATGTTGTGAATAGTGGCGAGCGTTTGTATAATACAATAATGATTGACTGCAAACTAAGGTGTATTCAATATGTAAGCGTTAAATACTACTATTAATAGTAATAATAACTATGTAGACATACAATTTAATAGTCGTATTTAGCAAACAGCCTCATACACTCGCCAATTGCTCCACCTATATAAATGATCTGTATTCAGTATATATGTACGGTCATTCGCGGTCCATCCCTATATATATATATATATATATATATATATATATAATATTTCCTATGTTATAGTATTAGAATATGGTTCTAATTAAAAATTAATAATTAATGTTAAATTTTATTTAAATATTTTTAATTTTTACTAAAATATTAAAATATTAAACATAACATAAGATCAGATACCGAAAAGATAAAGATAAATTACTTATAAGATAGTGTTATTTAATATGATAATATATTTACATAGAGTACAAATGAGATTATAAAAATATATTATTTCATTTTATTAATATTAGTTTTAAAATTTATTTGTAAATGAAACATTTATTTATCTCATATTTATTATTAGTAATTTATAATTATGGATATCTTATATTGTGTAACTATTCATTACAATTCTATCTTTAAATTAAACTGAGATGAATTTATATATAAGTAATGATATTAGTAATATTTATAATATTATTATTGCATTTTATTAATAATGTTACAAAAGGAAGTTCCATATATTTCACACAAAAATTAGATTGGATAATCAAGATAATTTCAGTCTGTTTTATTTTTAAAATTAGCCGAAAAAAATAGAATTCACAATTTTTCTAAATAATTTGATATTTAGATATATAAACCCCCTTAAATAAAATAAATGATATTCTAATTAAATTTTGTCAAAATTGTTAAAATAAAAAAATTACTAAATATTATTTCCCAATAAATTTGAATTTTTATGATATATATATATAAATATATATTTGAAAAATATTTATGATAAAGTTGAATTACTTGGATAAAGAGAATGTATTATTATATTTCATATTAATATATAATAATTATAAATAATAATATAATAAAACATATTAATTTTGTAAATTAATAATACATTATTAATAATACATTATTACGTATATGATTCTTTGTTATATTGAAGTAATTAACTAATAATAATATATATTATATATATACATATATTTAGGATATTTATTTATACATTTAGCTATTGTATGGATCATGAGATACTGAAAGAATTAGGATTTCATATGCTTATTAGCCTTAAATAATTCGAATCAATTGCTGTTAACACAACATATAGCCGATATTCATAGTTAGATTGATATTTTGATCTATATTTATATCATATTATATTATTTATATATATATATATATATATATATATATATATCGTATTATAGCGTATTAACGCAACGATATAGCAAAGCGCTATTAACTTGAGATTGATGAACGGTGAGAAGAGCATGGTTAACAGCGCGGCCATGGAGTTACTGGGTGGCATTGCGGTAGTGGAGTACAGCTTAGTGACGTGTTTCTCTCTAGCGAAACACAGGTTCGAACTGACCACTAGACGGTCCACGAGGGGCTGGTCATCCAGTAGGATGCCGTTCAGACCGGTGTTGTCGAACTCTATTATTCTGACGGGAGGTGGGTGTGTCGGTCAGGCACACAGGTATATATATTTCTACACTTTAGAGAATAGTTGCTACTATTATTCAAGTGTATAAATAAACTTTATTATTATTATTAATATATATATATATGTATAATAAGATTTATTAGAAGTATTTGATTTATTATCCGTTAGTTTCTAGTTTGTAATAATAATATGATTTATCCTCATTATGCGCTACGAAATAATATATTATATATACGTATATATATATATATATATGTAATCATAATTATTTATTAGAAGTTTTTTTTATTTATAATATAATAAAAATATTTTATGAACATACTATTACTTAGAACTAATTTATAACAAACTAAATATTAAAAATAGATAAGCTAATATAAAACAATTCACTTGTTCATATGCATACAATATTCTATAAAAATACTATCACAAATTTCAGTATTCATAATAAAAAACAAAACAATATACGAAATAATCCAACTTTTAATATATCGTATAGAAAATTATCTATAATAAATAATACTATAAAAATAATTTGACTAAAACTTTGGAACAACCTTCTCCTATATATTCAACGAATAAAAAAGATAAACCATTTAAATATTTATTAAATAATAAATAAGTATTCTGTATTTATGAATGTGTATATATTATTCAAATGTATTAGATGTGCCTTATATTTTCTGTATTTAGTATTTGTGTTGGAATTTATTAGTGTAAGAGAGATAGAGAGAGATATATAGATAGATAAATAGAGATAGAAGAAAGATAAAGATATAGGAGATTGAGATATCTCTTTTAGAACACAGGATAAGTTTATAATTGATATTTAATACGTATTATTTAATTATTCAAAAAAAAAATTAATTTAAAATATCATTTAAAAATAATACTCTGTGACAACTAATTTGAATACATTTGAGCAATGAAGAGAATTAAAATATATATACAATGGAAAATAAAGGATATGAAACCTAGTTATAATTTAATACTCAATACTAAAGAGCTTAAAATATGACGTATATCTTTATTATTATTATTATTATATATAATGTCATATCATATGATAAATGAATGATATAAAATGCTAGTACAATAAATAAATAGATCTAAATATATCATATTTACTTTCTTATAATTTGCTTATGAAGAATTATTAAATTTTCAAACAAAATTAGTAACTATTTCGATGCTATTATTTATCGAAACCTTTATTTTATTTACTTTTTTATTTTAAATCAACTATTTTTATACTTTATTTTGTAGTGTTCATTTATAATTAAATAATTAAAATTAATGGTTAATTATTTACTTTTTTTTAACTTTAAATTTCAATATATTTGCATAATTAAAAAATAAATATATCACAATGCAGGATATGATATTTAGGAAAATAAATATTTATTATATTTTTAAATAAGGTAGTAATTAAATAATATATAACATGTAAACATGTATGATAAATTTGACAAGAATTACATGATAAATTCAATGAATTATATTATCCTTCAATGTATTCTAATTGTTTGATAATAGATGTATGTAAGACTTCATACATTAATATTGCGATAGTATACGAATTTCAAAGTGTGAATGTGTACATGAATGGTGATCAATGTTATATCGTACGATATAAATACATATTTATATTATTTACAAATTATAATTTAAAATATATATTCATTCATTATATTTAATATCTTATAACATATGTGTCCAATTTTATATATTTGCGAATTAACTAAAACAGTATCTAATCAACTGTTTCACTATTTATTATTATTTTAATTTTATATAAGTTTCACACGAGTGAAGGTATTCGTTCACTGTATTAGTGTTTTAAATAAACTATCCTATCCTATCCTATGTTGTTATTATATTTGTATTGTGGTATCCTCCTAGATAGCATCTCGCTATTGGCGAGTTCCTTTTTGACTTATTATATAACTATATTTTACCGTATTCTTATTTTACGTGTATCGATTATTTTTTATTTTATATTTTTATATTTATAATATATAAGTACATATATTATACATTGATTAATAGTGGATGATCGCGTGGCTAGAGCACTAAAGTACCTGCTTAGGTTACACTTCGCCATGCCGGAGAAGCTCATTTCGTGAGTACTCACCGGTCCTCTGATGAATAGCTATGTGGGGGGGGGTTGTATAGAAGAGAACATTGAAATCATAGATTTGTGTTTGACCTAGATAGGTATTGCTATATCTCGCTGAAGTATAATTCTTCAACACACACTGTGACTTTATTTATGTGTCCTAAGATGGCTGACCATCGCATGACTAATAAAAATATTCAAACAAATAATATTTATTTTTAAATACATTTGATTTTTTTATATATGCTTATAAAGTGCATTTCGATGTTATCAAAATAAGCATTTATATTAATTTATATTATATATTTATACTGCAACATAATTGTAACATTTAATTTGATTAAATAATACTTTATAATATATGATGGTCGGCCATCTTAGGACACATAAATCGAGTATCAAAATCACGTGACTACTAAACTAAGTAAACTATAAACTATCTATGATTGTAATCGATACATCGAAACAATATATATATATTTTAATATATAATATAGTTCATAAATTAAAATATATTATAGTATATAAGTGTATTATATAATTAAATTATAACTAATCATAACTAAATATTGAGTGTGAAATTAATTAAAATACGTGAATAGAAAATAAACAATCGGCCCAAGTACTTAGAAATCATACGTCCGCGATAACCTTCGACTGCGGTGCTAACCTTATTCTTAGTGATCACTAGATTCTGAGATGGTTTAGAACTAGTGTCCTGCGTAGCCTTGTAGTAGTTGTACTGTTCTAGATCGAACTTACTCTCTTTCACGTGGTAGTACTCGCCGTAATTGTGGCAATCCTGTAGAGTTTACATTAGTAATATACTCATGTGTGTGTGTGTATGTATAAGGAATACTATTTATATATAAATATGTATACTATATATATATATATATATATGCATATATGTGTGTGAGATTATAAATTTATTTTGATTAAAAAAAGATGCTAAAATTATACAATCATGCAATAAGTTTCTAATAATATAAGTAATAAGACCATCTATCATTTCTATCTTTGTTGGGAGAATTGTACTTATATTTCATATTAATACTAAAACTATGATTAGTAATATATATTATTAATACTAAAACTACTACTACTAATATTAAAACATCTACTAATAATATACTCTACTACTTTAAAGTACTACAAATACTATATTATACTAGGATGAACTAATAGTATTACTTTTGAACGAGAAGACTCTTCCACCCAATCAACAATCTTCAACGAAAGTAACTTCGTGTTGATGCAAATTCTCTCTGCGTGTTTCTCAGTTAGCACGTACAAATTCACTCTAGTCATACGGTTTAGTACGGAGTAGATCTATAATAATCGCATAGTATTAATTATTATAGAATCGAGAATATATTAAAGTATTTAGTATTATAATTTAGCATTATTATAGTCTATATTTTATATTTAGGAAATTATAATCGGTATATAATTATAATAAATATAAATTATAAATTATTATAATTATAAATTATAATGTTATACTGAACAAGTTTCAGTATTTTTAAATGTTACTATAAACTATTTCTCATTTGATATTACTAATGCAATAGCGAATATAAGAATATACATCACATTATATCAATTATATTAAATAATAATATTACATAAGAGATAAATTGAAAAAACATTTTGATCTATAATTATAATGAAATATTTTCATACTAAATAATATAATTTTAAAATGGTATACAAAAATATTACATATATTTTAATTATTATATTTCTCATTAATTATTAATCCAAATATATTTATAAATTATAAATATAATTGAAAACAAATTTAAATTATATAAATTAAAATTAAATTTATATAATTTAATTTAAAGGGTACTCCATAATTTTAATAAATATACATATGTATATAGAATTAATATATATTCAACACACATTGAGTAAACATAATCGTAAACTTTAGATAGAAATCTAATAATAGTAATAGTAATACTATCAATATGTACATTCGATGATTGTATTCAGCTTGTTGGTCAACATCCCAAATATAACTTTCATCAGTATTATTTTATTTACTTTTGGTGTGTAAATCACAACTTATATATATTTATTTTTATTCTCTATATTCGTGCGTCGTCATTAGTTACATAGTTACACCTAGTTTTAACTCTACTCGATAAACTATTATCTAGCTATCTATCTATCTAATAACTTATAAATAAACACATCTGATGGCTATTATGTACGACCTGGACGAATGTTTTATAAGAGTTTTGCGTGAGTCGTTTGAACACGGTTAACAGGTTATTGGTCCACTGTCCGTCACTGCTGATGTTCGGACGTATGTTCACCAGCTCACATTTGATAGACTGTAGGATACGGCGATAGATCATTATTTAAGACTATGTTGACTGGTATAGGCTGGCTAATGTATAAGAATAGGGAAAAATACCCTAATGCTAGACTACTTCTCATTTAATAATTAATGTATCGACCTATAATAAATTGTAACATATTTAGTGTATATGGATCTACAAAAATTACTGAAAAAGAACACATTTTTTTGGGATAGTCTATTTTTAGTTTAACAATTTTAAAAAAATTGTAAAAAGGATAGTCAAAAAAAATGTGCTCATTTTTGTCATTTTTTGTACCATCTTTTTTTTTAATTTGTTTAGTAATTAATGTGTATTGTTATATAATATATATTCTCTGAAAGTAATTTAATTAGTAATTTTAACAACAACAAATTTATTCTGAGATAATCAACTCTTTTTTTTAAATAATTTTAAATTTATTAATTATAAACTATATTATTTAATTTATTATTTATTATTATTAATTTATTATTAACTCAATATAATTTATTACACGATATTTTATAAATAATTAGCTATAATGCTTTCAACGAAATAATGCTATAAATTAATACCTATAATTCTTACTCGACCAATGAAAATTTCGGATATAAATATAACCTTTAATATATATGTATTTACAGAATATATTACTCTTGAATGCTAAAAACCGTTTTAAAATCGGTAAAATATAACCTTATAAATGTCTAATTGATAAAGTTAATATTTTAATGAATTACATATTTCTTGAAATTTTTAAAGTATATGTTTTAAAATTCTTTTTTTAACACTTATACATAATATTTAGATTCAAAAATTTAATATATCTAATCAATAATATATTAAATATTCTAATTCAATCATAAAAAAAATGTATAAATTAATTTATTTGATGCCGGTTAATAGCCTTAAGCAAATAAACAAAGAATCATATGAAATTAACAAAATTAATGAAATTAATAGGTTTATAGTAACTATATTAATGTGAATAATATGTAATTATGTTTATATATACGTATGTGTATGTGCGATATTAATTCTAACTTGAATCGGAATATCTCTAACGGCAGTCGTTAAATATTTCAAATCGGAAATCCTAATTCTTTCGGTATTTCCATAATCCACAAAAAATACCTAGATATAGTAATAATTTCCAATAAAAATATACATATATATATATATATGTATATTAATTTAGTACAGTGTTTTATTATATTAATATCGTTGGCAGGAATTATACGCTGTATTTCCTACTGTTGTGTACCCATCGCTAACATGAGCGCGCGCACACTTCCCGAGTCAGTGAAACCTTAGCGAGGTTCTGAGAACGTTTCAGCGCGAGTATCTTACACCTGTAGTATTCTATAGCAGTGCCACGGTAGCAGGGCCCGATGCAGATCAATCCTACGAAGGTATCTTCATCTTCTAGGTACTAGCGTGGTGGAGGACGTAGGTGATGGAGGACATGTGTAATGGAGGACGTAATGGAGGACATCAATATATAACGACTAATTAGTGAATTAGGCTTATATTTTAATACATTATTAGAAATTATGTTCATTTTTACGAATATGTATTATATATTTTTGTATTTTTGTATATTCACATCATTTGATTATTGACCGACTAAATTAAAATTCTCAATTACCAGTTTATAATGTAACAAAATAAAATTACTCAACCTCATAAGCTGTTTAAATTATCCAATAATATTCTAAAGCAGATGTATTCTATCTAATATTCGTTACCACGATTAAACAACTTATGTAATACCCTATGTAATATCATATGTAATACCTGATGTAATAACTGATGTAATACCTGATGTAAGTTCTATTGTAATACCTGATGTAATATCTGATGTAATAACTGATGTAATATCTGATGTAATATCTATAGTATTAGGAACATTTATAGTTATCCTGCAACATTTAGAAGCACAACATCAATGTATCGTACCTTAATGAGACGGACATATATATCAATGAAGATATAAAGTAATGATATAGTGTAACCATATAGCTACTAACTCTCTCGAATTGAATGCCAGTATTTATTTCGGCGTGAAGTTTCTTCAGTGTAAGTATAGATTTCTCTCTCAGGAATTGCACGTAGAAATGCGTTGCCTCGGAAACCTGCATAACCGTGCGTAACGTATATATTAACTAATCGAATGTACTTCAATACGGAGGTATTATAACATTAATCGTTAGGGAAGGGAAGCACTGCATAGAGAGATATATACATGTAATTTATATTATTAAAGTTAATTTATAGATATTTCTCTTTCTAATTTATTTCAATAATTGTCATACATATAATAAACTCACTTTTATTAAAATGAACTCCTTTTTCAGTGCTATAATACTGACCAATACGAAGAGTAATGATAACTATAGTATATATATACAAGGCTGTTATATTGCTGAACTATAGTTATATTATCTTTACACTATATAGCTTTATATGTTATTCATTAGTATAAATAGAAAACAAATTTATAAATTTATATAGTACATATATAACTGCCTGTGTGGCTCAGTTGGCTAATGCGTCAGACACACAAGCTGTAGGACACAGGTTCAAACCTCGTCCGGACCATTAAAATAGGTCTTAAAATATTATTTAGAAGTGATCTTATATAATTATGTATAAATAAATGATCGGCTATCGTTAAAACCATGGATGCCTTAACATGAGAGCGGATTAGAAGTGATATTAGATCCATATGGTTATAAGTGAAAACGTCATCTAAGTTCCTGGATGGGATGAAATGACTCCACCAAAATTAAATAACAATAACAATAGCAATATATATATATATAAATATTTAGTTATGTATTTTTTCCATGAAAATATGATAATATATAGATTACGGTAGAAGATTGATGTTAAACTGTTAAACAAAGCACACACACGCGGTTCGCGGTTACTTACGTGCGAGATTCTCACTTCGTGATTTTCCTCCGAACACGTGATGTTCATATTCGTGAACTCCGTCTTCAGACCGCTCTTGAAACAAGTGAATTGACTGTAAAGGAACGGGGGGCCACTGCATTAATGCATTATATATAATTCACAATTAATATAAATATATGAAATTAGTTTAATTATTAAGTATTTTCAAAATGATATTAATATTTATTTCAGCGAAAACGAAATTTATAAAACTATACTTAATTATTATATTACAAATATACATAAATGCTTTACTATAAAGTGTAGTAGAATACTAAGGTCTACACTAGGTATTATAAGTTATACACACACACACGCGAACTGGAGGCCTCGAGTAGATATAGGGTGTGATGTGTATAGCAGGGCAGCTGGACAGTGGTCAGTAGATATATTACATAGATATAACTTAGTTAGTCTGTCCATACGTCCAACTTGTATACACAATAATAAGTCTTATTAATAATAATTATTATTTGATTGGTTGTTAATTTTTATATCGGCAAATATATAGGCGGATGTATAAATTTGAAATATTTTCCATCGTTAAGATTATTAGAACTTTTGTTTTGTAGTTTATAATAAATATGTACACAAATATATGGTGCTTATCTCCTATAATTTGTTCAAATAAACCTTTTATTTTATTATCCTATTCCAGTTTCTATATCTGTAGCCCGTTATATACATATATATAATTCTGACACGTACATATAAGAATCCACATATATATAGTTTCTATAAATTAAGGGTATACGTATTAAGGGTATACTATATATTTAATTATGGAATGAGAAGGCGATTATTACATTGATAAGTGAAGAAACTATATATATGTGGATTCTTATATCCTCTACTAGAGGGTTAACCTATCGGTGAGTGTGTCAGTAGGAGATTAACCTATCAGTGGGCGGTTCAGTTGACGTATTACCGGCAGACTTTATGCACTTCCTGTCGTAGAGTTTAGGAGGAATAAGCGCCCATTGTGTACGATCCGCCCTCTGCCGCAGTACGCGATACAGTACAGGCAGGAACTCACTGTGCGATAGGTTCTCGTCTCTGTGGAACTCCAAGTAGATTCTGAAGTGAGTGCATACCATAGGTTATTACGAGTGTAGTGTGGGTGTAGCTAGAACCGTGTATAGTATACGGTATAATAGTAGTATACGGTATAATAGTATATAAAGTAGTATACGATATAATAGTATATTATAGTTCTATTGATATATATATATATATAAAGTATTTAAATAAATTTAAATATTAATGTTTATATATATTTAGTATATGATGATCTATCTTATTGAAAAGGCATATTAAATATTGTAGAAGAATTGCTGCTTATCGATATATATATATATATATATATATATATGCATGCATGAAAACATATGTGTTACTATGGATTAAAAACGAAGCTCGATATCCACTATCTAGGAAAATACAATGAAGGGAAGGGATGAGTTGTTTTCCAAATAATTATTATAAAATTCTTTATTTGTTATCACAGCTTGATTTTAACTTTACCCATCACAATAATATGTTGGTGACACACTAGTATTTATTTATATATAATTTGATACATTATATAATTCACAATTAATATAAATATATGAAATTATTTTAATTATTAAGTATTTTAAAAATGATATTATTTCATTATTTTTTAATATTTATTTCAGCGAAAACGGAATTTATAAAAACAACTAAACTTAATTATTATATTACAAATATACGTAAATGCTTTACTATAAAGTGTAGTAGAATACTAATGTATAGCAACCTACATCTTAACATAACACATGGCCTGTAAATTACTTATTTTAATGATTATTAATCGAATACAAGAAATATAATTACATAATATTTAATACAAAAGTCTAATAAAAAACATCGTAATGTACAATTTTAAAGCAATAATTAAAATAATTCTATTTATTAACAAATATTTTTCTAAATATAAATTATATTATTAATACTTATTTTCATTTTATTACGGGTATTGATACCACCTATTCAATATAATGTAATTATGCTACGACGACGATATAAATTCTTACATGATATAATGAGTGTCTACTTCCTGTAATCAACATATAAAATAGGTAATCTATGCATTGCATATAAAGATGACCATGAAATCTACCAATATGAAAACTTAACCCAAACTAAACAGAACAGTGAAAATAACTAAAACTCAAAATATAAATGACCACACACACACACATATATCAATATGTTTTTATAGGTTCACTCGGGATGTAATGCCTAAAAAAAACCTACCAATATTAAATCTTAACCCAACCTAACCACGGCTGTGAAAATAACTAAAACTCAAAATATAAATGACCACACACACACACATATATCAATATGCTTTTATAGGTATGTAATGCAGCTAAAAAAACCTAACAATATTAAAACTTACCAATATTAAAAGATGACCATGCCCAATGTCCTTACTAATGCCAAACGTACTAACCTGTTTAAATTGAAGTAAACGGAGACGGGTTTCTTGTCGTACTGATAGCAGATGTCGATGATCTGACGTCTGTAGTCTTCTAGATCTGTAGGCCTCGGGGTTATAGATAGCTGTAACGTAGCGAGGAGAATTGTTGTCGTTATATATTGGTGATTTATTGTGATCGTTATAGATGTGAGATTTAGGTTTATTATTATATATATTTATATGTGTGTGATTTAGGTTTATTATTATATATGTGTGTGATAAATATATGCATTATTAATATATATGATTTTTTTGTATATAGATTACATTTTATAATTATGTATTTCACCATTAACACAATAATTGTTATTTTTATTTTGGTGGACTCATCCAGAAACTTAGATGAAATGTTCACTTATAACCATATGGCTCTAATGTCCTTTCGAAACCATTCTCGTTTTAAAGCAAGTTTTTATTCATGGTTTAAGATAGATGATAATTTTGTATACACAATTATATAAGGTCAATATTGTAAGATCTATTATATGAGTCAGGATGGGATTTGAACCAGTTTCTTACAGCCAGCAATGTCTGACATCTTAGCCCGATGAATTACCCATATTATATAATATAAGTTATTTAATATGAGAGACGTTTTCATTCGTAATTCATTTGCAAGCGAATTAAGTTACAATTAGCGAAGTATTGAAGTATTAGACTTTATATAAATATATATATTAAAATTCCTAGTTTTCCTATAAATCGATATTTTAAATATATCATTATTTTAAATATATTTAATAATTTGCAATATATTATATAATAATTAAATTAAAATATATCATTAAATATTGAAAATATAAAAATCTATATAATAGATATAAATACGTTTGTTATGAGAAATAAACTAACCGATACAATGGAATTAGGATTTTTAATGATACTTTGCTTTTCGAGTTCTTTATCGTCTTTCCAAATTTTCGTGAAATAGTTGGGATAAACGGCAGCAGCTATAATCAACTATATATGTTTATAGAAAGAGTTAGCATAGTTTTTAATATATTATATTAATTAATATTATAACAATTATTATTATTTATTGGAAGGGTCATATTTAAAAAAATATGAATACAAAGAGTGGTGTTATTATTTCTTCTAAACTATGACATTATATAATATATATTACATAATATTTAATGAATAACACCATCATGTTTTGTTTAAAAATGAAACGTTAAAAGCAATAATCACTCTCTTTATTAACGTTGTATATTGTTTAACAATACAGCGGTACAATGGATTGATTACAGAGAATACAAGTGACAAATGAACAACTATACTAATAGTAATATACAGGTGGCAGCACCTACAGTGAATATGAACATTTGTCAAAACTTGTCTAGGAGATATTATAGTATTTTCAAATGAAATTTCGATATTTCTATGTAGATATATAAAAATAATAGAAAATTAATCATAAACACTAATAAAAGTATAAATGTATTAATAATGTGGTTAATAATGATCACGCCCACAAACTTTAAGTAGAAGAACACTCGGTTCATTGGTTTCTTCTTTGGCGGCGAAAATGTTGAAGAATTTCAACCTATTTATTACTTCTTCGATGAGTTTCTCAATCTTAAGGGGGGGTGAGTAACGACTTAAACTACTAACATTATTAAAGGGGCGTAAACAACAGAAAATATGCTATATTATTGTGAAGCCCTTTACGAGGAAAAAGCATATTACTATTATAGACAGAAAAAGATCATAATTCTTCTAATAAATATTATTATTAGCATAGATCTACATGCACACGACAAGGTACAATAGTTGAAGCATAATTCTAGAAGTAGACGCGATTACATTTTAATATAAACGAATGAACACCGGTGATCTCGTGCCCGATGATATCAGTGTACGTAATTATTTATAAATAGTAGAATTTACTTTACGCACGCGAACACTACTTAATATTAACTTCGTGTATTTTCTTCAGGTCTATTTTATAGGTATCCGCCCAGGTCTGTTCGCTCTTATCGTGATCTCTGCCGAACGCACCGGAGTCTATCATCGATTTCCACGCCTGCGGTGATGGTTCAAACAATACGGATCATTAAACTCGATAATAACGTGAATATATATTAGTACGAAAATCGGATGTGAAATATTTTCACATTTAAAGATTTCGCAAATAATTTCATCTTGAATTATATTATTTATTTTATTAACTACGTATAATTCTAGATTATTAATACCGACTAGTGATAAGCAATTGAATCAAATTTTCTAAATACATAAATTATACTAATACAATGTTTCGGTATCATCTTTATAATTATTATCGTAATTATTATAATCGTAATCATTATTATCTTTGCAATCATCATTAGCATATGTCACTGTGTACATCGCTACTTGAACTCTGACCTTGTATGCGTTATACATGGCGATGTTGTCGGAGTGGCAACCTTTAGACCACGAATCTTTAGTCTTCAAACCTTCGCTCGGTGCATTGAAGCTCGTTATTAGGAACGATTTCTGAGACGAAACGCAAGCTAACAGGAAATGAGGTCAAGGTTAATTTAGTCAGTCAATGAGAAAGAAACGATACATCATTAAAGTTGATTTACTATAGCAAATTTGTGGTAGAGATGTTTGCATACAAAGGTGATGTATTAGCTTAAGGTATTAAATAATACTAAACCAGTATAACAAATTTTAATTACATTTAATTTAAATAACTTGTCTATTGTCATTGTAAAATAACTATAGTGTAGGCTTACTATTATATAAAATCCTTGCTTTAATAGTGAATGTATTGTGTTAAGTTGTTAAGAAATTAAAATATTTGTATAATATGAATATAGTATAATATAATATAAAAGCTTTGTATAGTGAAAGCATATGTATATTTAGTATAATATAATATAAAATCTTTGTATAGTGAAAGCATATGTATATTTAGTATAATATAATATAAAAGATTTGTATAGTGAAAGCATATGTATATTTAGTATAATATAATATAAAAGCTTTGTATAGTGAAAGCATATGTATATTTAGTATAATATAATATAAAAGCTTTGTATAGTGAAAGTATATGTATATTTAGTATAATATAATATAAAAGCTTTGTATAGTGAAAGCATATGTATATTTAGTATAATATAATATAAAAGATTTGTATAGTGAAAGCATATGTATATTTAATATAATATAAAAATACCCACTGATGATAAAACATGTATGTTATAGTCTGTCGCATTAAGGGGTAATCACCATGGATAAATTCGTTAAAATCGGAAAAAAATTAATTTTGTTAACATGTACTATTGATTAATGATATGTTATTTAGTAACTGTGAACATTTACACTTTTATAGCATGCCTTTTTAAAATAAATTATTTATTTTGAAATCTAACTTCAAAACTAATATAAATTGTTATATAATGTTTTATATATAATATATAAATTCTATAAACATAATATTTATATATAGATAAGAAAACATATCTATTACGTTATAATTTATTTGAATTATATTGAATTTTTTTATGTTCACTTTTCAAATGCATTTTACGCAGAATAAATTTGTTTGCTAAGTTTACGTATATAAATGAGTATTTAGATAAAAGTACTAAAGCGATCCACCTAATTTCATTTGCTATATATAAATAACATATGTATGCACAATTCCAGAGAGAAAATATTAAAAAATATAAATATGATGTATATCATTTTATAAAGAATCATTAAAATAAATTAAATTATAAAGTAAGAATCATTGAATAGCTAACCGAGAATCACTGAATCGTGAAGAATGCCGAAAGAGTACCCGTACAGAATGATCTTGCCCAGATTGAGTTCCAAAGGGAAACTGGAGATCACACGACCCATGAAGGTTATGTCCCCGTCCGCCCTTCCATCTATTTCACCGGTTGGGTCACATAATAGAGCTCCCATCTGTACACATATACACAGGTACTATTAGTGGTAGTATATACTAATCTAGTAGATCTACGTGCTGCTATGAAATAGTATTTAATATTTACGTCAGAGATTTTTATTAAGAAAAAAAAATATTATATATTGTTTTGTATTGTCATAGGCCCCTCACTGTTAATTATAGCATGTACAAGTCTATGCATTTTTGAGAGGTCCATTTGTATCCGATATTTGTATTCATAGTTCAATAAATATTATTATTATTATTATTATTATTATTATTAATATTATTATTAGTATTATTAAATTTAGAAATACGTTATTATTAGTATACGTCCATGTACAATAGTTATTCATATTCATGTCTGCTAGTGTTATTAATATTATTATTGTATCTATGTAATATGTCGATCATACCCTTTCTTATACATATGCTGATATACCCGGATCTGTAGCTAATATATGCTCGAAATAAACACCATACAACAAGACCATCTATACCTAATGAATCTCTATCACCCGATTACATATACTATCTAGATCTGCTCTAAGTGAACGAGTGTGAAATATCCATAGGTGATAATAAGCATGTATTTCACGTGATTACGTTGAATATAATGTATGTTTAATAGGAACGAATGGTCACCTCACAGAGTGAGCATAACCTGTTCGATCTTGTACGCGTTATCAATATATACGAGAGAAATTACGATAACTGGAGTTTTAATTTCTCAGGGCCACTTGTTAGGAGAACATTATTATTATCCTAGAACAATCCTTAGCTATCTACGTAATGTAAATTTTGTCCTAGTATAATCCTAGAAAAATCCTTAGCTATCTCCGTTATGTTAAATATTGTCCTAGTATAATCCTAGAACAATCCTTGGCTATCTCAGTAATGTTAAATATTGTCCTAGTATAATCCTAGTATAATCCTAGATATCTCCGTAATGTTAAATATTATCCTAGTATAATCCTAGAACAATCCTTAGCTATCTCAGTAATGTTAAATATTGTCCTAGTATAATCCTAGTATAATCCTTAGATATCTCCGTAATTTTAAATATTATCCTAGAACAATCCTTAGATATCTCCGTAATGTTAAATATTGTCCTAGTATAATCCTAGAACAATCCTTAGATATCTCCGTAATGTTAAATATTATCCTAGTATAATCACCGAACAATCCTTATCTATCTCAGTAATGTTAAATATTGTCCTAGTATAATCCTAGAACAATCCTTAGATATCTCCGTAATGTTAAATATTGTCCTAGAATAATCCTAGAACAATCCTTAGATATCTCCGTAATGTTAAATATTGTCCTAATATAATCCTAGAACAATCCTTAGATATCTCCGTAATGTTAAATATTATCCTAGTATAATCCTAGAACAATCCTTAGCTATCTCAGTAATGTTAAATATTGTCCTAGTATAATCCTAGGACAATCCTTAGATATCTCCGTAATGTTAAATATTGTCCTAGTATAATCCTAGAACAATCCTTAGCCATCTGCGTAATGTTAAATATTGTCCTAGTATAATCCTAGGGCAATTATTTTCTCCGAATAACTAGCCCGTGGATGCTAGACACGAGAGGAGTCTCTCACAAAGATGCTAGCTAATAGGCTATTCTAATAGCTTATAGACTGTGGTATGCTAAGTGACCTGTTTTAGTACGAGGATAGTGCGTTGTATGGCTCCTATGTCGGGCGGAGATATCACGTTGGAGAATATGTCCAGAGGACAGCCCATGTCCATGACCTTGATCCTCAGAATGAGGGCGTCTAGAGGGCAAATCTACGCGAAGGCCACCGAGATATGCGATCATTGATTGGGTGATGATATGTTATAGTTATTAATGATAATTTATTATGTATACAAATATGTACACATACATAGAATATGTGAACATATCATTCTATTTAAAATGTATAAAATAATATATTTATATATATATATTACAATTTATCTCATTAAAATTCAAATTCTATAATATAGGTAAAATTACTAAGAGAAATAAAAAATAAAATGAAATAATTTAATTATATAATTATTTTTAATTGAACATATATTACATAGTATTTGGATTGGATACATTAAATAGAATGTATTTGAACTAATTTTTGATGATTTGAAAATATCAACTTATTTAATTTGTAATATTTATAATTATTTATATTAAAAAAATTAAATAAAACGACTGATAATCATAATTGCTCGTTAATTTCGATAAATAAATCATTACATACTGTTTATAATACATCCATACCGAATATAACTGTACCTAAGTAACTACTACTAGATTAGGTATAACAAGTAATTATATGATATATTACTAGGCATACGCGCGTGAAACCTTAATCTCAGGCGTGGTATAGTCATCCAACAGGTCATAGATATGTTTATCAATGAGTCTGTACACCTTACCATCGGATATCCTACCAGCTCTACCTGTGAGTCATCGCAATTATGCTTTATTATCATATATTTTATCGACTTTAAAAACACGCAGTGATTATGGGCGTCGTCGGAAAATATAAAAACAAAAATAAATAGATATATAAGTATACATTCTTCATGGATTATATATTGAATTTAATTGAAAATATTTATCGATTACAGACCTAGAACATACAATTTCTGCTCAAAGGAGAGTAGCAGATATTATCTCTTAATCTATGCTCACAAAGAGGGTAGTCTCCATATATATATATATAGATTAATATAGATTAATATAGATTAATAATTAATTGTTTACGTCACATTAATCTACATATTTAATCTAGGATTCATTAGCTCGGTGTAACTTGCAATAAATCCCATTTTTCAGGTAATTCTTAAGGTGCTTTCACACTAAAATAAACAGCTGCTCAATATTGGCCCACTTTTATATCCCGATATAGTTAAACATTAAAATCTGGCAACTTCGATGTGAATGGCTTTACCGATATAGGGTAGTTCAACACGGACGTAAGGCGTGCGTTTATATATAAATTACCTATTAAATCTTTGACGATACCGGGTGAATGTTTTAAAGCGAATAAAAATATGGCTGTTTTTTTTTGTTGTGAACCACCTTTATTCTTCTGTTAATCAAGAACTTAATAATAATTATATAGAAAAGGATAATATTTTATAAAAGAAAATATGATTATTCGTGTTGTATTCTACCGGGTCCCTCAAATCTATTTATAATATGTACAAGTTTACTACTTCTCCTAGAGGAATCCATTTATTATCCACAACGAGTATAGAATACAATATATATATATATATATATATATATATATATTAATATTGTGATTTCAATAAATAAATATTTTCATTTTCGGTATGTGTAAATCACAACTAATATATATTTATTTTCATTCTGTAATTATTATTTATTATTATCACATCGTTTTGACTTTGATCAATAAACTACTAAATATCTATCAATATAGTTACAGCGCGTGTGTATATTAAACCGGCTCTTTGTTTCAGCGACGACCTAGATGCCCAGCCCATGTCCAACAGTTTATAGTTACATACATTGTCACATTTCATAGTCTTCGCTAAGCAGAAATCAACGACTGAGGAATGATAGAGTGATGTGTGCGTGAACATGTCATGCGTATTAGGGAGATTAGGTGATGATGATTATTGGGGAGACTTTCTAGCAAACATTTCCGGACATTATTTCCAGAAATACTGGTAGTGGGATGTGTTCCCCTTAGGAAGAAAAAGCATATTAATATTATAAACTAGGAAACGAAACAGAACACAAACTCTTTTAAAAATTCTTTTAACAAATATTATTATTATATTTGTCGGGCGACAGCATAGAAAGATATTGATCTTAATGAAGCTCTTTAGAGGAAATAATAATATAAATAATTATATATTTCATACGAAAAAAAATGTAAAATTTAAAACTTTTAACAAATATTATTATTATGATTATATCATAAACAACGAGAAAGACAACTTCTAATAATAAGTGCAGGTTACGTACCGTATTTCACGTCCGGTATGGTAAGAGAGCTTTCGGCTATGTTGGTGGCGAGGATAATCTGCGTGTATCGTGGCATCGAATAAGTAGGGCTTTCATTCAATAATATACGTATAACATTACATGTATTATTTGTATTATCACGTTATTATCACATTATTAAAAATAATCATATAAATAATATTTATAAAATATTAATCAAGCATTATTGAGTATACAATTATATACATAGTAATAATAATATTATTAAATCTCAACCAAAGTTTATATAGAATATATTCATACATGGATAATTGAGTTTTATTTAAATTAAAATTCCCAACGATATTAATAATTATATATATATATATAACTATAAATAATAATATCAATAACTAGGTTATTACACGATATTAATAGTCAGAATTCATCAAAGTTGTAGTTTTTGAGGATAATAATATTTTTAAATTTGAGTGTCAAATAATTTCAGTTATTTTTATATATTAAAATTATATTTATTTATGAATGATTGATCTAGTGTCAATAAATAATCCTGTATATATAAATAATATTCACTCATTTTAAATATCTTATTAAATTAAATTTCATTATTTAAATTTAAATTATTATTTTTGTTAATGATGAACTAAATGAAAAAAACAAAAACCCCTAAAAAACCCAAACATCCTTATATTAACATGCATAGATTATTTGCCAGCCTAGTTAATGCGTTACCTTTCTATAGCCGTATGGAGCGGGTCGAAAGGTGGCTAGTTGTTCAGTATACGATACTGAAGAGTGCAGCGGTAGTAGTAACAGACTATGTGTGTGTGGTAGTGATATGTTAGCATATACATGTGTGTATATTATTTGTTAATTCATTTTATATATAATTTATTAATATTTATATTCATTTATATTATATAACAAAATAACTATACTAGATAATAATTTAATTTAATTAAATTGTAACAAATTTATTTCATTAATGCTCGATATATATATATATATATATATATATATATAATTATATATTTATATTATTTAATAATAATATACAATATATACTAGATATATATTTAGAAGTATGTCATATGTAAATATAAGTACATATGATAATAATAATAATGTTCTAAATCATTAACATATTTATCGAATATTTATATATTTTAATTTAATGAAAATTATTATATATGAAATATAAAAGGTTTGCATAGTTGTTTTGCATCAACCTATGCACAATATAATTCAAAATTTTAACATTGTAATTACTTATGTTTCTATAATATAGAGATATTTTATAGAGATACGTTAATATATCACAATATAACGATATCATATAATAAAATTACATAATTTACATAATATTATATATTTGACCTTATATTATAGGTATATACTATCAAATACTATATGAGATATATTTATATTTAAAAACTATTTTATAATTATATAATTATTAAATATGTTTGCGAATTTACTCATTAATTATTATATTATCGAGGTAATGACGTCTGCTTTTTGTACACTGCAATATATACTCTTCAATAATATATTTTGCATTTAACATTAGTTTACAAAGACACTAAGTGATTATATACATAATAAATGACTCCTGGTCCATGATGCTATACGAAAGTAACCAATACACCAGTAAAGTAAATGTTTCTAATACAATCATTAAGCAGATGCTATGTCTAGTTATAAATTGTATATCTTACTAGCTCATATAAATATAATAATTATTTACAGGTTAATACATGTTAATACTTAGCAACATATAGACTAATTATAAATAAACGAAGGAGTATTATTGGCTCATTCCATTATAACTGAAATGCCACTACTATATATGTCGAGGTCAAGGTGCATATATTGCATGAACGAATGAGAAATACTACTTAATTCGTATCAAACTGCGATCATTGATCAGATACGCTTAGTGACTGTTAATACATGTATGCGAATAATGATAGAAACCTGTGTATATGTACGTATTTAGATAGGACGCTCTGCATCCTTTTAATTTCGTTGATACCTATGAGAAATATATATAAGTATACGTAGTCGACTAACGTATACGATATTAAGTTTTATATATAATATAATATAAATGTGAATATAAATGTGAATATAAATATTCAAAAATGTTTATAAAAAAATATTATATAATTGAAATAAATGTAATGGTACCATCACCTTGTGGTATGTGTTATATACTGTAGTATGTTGCCCTTTACATTTACGCTCTAAAATGTATGTATTATAGAACTTACATTCTCTACGCTAGATATGACTTTATCAGGTTCGGATACAAGCTAGGCAGCGGTTTCGCATAAGTAGAATTAGGTATCGAAGCGGGCGTCTTTCGGTAATCTTTTACGCAATAAAACTTAACTTTGTAAGAATTTATTTCGTGAACTTTGTAATGTAAAGTAGACGACCACCACTTCCAAAACCTAATTCTACTTTTGTGATACCACAGCATCCTAGCACGATTATTACTAGTGTGATAATTCACTGTAATAAACCTACTAACTAGGCTGATGTTAACACACACACACACACTATAGTGTTTATGAGTCTAATCCTTGTACAATAATACCTTACTATTATACCCTTTAATCTTCGCGTAATAACTACTATGCTAAGTTTAAAAGCTATAAACTTATTTATTCAGTGACAACTTAACTTTATTTGTCATAATCTCTTTATATAGTTAGTATACATTATTGTTAATATATATATATATTATATTTAAACGGTGTTAGAATAAAATAATAATAGTAATATCAATAGTAGCAATACCATTAGTTAGTTACTAGTAGTGTGTATAGTGTTAATGTGAAAACACGTCATACCTGGTAGAAATACGAGAATAGATTTGCGGTTTACACTAGATCTTTCGATGACGTCCATATTTATTATTAATACTTTCGCGAATTCGTATAAATCGTCTGTAATAACTCTCTTCTCGTATGTAATGGCAGGAGCCTGGTGGTGTAATAAGTATGATGTAATATCACTGAATAGGTTATGCAATAAGGTTAGGCAATACATAATAATAATACTATCAGATTTTAGGCGTTAGCCAGGATACATGAGAACAATTTCTTCTAATAAACTATTAGTATTATATTCCAAAAATAATTATAACACATGTATCAAATGATATATCTATTATAATAATATATGTATAACGGTAGATTAATTATGTTATGCCTATTTATGCAGAAAATTGATACCCTCGTCAATCTTTAACATGAATATGACACAATATCAATTCTACTAATACGTTATCATCGAGAAGTCAATCCCATAGATATGGATTATTTCTGGCGTATTTATCTACCGTATACAAATTCCATTAAATCTCTACTAACTATAGTTCTATAATAAATCAGAAATATTACCTATATAATATATACCTATGGAGTTTTAAATAATTACTCCCGTAATAAATTTAATTTAAAAATATCATTTTCGTTAATCGTAAATTACGATTCGTAATACTAAAAATAAATAGTAGATTATCATTATATTTAAATTAAATTAAAATATCGTAACTATAATATGACAATCTATAATAATAATAATAAAAATAAGCAAGCTAATAAGTGAATTCGTTAACTGACAATTTTAAGCCAACACTGTAGAGAGATAAATACTTCCTCTTAACGCAAGTATAATCTGCATAACATTTACGACAACTACATTCACGAATATTACATAATATATGATATCATTATTTAATGCTATTCCTAGGTTATATTTAGTAGAATAGTAATATATTTCATCATTTTTATAAAGACTTGAATTTCTGATAAATGCTGAAGAATTAGATTTCAGTGATTTATTTAACTCATTTGGAAAGCATTCGACCATGTTATATACCATATGTAAATGGTAATGAAAAGGAGAAGACTTTAGTATGCTTATTGGTTGCTTGTAATAGGACCTAAATGTGCAGAAGGCAGCCCTTTATATAGCAGCTACTGCCAGTGCGATCATGTATGACATGTTATGTAATACTTTATGTCTTATACTTCACATGTTATGTGGCCTGCTAATACAATGTTCGTTGATTGGACAATGGGCGTGCAAACAGCCTGTCAATCAACGCGTTTAGAACGTTATATAAGAATAGCGATAACACTCACCGCTCACTCGTATGCGGCATGTATAACAGGCGCGATACAACTACTCCCTGTACATTAGTGATGTAAATGATGCCGAGCCGAGACTTTTAGTTATTGATACCGAGCCGGAATCAAAAATGGACAAAAATGAGCCCGAGTCGATCCGAAACTCTAACAAAACGAGCCCGAGACAAGTTTAGACTTTAGGTAACTGAGACTGAGACTGCATCATGCTTTAGATTTGAGCGGCATCATTTACATCACTACTGTACTGTACAGTCTGTTCATACACCGAACACACAGCACTACTTCCAGTACACACTCACCCAACCCCCGGAAGACAAACCTTTCCGAGGAACGACAGCTCATCTAGGTAGTACTCTGTGACTTCGTAACGTCTGCCTTCGATGCTGTACACCGGGGCCCCCGAGAAATAGTCGCAAAACTCGGCGGAACGGATAGTGGCGGACATCAGGATTAACTGTGTGAGTGTGTGTGTGCGTGTGCGTGTGTGTGTGCATGATTGTGTGTGCGTGTGTATGTGTGTGTGTATGTGTATATGTGTTTGTTTGTAGTGCGATATGTTATGTCGTCGTGAGGGTGTGCTAAAGTGTGGAACTAATCCGCAAGTAAATATATACATTATATAATGTTGGATCGTATGCATGTACTCGCATGTATATTAGGTATATATATATATGTAAAAATATATATATATGTAAAAATATATATATATGTAAAAAGATTGTGAGGCATTACGTCATTGCAGGGTATGCATTATATATTCCTATTTTAAATAATTTGAAAATTATTATTAATAATAACATTAATAATTATAACTTTTAATGGAAATTATTTATTAAAATAAATAATAACATAAATATGTATACACTCTAAAAGTCGGAAGTATTCCGGAATAACTCGGAAGTAACTTTACAATGTTAGGTCTATTTCATGTACTCGCATATTAGGTGTATATTGTTTATATGTATTATGTATATATTAATATGTGTAAAAATAATTGAATATTATATGTAAATAATGTTAAAAAAGATATTTTGTAGATTAAATAATCATTATTTAGGCCTATGTTTTAATTTGAATGTAATTGTATATTCTAGAACGTAATTGAAGTTATATTATGAATGTGTTTTTATTAATAAATAAATGGCTCTAATGTGCCTTCAAATCGTTCATAGACGTACTTGTATTGTAAATATATTATTATTTAGTATTAAAATAGAATGTAGCACCTAAATTATGAAGATATGAGGAAAATAAACATTCTATGACATTTTATCAGCTGACAATAATTATTTGAATATTATTTAAATGTACAAATATCATACACTTTTATATTTTTTATATATAAATATATTTATATGTAAATTTAATATATATGTAGTGATACGCATGACTAAGTATAATGCAGTGATACGCATGACTGAGTTAGCACTGACTAACGTCTCCGAGAAGTCATCGGTTAATCTTAATACGTTAGCGATACATTACCTATATATAATATAACTATAGTTAATAATTGTATACATATCTCTCTACATATATATATATATATATATACATATAATGTATATATATATAAATAATAAATAAATCAGATTTATTATTTCATTTATAAATTAATAATATATAACTATGAATATATGATTACAATATAAGTGATTATTGAATACGTTCAAAATTGTAGTTGTATTCGTATTCCAGTATAATATATAGTAACACTGAGGTTTGAGTGTATATGATAAGGTACAATGAGGTCAGATACGAAGGTCACCAGGTAAGTGGTAATAACCTTGACTTTCTTATAAGAGCTCGCTAAGAATCTCTTCAATAGCAATAAGCAGAAATCAATATCCGTAGTTCTTTCGTGTACCTGCGATTATGAACGTATAACTTTTATTTTCTAAATATAAGGAATATGAGATGTGAATATTTGGTCGCATTGTTAAATAATAATGCATCCAAGTAATCACACATACATAGTTACGATATTAAAATGCAGTATCTAAATATCTAGACATATATATATATATATATATATATATATATATATATATTGCTCTTAATAATTGCTCTTAATTTGAAATCAACATGCTTTACGGGTAATAAACGTACAATAATGAAGGTGGTAACAATACAGTCATAATAATCATGGTGGACATCATCACATTGAGCCGATACGCTGATAAAGACATCACGCCGTGTATAGACATAGAAGGGATAAGAGATCTGATGACGGTGGTGAAAGTGGCGAGAACATTGTAACATCTCTTTAAATTTCAATAATTAGTACGATAGAAGTAATAATATTAGTATTTTACATCATATGGTGTATAATTTTAATTATAATGTAAATTATAAGTAAACTCTTTATCTGTAGCTCGCAACGAATGTCTATAGATCCATGCATAATATCAATCATTTTAAGAATGAACATATTATTGAAAACAATTTTAAAATTATTATCACGATAATAAATTCACAAATTAAATTTCGCAATAATTATTACGATAGAGTATTAGTATTTTACATAATACGGCGTGTGTACAAATCGTGTACCGATGGTGATGGAGGTTGAGTCGATGGTTATTGTCAATCAACATCTCGTAATGAAGGATCAATAATAAGGTGTTACGAACACTGCAGACATCCTCAGAACATCCTCATAACATCATCGTACACATTAATCATCATCACCGAACGTGGGCAAACACTGACGAAGAACTGCGATGTAAAAATGATATATTCATCGGTGAATGATGATGTTTTGAAGATGTTGTGATGATGTTCTGGTGATGAGATTTTATAAAAGATGTGCATAGAATGTGTTGAGGATATACACTGGCAACACTGGAAAACTGACATGAGTTAATAATTTAAATAAAAAACTAATAATATAGGTTTTCTGTATATATATATGTATATATAATAATAATTATTTAGTGGACATTTGTGTTCAAAGTTAATATATAATAATAAAACAAATATGAATACAATGGATATATATATGGTTCTTATTTATTGTAAATGTCTTCAAAATACCACTTTTATATGGTTATTTTCCAGTTATTTAACATATAAAGGGTATATAATGATGATGAGCACGTGTATGCGTGCGTATGTATGCGTGCGTATGTATCTGTGTATGTGAGTATATGTATGTGTGTGAGGGTTTTATTGACCTCATCTATGATGATGTGGGTGTAATTGCCAGGGTTCTTGTAGTGCACCATCTTCTGAAGGAGAATACCCGTAGTACAGAACATGATCCTGGTGTCCTCGCTTACGTACTTGTCCAGACTCACCTGGCGTAGGTAATCAAGTTACGGTTTGTCCGTTATACGGTCGCGAATTAAGCTCGCACATCGCTGGCGTTTATATGTCTATATATTGACATGTATAGACATATAACAGTAGGTAATCGTGTATGTTAGTGGTTGGTGTTGTTTATAATGAAATAAATATAAATAAATAAATTAGATTTATCATTCCTCTCCAACAGGCAATAATGGGGAAATTAATAAACAAGTTAATGTTTTTACTAGAATTTCTCCAAAATCATATGATAATGATTATAGTAATAATATTTATTAGAAGAATTTTTTTTATTTTCCGTTTCATTTTCTAGTTTATCGTATGCTCCCTTCCGAGTGCTTCAGAATAATATAGAATATTGCTGTATTGTCGCCGGTACATATATCGCTATGTAACTATAAATATACAGTATCTTTTCACTCGTAAAGGGCTTCGAATATAAGTTTATCTTTACTATCGCAAATATATACATTCATTATTTAGCGTAATAACTTATATTCATTAGTTAACTTAACTTTATATAAATTAACAATTTGGTTTATACGAATTACATATGAAGCTACGCGAATACGAACCTGGTAGCCAATCAAATCGTTGCATTGATTTCGTTCTTCCGCAACTCGTTTACAGATGGAGATGGCGGCTATACGTCGCGGTTGAGTGACCAGGATACTGCACGGCTCGTTGCGTCTTCTGCAGTCGTCGTATATGTACTGCGGAATCTGTGCGGTAGGTCGCAGGTCATCAACTCATAGAGTAAACTATTTCTCTCTCCCTCTCTCTCTCGTTCTCTCTATTTCTCCCTCTATCTCTATATCTCCCTCTCCCTTTCTCTCTCATTCACTCTCATTCACTCTCTCAATCCCTCCCTCCCTCCCTCCCTCTATCTCTATCTCTTTTCTTTTATATTAATTTTGTATCTACTTTATTTTTATTAATATTGCGCTCATTTAAAAGGCAAAGATCACTGTGAAAGTAAATAATTATTTGCGATATACATTTAGTGACTTTACACTAAATAACGTATTATTAAGTAGGCATTAATCTACAACGATTACTTACACGTAGCCTTACTACTATTGAGGAGAACTAACTTGTGTAGTCTTGCCGCAACCAGTTTCCCCTTCTATAACTACGATCTGGTTTGACCTTATCAGTTCTATAATCTGTGTAAACGTGAAGTTATATGTGAATAATTAATCATAAATAATTAATATAATAATTAATAATAATTAATTATTAAAATACGTTAGTTCATCGTTTAGAATATCCACCGGAAACATGCATTGGTAATTCATTTTGAAATTCATTTTATGGAGGTAAAATTAAAATAAAAAGTGAGAGAAATTGAAATATACGCATATTTATAAGTTTATAATACATCTAAAGTCTACCAAAATCATCCGGTGATTATATATATGATGCTTTCCTTACAACTTACCTCATTTCTGTGTTTGTAAATACTCAAGTTTCTATTGTACGCCTCGTAGACTTCTAATGATGATGATGATGATGTGGATGATGATGATGATGATGATGATGATTATTATGATTATGATGATGTGGATGATGATGATTATGATTATTATGATGATGATGATTATGATGATGATGATTATGATGATGATGATGATGATTTATTAGACACACATATTATAATAGCATTAGTTATTCTAGAACAGTGGTTCCCAACCTATGGGTCATATCCCAACCAGGCCTCTCTAAATTCTTACATTAAGAATTTACACAAATTAAACCAAATTCGTTCACTTTTTATATATAGAATTCGTGCATGCTCGCATTTAAGTAAAAACTATAAAGGCTATAAAAGCTATTAGTCAAATATCCACAATTTTATTGGTAATAGTACTAGAAAATATACATGCATGGTTGTAAGAACGTTAAAGTTAATGTTATTAAGTATAATTTAATTATATAACTTAAGTTACTCAATTATTAAATTATTTATTATAAAATTAAAACTATTTTATTATTTTAATTTAATATACAACAATTTTTCGTTTATTTTCGAGAGCATTATCGGCGAACCTGGGCGATACTTTAACGCCCACGTTCTCTTCTTTTCCATAATTTATACAGAATTTACATACTACAGATTTAACTTGCTTTTCGCTAATCTTATGTCCGTATTCTATTATATGGTTTCGAGAAAATGGTATTCACTTTTTTTCGACATTATATAAGTAAATAAAAAGTAAATAAAATTAAATTAAAAAATTTGCCTGGTCGTCACCCAAACTTGGGTCATTGTGTTTTTTGTTTGGGTCATGGCCCTATTTCTTAAAAAAAAATGTATTTAAAAAAATGCTCGCGTGTTATATACAGTTGAATAATAATCTAAAGTTTAATAATAAAAAAATTTAATTTGTCATTGGGTAATGGTATATTTTTAAATTAAGAATTATAAAAAAGGGTCATATAAAGAGATTGGGAACTACTGTTCTAGAATGTCAGATGTTATGCATTGTGACCATGATACATATTACGTGTAATATAATGTTGTGTAGGCACACATACGTCTATGATCAAAGTCAAACGAACATATTCACAAACTTCAGCTCCAGTAATTTGTATGTTATTGTTAAAATTATAGTTAATATTATATATGTATATATATATATATATATATATATATATATATTATTATTATTATCATCAAATTTAGGTATAATTACCTAGGTAATTGTAGAAGTATAGCTGCTTGTCGAGACAATTACCCTTATATATTATTATGCAAGGATAAATATGTAGATGAACTTATTTTTCATCAATTACCGTGGTAAAAACCTATATCAGATAATATATATATATATTTGTTTTTATTGTCATGGGGCCCCTCGTAGTTATTTATAACATGTAAATGGCTACCAAATGATTATATTTTGCATTGTCTACCAAATGGTTATAATATTTTTTATTGTTATTGTTATTTTTATTTGGTGGATATATTGTATTTGGAGTCCTTACATCCAGGAACTTAGATGAAGTTTTAACTTATAACTATATATGGCTCTAATGTCCCTTAGAAGACGCTCTCATGTTAAGGCATCCATGGTTTTAACGAGAGCCGATCATTTATTTATACACAATTATATAAGATCACTTCTAAATAATATTTTAATACCCATTTTATAAAATTAATTAATATAAATATATATATATATATATATATATATGCATATTAATAACAAATACAAATATACAAATCAAAATACAAGGAACAAAATGTAACTATTTGTATATTTTTTACCGGGACCCCTCAAAGTTATTTATAATATGTACAAGTCTATGACTTCTTGAGGGGTTCATTTATATCCGCTATTTGTATTGTATTCAATATATATATATGAGATTTCAATAAATAAATATTATTATTATAATTATTATTATAATAAATTCTATCTGATGTAACAAACCTGAAGGGAGGTTAGGCTTGATACCTAGGCACCTGAATTCTTCATCGAAGTCTCTAAGAGTTCCGTCGGTAGCCATGGAAGATATGTCCTCGAGGGGTCGATAGTTAACCCCATCGGAGGGCAGCTTGGAGATAAGGTCTTGATACCCGCTGTCACTATTTGCCTGGTAGTCTGCGATGTACTCGGTACCGGTTTTGTATTGTCTGGGGGTGTGGAAAGGGCGTTATTAGTTATGCCCCCTCGTGCGAGTGGCGGGTGTCACTTATGTATAAAGCTTTGTTTAACTTGTTGCGAATGGATAACTAATATATAACTGTTTACTTACTTTAAATAGAATTACCAGGGTTTTCAAAAACCCAAATATCTAGAATTTAATCTGTGTGGAATTTAATTGGTGTTTCATCATAAGTTATTAAATTGAATTTCTTAAAAGTTTAAAACTTGTGAATATTTACTTGAGATATATAGTAATAGTTTGATTAGGGGGACATGAGACTATTCAAATTACTTACAAAATAATGATTGTTCATTTTATTTAGTAAATTTTAATATAAAATATTGTGATTAAAATGATGTTCAAATTATATATCTATAAGAAATATTAATTATAAAAAATAGTTTAAAAATACCATTAACTGGGGGTGTCACAGTTTTCATACACTTTCACACCATTTCATAGTTTACCATGTAAATAGATAGGAACCATATTTAATAGCAGGGTTGTTGTTTTATTTGGTTTTTTGGTTTTTTATGAAGAATATTGGTTTTTTTATTTATTAAATACTTCTATAGATATATAATTATTATTAGATATTTCGTGTATATTATATTTAAAAGTATTATATTATAATTTATACAAGGATTTATTAAATTCTACACAAATTATATTTTTCTTTCGGACAGGCTTATTTATTAAATGAATAAATGTATATAATAAACATACTATATAGTATATAGTATATACAGTTATTAATATGTATACCAGGGTTGTTGATTTTGTTTATTTTTTTTTTGATTTTTTTTGATTTTATTTTTTTTAAACTATACAAATCAACAGTTGCCTGCCTTATATAATTTAAAATTATACTAACAGCTAATTTATATATAATTTATAATATATACTACATTTATATATAATTTATAATATATACTACATTTATAGGTAAAATATCGGTTAAAATGTAAACATAAATGCATATGCACAGTAGATAGGAAGCTGCACCACTTGGAAATAAATCTTTATTTAAGTTCTAATAAATCTTTAATATTTAAAAAAATGAATTAATGATATAATTATATTAATATATGTTATAATATACAATTTTGAGTAAGTAAATCATTTACTAAATACTTTGATCTTATCATATATAATAATATTATGAAAATTTTCTATAATATATTAATAATTAAATATTAAATATAAATATTAAATATAAATAAATAAATATAAATATATTATAAATATATTCTAAACATTAGACTAATATAATTTGTATTTATAATATAATATACAATTTATATCTAATTCTTAGATCTATTTCAATCAAATATGAATACATTTTATACAAAATATCACTATAATTAATAATATTATTTGTTAGTAATTTATTATTTCATTATATTTGTTGATATTATATATAGTATACTTTATATAATATAGTCTATAAATTATAGACTATAATATTATTAATAATATAGAAACTAATATTAAATGATAATATAGTATTGAAATATATATATTTATCAATAATTTAATATTTTTTAAGTACATTTTTATTAATATTATTATATTTTTTGTAATTATAAATTGTATAATTTATATAATATACATATTATATTCATACTATTATTAATATTTATACTAATTTTAAATGATATAATCATAGACATCTAAGGGGCGAAGCCAAAGACGTTATATATTAATACATAGATCACCAGCTCCTATATATACATATAGAAATAAAGCATCAACATAAAAGCTAAGCCACGCCTATTTTTTTTTCATGGACACGCCTACTAGTTCATTTGTGTGAAATATTTTAATATTTTTTTTTGAAATAGTTAACATGCAAATATATTCTTATCAACACGTTAACTTATTAATATTTACATTATAATACTTAATATTATGTTCAATAAATCAAATAATTTTTTGTAAACAGATATGCATATTAAATTTTAAAATATATATAATATAGTAATCAAATTTAATCATTTAATGCTACTATATTAATTTTATATTTAATATTATATTATATTTAATATAATATTATTATAATAATTATATTATAGATAATATAAAATTAATATTATCATAATTATTTAGATAATTATTATCATAATATCATATTAAATATGAGATTATATGAGTAAATTTAAAAGTTACTTTGATTATAAATTTAAATTTAATTTATATAGTAAATTTTAAAATATAAATTCCTATTACATAATCATGATATTTGAATGCAATTGTAATGATATTTTAATACGATTATACATATAATTATTATTATAATATATGATATATTATTCATTTTTTTAGTAAATTTGTATTTTATCATTATGATAATAATCATACAAATATTGTAACAATGATTCAATCATTGTTACAATATATGTATAATATAATAAAGTTTATATTTATTAATAAAAATAATATTAAATTAATATTGATAATATTAATAATTAATCGTCATTATATTATATATATATATATATATATTTAATATAATAATTTAATTATTAATTATATAATCATTATATTATTATAATTATTATAAATAATAATCTAATAATTATTAATTATAATAATGAAGATTAATATTATTTTATTTATTAAATATAGACTTTATTATAATTATACATACAACAAAAATCTACTACAACAGTAAATAATATATGTGTAATCGTATTATTACAATCGCATTCAAATATCATGACAATCATTTTTACAATGTAATATAAATTTATATTATTAAATTTACTATATAAATTGAATTTAAATTTATAATCAAAGTCAATTTAAAATGTACACATATAATCTTATATTAGCTATAATAATTATAGATATACTAATAATATTATAACATTAAATTTGATACTATATTATATATATTTTTTATTTTAATATGCAAACTGTTTACAACAAATTATTTTATGTATTGAACAAAATATTGAGTATTATGATATAAATTATTTCACTTGTTGATAAGTATATAATTGCATATAAACAAATTAAAAACAAATTGCGCATAATTACGCGCAAATGAAAAAGTAGACGCACAAAAAATACAAATATACTAATACCATACTGTCACGTTACATCATATCTCACTGTAACTTTCCAGTATAACGTACAGTCACGTTACATCATATCATACTTTCATCACACTACTGTCACGTTATATCATAACGTATAGCATAAGTCACGTTACATCATATCATACTTTCAGCTCACTATACATTCACGTTACATAATATCTTACTATCACCTTTCAGCACAACGTACAGTCACGTTACTTCATATCTTACTTTGAGTACACTATTATGTCACGTTACATCATATCTTAATATCACCTTTCATCACAAAGTACAGTCACGTTACATAATATCATACTTTCAGCTCACTATACATTCACGTTACATAATATCATACTTTCAGCTCACTATACATTCACGTTACATCATATCTTACAATCACCTTTCAACACAACGTACAGTCACGTTACATCATATCTTACTTTGAGTACACTATTATGTCACATTACATCATATCTTAATATCACCTTTCATCACAAAGTACAGTCACGTTACATAATATCATACTTTCAGCTCACTATACATTCACGTTACATCATATCTTACTATCACCTTTCAGCACAAAGTACAGTCACGTTACATAATATCATATTTTCAGCTCACTATACATTCACGTTACATAATATCATACTTTCAGCTCACTATAAATTCACGTTACATCATATCTTACAATCACCTTTCAACACAACGTACAGTCACGTTACATCATATCTTACTTTCAGTACACTATTATGTCACGTTACATCATATCTTACTATCATCTTTCAGCACAAAGTACAGTCACGTTACAAATATCATACTTTCAGCTCATTATACATTCACGTTACATAATATCATACTTTCAGCTCACTATACAGTCACGTTACATAATATCATACTTTCAGCTCACTATACATTCACGTTACATAATATCATACTTTCAGCTCACTATACATTCACGTTACATAATATCATACTTTCAGCTCACTATACATTCACGTTACATAATATCATACTTTCAGCTCACTATACAGTCACGTTACATAATATCATACTTTCAGCTTACTATACATTCACGTTACATAATATCATACTTTCAGTACACTATACATTCACGTTACATAATATCATACTTTCATCACAAAGTACAGTCACGTTACATAATATCATACTTTCAGCTCACTATACATTCACGTTACATCGTATCTTACAATCACCTTTCAACACAACGTTACATCATATTATACTTTCAGCACACTATACTGACACGTTACATCATATCATACTTTCAGCACACTATACATTCACGTTACATAATATCATACTTTCAGCTCACTATACATTCACGTTACATCGTATCTTACAATCACCTTTCAACACAACGTTACATCATATTATACTTTCAGCACACTATACTGACACGTTACATCATATCATACTTTCAGCACACTACTATCATGTTACACCATAACGTACAGTCACGTTCCATTATACTGTCACCTTCTAGCAAATCATACTATCATATCGTACTTTCACTGAATGTCATATTCTTATCATCGATCATTTACTTTAATCCATATATAAATAATGTACATTATATATCGTTTCTAAAAAGTGATTAATATATTAGAAATTAAAACATATGAGATATTCAAATACTATAAAATAGATATTTGAGATACGATTCTCGTGAAAATAAATATCTGATAAAAAAGTATTACAATATACTCCAGATAATATCGTTTACTAATGTATATATATATATATATATATATATATAAATTATAATATATATATATATATATATATATATATATATATATAATTAATATATATAATATATATATATATATATATGTATATATATATAATTATTATATATAATTTATTATATAATTTTATATATATTATATATTTATATATATATATATATATATATATATATATAGATCTTTATGAATATATTTATACAGATACATATAGTATTAATTTCATTAACAAATATACATTATTAATTGTGGTAAAATAAGTATTATAAATAAATTAAACTTATTACTTACAAATTATTACTTTAAAATTTAAAAAAATTTGTTTGCGTATTTTTGATCATAACTTTTGTTTTAATAACAATTTGAACAAACTAAAATATGAACTATATTATAGAATTTAATAAGCTTTCTAACAATACTAATTTTATCACAGTAGCATAAATATAAAAAATCTCATTTTCATACCGATATGTTAAAAACCTACGAAAAATCGAATAAAATTGATTATTTATGGTATTTTAGTTTATTATATTAAAATTATATATAATTATAACATATTTAAGATATTATATATAAAATGTATGTATTTATATAATCAAATTATATACTATATAATGTATATTTTGATGTATAAATTCTTAAATATATATAATAATTTTCGTAGAGTTTTGAAATAAATTGTTATAAAAGATGCTTTTTTTTACTAACATTACGATATTTTTCTTTAATAATAAATCTTTTTATATTAATAAAAACTATTGTTAAGTACATAATACATAGCATTTATATGAAAAGTATGACATTAAATGTAAATAATACTATTTAATCATTTATTTGATCAAAATTACATTGAAAAGTATAGGCATAATATAACGTATGTACGCCTTAAATATGTACCTTCGAAAAATCGAATAAAGTTTACTATTTATGATATTTTTATTAATTATATTTTAATTATATATATATGTATGATATTATATATACAATGTATGTATATATATAATAAAATCATATACTATATAATGTATATTTTGATGTATAAAGTCGTATAATTTTCGTATAATTTTCAAATAAATTGTTATAAAAGATGCTTTTTTTACTAATATTACGATATAATCTTTAATAATACATGTTTTTATATTAATAAAAACTATTGTAAAGTACATAATACATAACATTTTTATGAAAAATATGAAATTAAATGTAAATAATGCTATTTAAGCATTAATTTGACCGAAATTACATTGAATAATGTAAAATCGTACGCCCTGTCAATCAAACTGATTTCTACGTCATGTCAATCAAGTCACGTCAATCAAGTCGATTTCAAATCGATGCATATATCACATGACTGGTGATCTAGGGGCTTCGCCCCTTAGATGTCTATGGGCGAAGCCGTGTATAAATATATAACATCTTTGTATTTATCAATAAGTGTATATACAAAAAAAAAACACATAAACCAAAAAAAAACCTTGAGGTTGATCATTAATAGTCTTGCACATTTTAGAATTATATTCATTGAATCAATATTTTTTTTTATATTGTATTTATATATGCATTATAATATATATCATATATAATTCAATAGACTCTATTGTATATATATAAATTACCATTTTAAATTATTATTTATTGTCATTTATTCTATATAAATTAAATTCTATCATTAGAAAATAATATGTATGAAAGATATCTCTATTGAAATATATAAACATATATTCTTTGTATAATACAAACAAAATAAGAATATAGCTATAATATTTTTTATATAAATAGATTTATATATGAATTGTTAGTGTGAAATCATTATTTAGAGAAAACAGCATTTGAATATATATGAATATATTATATGTAATAAACATATATATATATATATATATATATATATATATATATATATATATATATATATATATATATATATATATATAAATTCATAATTTACTCATTTACTATATACACATAGAGTATATGTCATATACTATATGACACTTTATAACATTGGTATAGAGTACAAACATAATATACATGTTGATACCAAAGCCCTTTGTTGGGCTTTGTTGATACTATGTAAATCTATGATTTATAATAGAACTAGTTGAGTATAAAACCAGACATGAATATTTCTTAGAAAATGATTACAATAGTTTCCATACAAATGTATGGATTCATTTTTCAATTTAAATGTAAATAGACACCAGATGTGTAGATGGTAAAAATATTGTTGTATTTAGTGTATTTAGTGAATATATGAGATATATTATATATACCATATATAACTATATTAGATTTTTATATATTATGTAATATGTATATTTCTTTATATTTATTTGTAATCAATTATATTGTATATATATATAAATATATATAAATATATATATATTCAATATATATTATGAAATGTTAGTTTAATATTTGATAAATAGAGAGAAATAACAATTCTATATAATTATGTTTTATTAAAATGTATTATAATTATTTTGTAAGTTAAAAGTTAAAAGTTAAAAGTTTTAAATGAAAAGTAAAATAAAAATTTATAATAAATTACATAGTATTTTAATTAAATTGCTAGCATTTATATAATTTAAAAAAAAACCATATATATAAAAGAAATTATTATCAACATAATTATATATTTTTTGTAAAATTACAATAATATTGATTAAGTTTATTAATTTATATATAAATCATGTATTAAATATATGATTTTTTACATTTCATTTACTGTTTATTATTTATTATAATTAATTACTAAATTATTGTATTGTGATATTACATTTTCATATACTTAGAATATTGAGTTTCAATATAGATATT
>OZ025240.1:81463589-81528589 GCA_964019155.1 Osedax fenrisi | reverse complement strand
TTTAATAATCAATCTAGGTATATATAATATTTTCTAATTAATAATCATAACATTTAATTATAAATAAAACAAAAAAACCAAAAAAACCAAAAAAACCACAAAAAAACCCTAAAAAAACCAAAAAAACCGCAAACCCTGTATAATATACAATGCGTATAATATACACTGCGTATAATATACAATGCGTATAATATACAATATGTATAATATACAATGTGTATAATATATAATGTATTCAATGTATATACGCATAGTGTACTGTACATTGTATACTATAGGGTAGCCACTTTTTGAAAGTTGTGCTAACTATAGTTATAGCTATAGCTATAGCCATGGCCTCCTTTAGCTAGAAGCTATAGCCATAGCCATGGCCTCCTTTAGCTAGAAGCTATAGCTATAGCTATAGCCTCCTTTAGCTAGAAGCTATAGCTCTAGCCATGGCTTCCTTTAGCTAGAAGCTATAGCTATAGCCATGGCCTCCTTTAGCTAGAAGCTATAGCCATAGCCATGGCCTCCTTTAGCTAGAAGCTATAGCTATAGCTATAGCCTCCTTTAGCTAGAAGCTATAGCTCTAGCCATGGCTTCCTTTAGCTAGAAGCTATAGCTATAGCCATGGCCTCCTTTAGCTAGAAGCTATAGCTATAGCCATGGCCTCCTTTAGCTAGAAGCTAAAGCTATAGCCATGGCCTCCTTTAGCTAGAAGCTATAGCTATAGCCATGGCCTCCTTTAGCTAGAAGCTATAGCTATAGCATGCAGGCCTCCTTTAGCTAGAAGCTAAAGCTATAGCCATGGCCTCCTTTAGCTAGAAGCTATAGCTATAGCATGCAGGCCTCCTTTAGCTAGAAGCTATAGCTATAGCCATGGCCTCCTTTAGCTAGAAGCTATAGCTATAGCCATGGCCTCCTTTAGCTAGAAGCTATAGCTATAGCCATGGCCTCCTTTAGCTAGAAGCTAAAGCTATAGCCATGGCCTCCTTTAGCTAGAAGCTATAGCTATAGCCATGGCCTCCTTTAGCTAGAAGCTATAGCTATAGCCATGGCCTCCTTTAGCTAGAAGCTATAGCTATAGCCATGGCCTCCTTTAGCTAGAAGCTAAAGCTATAGCCATGGCCTCCTTTAGCTAGAAGCTATAGCTATAGCATGCAGGCCTCCTTTAGCTAGAAGCTATAGCTATAGCCATGGCCTCCTTTAGCTAGAAGCTATAGCTATAGCATGCAGGCCTCCTTTAGCTAGAAGCTATAGCTATAGCCATGGCCTCCTTTAGCTAGAAGCTATAGCTATAGCATGCAGGCCTCCTTTAGCTAGAAGCTATAGCTATAGCCATTGCCTCCTTTAGCTAGAAGCTATAGCTATAGCTATAGCCTCCTTTAGCTAGAAGCTATAGCTCTAGCCATGGCTTCCTTTAGCTAGAAGCTATAGCTATAGCCATGGCCTCCTTTAGCTAGAAGCTATAGCTATAGCCATGGCCTCCTTTAGCTAGAAGCTAAAGCTATAGCCATGGCCTCCTTTAGCTAGAAGCTATAGCTATAGCCATGGCCTCCTTTAGCTAGAAGCTATAGCTATAGCATGCAGGCCTCCTTTAGCTAGAAGCTAAAGCTATAGCCATGGCCTCCTTTAGCTAGAAGCTATAGCTATAGCATGCAGGCCTCCTTTAGCTAGAAGCTATAGCTATAGCCATGGCCTCCTTTAGCTAGAAGCTATAGCTATAGACATGGCCTCCTTTAGCTAGAAGCTATAGCTATAGCCATGGCCTCCTTTAGCTAGAAGCTAAAGCTATAGCCATGGCCTCCTTTAGCTAGAAGCTATAGCTATAGCCATGGCCTCCTTTAGCTAGAAGCTATAGCTATAGCCATGGCCTCCTTTAGCTAGAAGCTATAGCTATAGCATGCAGGCCTCCTTTAGCTAGAAGCTATAGCTATAGCCATGACCTCCTTTAGCTAGAAGCTATAGCTATAGCATGCAGGCCTCCTTTAGCTAGAAGCTATAGCTATAGCCATGGCCTCCTTTAGCTAGAAGCTATAGCTATAGCCATGGCCTCCTTTAGCTAGAAGCTATAGCTCTAGCCATGGCCTCCTTTAGCTAGAAGCTATAGCTATAGCATGCAGGCCTCCTTTAGCTAGAAGCTATAGCTATAGCCATGGCCTCCTTTAGCTAGAAGCTATAGCTATAGCCATGGCCTCCTTTAGCTAGAAGCTATAGCTATAGCCATGGCCTCCTTTAGCTAGAAGCTATAGCTATAGCCATGGCCTCCTTTAGCTAGAAGCTATAGCTATAGCCATGGCCTCCTTTAGCTAGAAGCTATAGCTATAGCCATGGCCTCCTTTAGCTAGAAGCTATAGCTATAGCATGCAGGCCTCCTTTAGCTAGAAGCTATAGCTATAGCCATGGCCTCCTTTAGCTAGAAGCTATAGCTATAGCCATGGCCTCCTTTAGCTAGAAGCTATAGCTATAGCCATGGCCTCCTTTAGCTAGAAGCTATAGCTATAGCCATGGCCTCCTTTAGCTAGAAGTTATAGCTATAGCCATGGCCTCCTTTAGCTAGAAGTTATAGCTATAGCCATGGCCTCCTTTAGCTAGAAGTTATAGATATAGCCATGGCCTCCTTTAGCTAGAAGCTATAGCTATAGCCATGGCCTCCTTTAGCTAGAAGTTATAGCTCTAGCCATGGCCTCCTTTAGCTAGAAGCTATAGCTATAGCCATGGCCTCCTTTAGCTAGAAGCTATAGCTCTAGCCATGGCCTCCTTTAGCTAGAAGCTATAGCTATAGCCATGGCCTCCTTTAGCTAGAAGTTATAGCTATAGCCATGGCCTCCTTTAGCTAGAAGCTATAGCTATAGCCATGGCCTCCTTTAGCTAGAAGCTATAGCTATAGCATGCAGGCCTCCTTTAGCTAGAAGTTATAGCTATAGCCATGGCCTCCTTTAGCTAGAAGTTATAGCTATAGCCATGGCCTCCTTTAGCTAGAAGCTATAGCTCTAGCCATGGCCTCCTTTAGCTAGAAGCTATAGCTATAGCATGCAGGCCTCCTTTAGCTAGAAGTTATAGCTATAGCCATGGCCTCCTTTAGCTAGAAGTTATAGCTATAGCCATGGCCTCCTTTAGCTAGAAGTTATAGCTATAGCATGCAGGCCTCCTTTAGCTAGAAGCTATAGCTATAGCCATGGCCTCCTTTAGCTAGAAGCTATAGCTATAGCCATGGCCTCCTTTAGCTAGAAGCTAAAGCTCTAGCCATGGCCTCCTTTAGCTAGAAGCTATAGCTATAGCATGCAGGCCTCCTTTAGCTAGAAGTTATAGCTATAGCCATGGCCTCCTTTAGCTAGAAGCTATAGCTATAGCCATGGCCTCCTTTAGCTAGAAGCTATAGCTATAGCCATGGCCTCCTTTAGCTAGAAGCTATAGCTCTAGCCATGGCCTCCTTTAGCTAGAAGTTATAGCTCTAGCCATGGCCTCCTTTAGCTAGAAGCTATAGCTATAGCCATGGCCTCCTTTAGCTAGAAGCTATAGCTATAGCCATGGCCTCCTTTAGTTAGAAGCTAAAGCTATAGCCATGGCCTCCTTTAGCTAGAAGCTAAAGCTATAGCCATGGCCTCCTTTAGCTAGAAGCTAAAGCTATAGCCATGGCCTCCTTTAGCTAGAAGCTATAGCTATAACCATGGCCTCCTTTAGCTAGAAGCTATAGCTATAGCATGCAGGCCTCCTTTAGCTAGAAGATATAGCTCTAGCCATGGCCTCCTTTAGCTAGAAGCTAAAGCTATAGCCATGGCCTCCTTTAGCTAGAAGCTAAAGCTATAGCCATGGCCTCCTTTAGCTAGAAGCTATAGCTATAGCATGCAGGCCTCCTTTAGCTAGAAGCTATAGCTATAGCCATGGCCTCCTTTAGCTAGAAGCTATAGCTATAGCCATGGCCTCCTTTAGCTAGAAGCTAAAGCTATAGCCATGGCCTCCTTTAGCTAGAATCTATAGCTCTAGCCATGGCCTCCTTTAGCTAGAAGCTAAAGCTATAGCCATGGCCTCCTTTAGCTAGAAGCTATAGCTATAGCCATGGCCTCCTTTAGCTAGAAGCTATAGCTATAGCCATGGCCTCCTTTAGCTAGAAGCTATAGCTATAGCCATGGCCTCCTTTAGCTAGAAGCTAAAGCTATAGCCATGGCCTCCTTTAGCTAGAAGCTAAAGCTATAGCCATGGCCTCCTTTAGCTAGAAGCTATAGCTATAGCCATGGCCTCCTTTAGCTAGAAGCTAAAGCTATAGCCATGGCCTCCTTTAGCTAGAAGCTATAGCTCTAGCCATGGCCTCCTTTAGCTAGAAGCTAAAGCTATAGCCATGGCCTCCTTTAGCTAGAAGCTATAGCTATAGCCATGGCCTCCTTTAGCTAGAAGCTATAGCTATAGCCATGGCCTCCTTTAGCTAGAAGCTATAGCTATAGCCATGGCCTCCTTTAGCTAGAAGCTAAAGCTATAGCCATGGCCTCCTTTAGCTAGAAGCTATAGCTATAGCCATGGCCTCCTTTAGCTAGAAGCTATAACTATAGCCATGGCCTCCTTTAGCTAGAAGCTATAGCTATAGCCATGGCCTCCTTTAGCTAGAAGCTATAGCTCTAGCCATGGCCTCCTTTAGCTAGAAGCTATAGCTATAGCCATGGCCTCCTTTAGCTAGAAGCTATAGCTATAGCCATGGCCTCCTTTAGCTAGAAGCTATAGCTATAGCCATGGCCTCCTTTAGCTAGAAGCTATAGCTATAGCATGCAGGCCTCCTTTAGCTAGAAGCTATAGCTATAGCCATGGCCTCCTTTAGCTAGAAGCTATAGCTATAGCATGCAGGCCTCCTTTAGCTAGAAGCTATAGCTAGAAGCTATAGCTATAGCCATGGCCTGAATGCTATAGCTCACAGTATACAGTGACACATATATGTCATAAATGTTATATTAGATATATTTGTGAAGTTTTATCACGCAATATGTAATATTGGTAAAGCTAAGTGCTAAATGAATACATATTTGCATTTATGATTCAATGTAAATTTGAAAAAAAATAGAAAATGTGGGCATTGTCATAAAAATTAAATATTTTGCAAATACGTGTTTAAATATATTATAATTTTAATAAAGTAAAACATTACGTAATAATTTTAAATTAATATAATTTTTTCGATTATTTCTTTGATAAATTATTTTAATTAAGCATCATCCTTTGTTGAGCTTATAATGGATATATACGAAGTATAATAAAAAAAAATATTTATTTTTCTAACAAAAAAAAATTTACGAATAGTTTACCACAAATTTAACACACATAATCTATAGATCTAAAACGTTGTAGCGCACTATTGCAAAATACATATTTTACGAAATGTACAACTTTGTCGTTGCAATAGGTTAAAAAAACAAATGTGTTATATATATATATATATATATATATATATATATATATAGATTACGTTAATGATATCCTCCTTCACTATACATACATATTATAACAATAAAATATATATATATATATATATATAGTTAATAAATGTTAGTTAAACCAGGGAGGTGGTTAAACACATATGCCTATACACATATACCTCGGCTATAACCTGTTAATAACGGTATAATAACCGATAACCTATAGGCATGTAGGTTATTAACACATACTAATTGTTTAAAATAAATAATAAAGTATACAAATTAATATATTATACATAATAAAATGTAACACCTATAATAAATAACCTATAGTAAACAACATATATATATATATACACAACTTATACAACTTATATATCCTATAGGATATATATTACACATACTTTAATACCCTATAGACATAGATATTGAGTGAGGTCTAATGTCTATGCCTATAGAGGATACGTGAAGTATGACATCTATAGATGTATTAATACTATCAACTCAATGAGATTAACTCAATAGTAACGTGTGCGGCGCATACAGTGTACGGAGCGCGCACACTATAGTGTGTTCGAGTGATGTCACGTGACGCTCCAGCTACTAAGTTAGTGACGTAACAACCCCTCTGACGCGTGTCGTACGCCGTTAGGTCGTAGTAGCCATGCATGGAACACAGATAACATCACTCGAGTGACGTAACACGTTGCGTAGGTGCGGGTGGACGATGCTCCGTACGTCGCACACGCACACACACACGCACACACGCACACACACACGCTCGCAGTACGTCGCACGCACATACTTTTCAATATATACGCGCATATATTCGTGCGGCGCACAAATGTATGAGAGAGCTAGAAAGAACTATTCTCTCTAGCTATATAGGCACCTACTGCATATACCTGTAGATGTACATTCTATATATATATATATATATATATATATATATATATATAATATATTGTATACAATACGTATACGTTTATAGTGTACACTATATATAGTGTACACTATTAACGCTATAGTTTATTTCACTTGAATTGCATATACTAATTGGATTAGGCTATAAGTCACTAGTTTGATGACATCACCGGTCACTGGTCACTTATTACGATTAGCTTACTGTCTATATGTCTATATATAGACATACGACGCACAGCCTACTTCTGTTCTATCACTTATATCTGCATATATTCCTATATATATATATATATATAAAATAATGACTATGTTGTAATAACTACAACCTAGTTGATTTATTGTTATCTGATTTACTATTTAATTATTGATATTTCTAACTAATATATTAGTATATTCTAACAAATATAATTGATAAAATTAAGTCAACATTTATATTTGAATAAACTCTTTGGTTAACATTAGTTGTTACATAATGATAATAATTATATTTATTATTATTATACGTATTATTAAATATATTTATTTATGAACTGATTAGGTTTATTTGTATATAGAAATGTTGCGTTATTTGTCAAATTAAATATAATTAGTACACATTATATTAAAGGTGACGCACACAAGTATGGCGTATTAATCCGGATGTAGGTAAGTGCAAATATAAGACATATACTATACGCCTTATCTTTGCACTTACCTACATCCGGACTATGACGTCATACTTGTACGTCGTACACGTAATTATACATATCATTAAGCTATTAATAGATATGCAAATAGGTACGCATAAAATACGTAATTTACCACCGAGTGCACAATATTAACGCTACATGCAAGAGCGCTAAAGTTCTAATAGTAGGTAGTATCTACTATAATACCTACTATCCGGTAGTATGAAAATACTAAGTAATACTAAGTAATTAATACTAAGTAATACTAAGTAATACTAAGTAAGAGTAATATTTGAGGGTAACTAGTAATTATCTCCCCGATAATATGTTAATTGTATGACGTAATCACGTGCAACGGTTAGTGGAGGTCGTTAAAGTGTTAAAGGGGTGTTGTTACGTAATAACTACTAGGGGGAGGTCGTCGACACACACGCTTTTCACATAATCACACGCAGGCTAAATAGATGGTCATTACCAAAGAGGTTATACATTTAAGGCTTCACTCCGTAGATGTCTATGGGAAATATATATATATATACTAGCCGTACCCGACCCGGCGTTGCTCGGTTTTTGAATATTTGCCTATTATCTATTATTTATTAATTATAGATATATTATATACCTATTCATGATTATGCATTGCTATATATACAATAAAATAAATGTTAGCTAAAATACAAACAAAATATAGAAAAATATTTAAAAAATTAGTGGAAATATATTAAAAAATGCAACAAATATTACAAAATATGTTTTAAAAAATGTCTAAAACCCAAACTTAAACCCAAACCGTACCCAAACCGGCGTTGCTCGGATATTGATTGTTTGCCTATCTATTATTTATTAATTATAGCTGTTCCTGATTCTTCATTGTTATATATACAATTAAATAAATGTTAGCTGAAATACAAACAAATGTAGAAAAATATTTTAATAATTAAAAAATTAGTAGAAAAATATTTCAAAAAATATATTAAAAAATACAATAAATATTTTGATTATTACAAAATATGTTTTAAAAAGATGTCGAAAACCCAAACCTAAACCCAAACCGTACCCGACCTGGCGTTGCTCGGTTTTTGATTTTTTGCCAATTATTATTTATTAATTATAGCTATTACTAATTCTGCATTGCTAAATATTTATATTTAATTTGTTCCTAACTATTATTTATATACAATAAAATAAATGTTAGATGACATACAAACAAATGTAGAAAAATATTTTAATATTTAAAAAATTAGTGGAAAAATATTTTAAAAAATATATTAAAAAATACAACTAATATTTCAATTATTATAAAATATGTTTTAAAAAAATGTCTAAAACCAAAACCCACACCGTCCTGACACGGCGTTGCTAGGTTTTTGATTGTTTTCCTATCTATTATTTATTAATTATAACAATTCCTGATTTTAAATTTTTTGCCTTACCCAACACGACGTTTCTCGGTTTTTAATTATTTGCCTATCAATTATTAATTATAGCTATTCCTAATTATGCATAGCTAATCTTTAATTTTTAGTCTTCTAACTAATATTTAATAAATCTAACTGTATCCGATGTATATATAGCGTTGTTCTTTTTTAGATTTATTCGTAAAATATTTTGTAAAAATACAAAAAATAATTTAAAATATTATAAAATATATTTTTAAAAAGTGTCTAAAAATATTTTTTAAATATAAAAAATATTTCAACATATTAGTAGCCATACCCTACCCGGCGTTGCTAGGTTTTTGATTGTTTGACTATTTTTATTAATTATAGCTATTCCTGATTATTCTAAAATATATAATTGCTAAAAAATACAAAAAATATTTAAAATATTATAAAATATGTTTTAAAAAAATGTCGAAAACTCAAACCTACACCCAAATCCAAACAGTATCCGACTCGATATTTATCGGTTTTTGATTATTTGCCTATTTATTATTTATTAATTAGAGCTATTCCTGATCCTACATTTCTAGTATATACAATTAAATAAAATTAAACATATGTAGAAACATATTTTTTTTAATATTTAAAAAATTAGATAAAAAATATTTCAAAAAATACAACAGATATTTCAAATATTCCAAAATATGTTGAAAACCTAAACCCAAACAGTTCCAAATCGGCGTTGCTCGGTTTTTTATTATTTGCCTATCTATCATTTATTAATTATAACTATTCCTGATTTGGAATTTCTTGCCGTACCCAACTTTGCTTTACTCGTTGTTTGATAGCTTACCTATCTATTATTTATTATTTATGGCTATTCATGATTCTGCTTTTCATATACAATAACATAAATTATTGCTAAAATTCAAACAAATTTATACAAATATTAATATCTCAAAAATTAGTGGAAAAATATTTCAAAAATATTTCAAATAACATTTTTAAAAATACAACACATATTTCCAATATTACAAAATAGTACTTAATAAATATCGAAAACCCAAACCGCACCCTTCGTTGATCGATTTTTGATTGTTTGCCTATCTATTATTTATTAATTATAGCTATTCCTGATTCTGTATTCCTAGTATACAACAAATATTTCCAAATATTACAAAATATATTTTTTATAAATTTTCTACAAATATTTAAAAAAGTATATTATTATATCTTATAATATTTATATATTTATTATATAATTATAATATTTTAATTATATCTTAAAATAATAATATTTCAACGAATAGTTGAAAAAATATAAAAAAATATTTCAAATAATATTTTTTAAAATACAAAAAATATAAATAATATTACAAAATATTTTTTAAAAAAATTTCAAAAAAATGTTTAAAAATATTTCAAAAAATGTCAACAATATTTCAAAAAATGTCAAAAATATTTCAAAAATATTTCAAAAAATTTCTAAAATTTCCAAAAATTTCAAAAAAAATTCCACAAAATTTCAAAAAAATACTTCCAAAAAATTTCAAAAAAATATTTTAAAAAAGCGACGCCTAAGATTTTAGATGACAAAAAATCATTTTAATGGCAAAAAGTCAATTTTTCAGGTTTTTCTGGGGTACGCGGTAAAAAATTCAAAAAAATTTCCGGACCAAGACCATACTGTTGAAAATTTATTAAGATCGGGTATAACAGATTTTCGCGACGTACCCCGGTTCTCGAGTTACCTCACCAGATACACACACACACACACATATATATATCTACTAGCCGTACCCGACCCGGCGTTGCTCGGTTTTGATTATTTTCCTATATATTATATATTAATTATAGCTATTCCTGATTCTTAATTGATATATATATAATACAATAAATGTTAGCTGACATACAAAACAAAGTAGAAAACATTTTCAAATAATATGTTAAAAAATACAACAAATATTTCAAATATTACAAAATATGTTTTAAAAAAATGTCTAAAACCCAAACCTAAACCCAAACACAAACCGTACACTACCCTGCGTTGCTAGGTTTTTGATTATTTGCCTATTAATTGTAGCTATTCCTGATTATACTTAGCTAATATTTAATTGTTTTCTTCTAACTAATATTTACTAATTCTAACTGTATCCGATGTAGACTCAGCGTTGTTCGTTTTTAAGATTATTTGTAAAATATTTGGTAAGATTACAAATAATAATTTAAAATATTACAAAATATATTTTTAAAAAGTGTCTAAAAATATTTCAACATATTAGTAGCCATACCTGATTTTTAATGCCTATTAATTTTTTTTATTAATTATAGCTATTCCTGATTATTCTAAAATATATAATTGCTAAAAATTGCAAAAAAATATATAAAATATTACAAAATATGTTTTAAAAACAAACCATACCCGACCCGGCATTTCTTGGTTTTTGTTTGTTTGCCTATCTATTATTTATTATTTATTAATTAGGACAATTTCTGATTCTATATTTCTAGTATATACAATTAAATAAAGTTTATTTAAAATACAACCAAATATAGAAAAATATTGTTTATAATATTTAAAAAATTAGTGAACAAATATTTCAAAAAATATTTTAAAAAATACAACAAATATTTCAAATATTACAAAATATGTTGAAAACCCAAACCCAAACCGTCCCAAAACGGCGTTGATCGGTTTTTAATTATATGCCTATCTATACTTTATTAATTATAACTATTCCTGATTTAGAATTGTTTGCCGAACCCAACCCGACGTTGCTCGTTTTTTTATTATTTGCCTATCAATTATTAATTATAGTTATTCCTAATTATGCATAGCTATTCTTTAATTGTTGTCTTCTAACTAATATTTAATAAATCTAACTGTATCCGATGTAGATCTAGCGTTGTTCTTTTTAAGACTTATTCGTAAAATATTTTGTAAAAATACAAAAATACAAAAATACTTTAAAATATTATAAAATATATTTTTAAAAAGTGTCTAAAAATATTTTTTAAATATAAAAAATATTTCAACATATTAGCAGTCATACCCTACCCGGCGTTGCTAGGTTTTTGATTGTTTGACTATTTATTTTTATTAATTATAGCTATTCCTGATTATTCTAAAATATATAATTGCTAACAAATACAAAAAATATTTAAAATATTACAAAATATGTTTTAAAAAAATGTCGAAAACTCAAACCTAAACCCAAATCCAAACAGTACTCGACTCGACATTTATCGGTTTTTGATTGTTTGCCTATTTATTATTTATTAATTAGAGCTATTCCTGATCCTACATTTCTAGTATATACAATTAAATAAAATTAAACATATGTAGAAACATATTTTTTTTAATATTTAAAAAATTAGATAAAAAATATTTCAAAAAATACAACAGATATTTCAAATATTCCAAAATATGTTGAAAACCTAAACCCAAACAGTTCCAAATCGGCGTTGCTCGGTTTTTTATTATTTGCCTATCTATCATTTATTAATTATAACTATTCCTGATTTGGAATTTCTTGCCGTACCCAACTTTGCTTTACTCGTTGTTTGATAGCTTACCTATCTATTATTTATTATTTATGGCTATTCATGATTCTGCTTTTCATATACAATAACATAAATTGTTGCTAAAATTCAAACAAATTTATACAAATATTAATATCTCAAAAATTAGTGGAAAAATATTTCAAAAATATTTCAAATAATATTTTAAAAAATACAACACATATTTCCAATATTACAAAATAGTACTTAATAAATATCGAAAACCCAAACCGCACCCTGCTGATCGATTTTTGATTGTTTGCCTATCTATTATTTATTAATTATAGCTATTCCTGATTCTGTATTCCTAGTATACAACAAATATTTCCAAATATTACAAAATATATTTTTTATAAATGTTCTACAAATATTTTAAAAAGTATATTATTATATCTTATAATATTTATATATTTATTATATAATTATAATATTTTAATTATATCTTAAAATAATAATATTTCAACGAATAGTTGACAAATATAAAAAATTATTTCAAATAATATTTTTTAAAATACAAAAAATATAAATAATATTACAAAATATATTTTAAAAAAATTTCAAAAAAATGTTTAAAAATATTTAAAAAAAACTTCAAAAATATTTCAAAAAATGTCAAAAATATTTCAAAAATATTTCAAAAAATTTCCAAAATTTCCAAAAATTTCAAAAAAAAATCAAAAAAAATTCAAAAAAATAGTTCGAAAAAATGTAAAAAAAATATTTCAAAAATGCGACGCCGAAGATTTTGGACGACAAAAAATCATTTTAATGGCAAAAAGTCAATTTTTCAGGTTTTTCTGGGGTACGCGGTATAAAATTCAAAAAATTTTCCGGACCAAGACCATACTGTTGCAAATTTATTAAGATCGGGTATAAAATATTTTCGCGACGTACCCCGGTTCTCGAGTTACCTCACCAGATACACACACACACACATATATATATATATATATAATTAAATAGACTTTCTTTTATATAATAGATTATATAAAAGAAAGTCTATTTAATTATATATATACTAGCCGTACCCGACCCGGCGTTGCTCGGTTTTGATTATTTTCCTATATATTATATATTAATTATAGCTATTCCTGATTCTTAATTGATATATATAATAAAATAAATGTTAGCTGACATACAAAACAAAGTAGAAAACATTTTCAAATAATATGTTAAAAAATACAACAAATATTTCAAATATTAAAAAATATGTTTTAAAAAAATGTCTAAAACCCAAACCTAAACCCAAACACAAACCGTACACTACCCTGCGTTGCTAGGTTTTTGATTATTTGCCTATTAATTGTAGCTATTCCTGATTATACTTAGCTAATATTTAATTGTTTTCTTCTAACTAATATTTACTAATTCTAACTGTATCCGATGTAGACTCAGCGTTGTTCGTTTTTAAGATTATTTGTAAAATATTTGGTAAGATTACAAATAATAATTTAAAATATTACAAAATATATTTTTAAAAAGTGTCTAATAATATTTTAAGAAATATAAAAAATATTTCAACATATTAGTAGCCATACCTGATTTTTAATGCCTATTAATTTTTTTTATTAATTATAGCTATTCCTGATTATTCTAAAATATATAATTGCTAAAAATTGCAAAAAAATATATAAAATATTACAAAATATGTTTTAAAAACAAACCATACCCGACCCGGCATTTCTTGGTTTTTGTTTGTTTGCCTATCTATTATTTATTATTTATTAATTAATGCAATTTCTGATTCTATATTTCTAGTATATACAATTAAATAAAGTTTATTTAAAATACAAACAAATATAGAAAAATATTGTTTATAATATTTAAAAAATTAGTGAACAAATATTTCAAAAAATATTTTAAAAAATACAACAAATATTTCAAATATTACAAAATATGTTGAAAACCCAAACCCAAACCGTCCCAAAACGGCGTTGATCGGTTTTTAATTATATGCCTATCTATACTTTATTAATTATAACTATTCCTGATTTAGAATTGTTTGCCGAACCCAACCCGACGTTGCTCGTTTTTTTATTATTTGCCTATCAATTATTAATTATAGTTATTCCTAATTATGCATAGCTATTCTTTAATTGTTGTCTTCTAACTAATATTTAATAAATCTAACTGTATCCGATGTAGATCTAGCGTTGTTCTTTTTAAGACTTATTTGTAAAATATTTTGTAAAAATACAAAAATACAAAAATACTTTAAAATATTATAAAATATATTTTTAAAAAGTGTCTAAAAATATTTTTTAAATATAAAAAATATTTCAACATATTAGCAGTCATACCCTACCCGGCGTTGCTAGGTTTTTGATTGTTTGACTATTTATTTTTATTAATTATAGCTATTCCTGATTATTCTAAAATATATAATTGCTAACAAATACAAAAAATATTTAAAATATTACAAAATATGTTTTAAAAAAATGTCGAAAACTCAAACCTAAACCCAAATCCAAACAGTACTCGACTCGACATTTATCGGTTTTTGATTGTTTGCCTATTTATTATTTATTAATTAGAGCTATTCCTGATCCTACATTTCTAGTATATACAATTAAATAAAATTAAACATATGTAGAAACATATTTTTTTTAATATTTAAAAAATTAGATAAAAAATATTTCAAAAAATACAACAGATATTTCAAATATTCCAAAATATGTTGAAAACCTAAACCCAAACAGTTCCAAATCGGCGTTGCTCGGTTTTTTATTATTTGCCTATCTATCATTTATTAATTATAACTATTCCTGATTTGGAATTTCTTGCCGTACCCAACTTTGCTTTACTCGTTGTTTGATAGCTTACCTATCTATTATTTATTATTTATCTATTATTTATTATTTATGGTTTGGGTTTTCGACATTTATTAAGTAATATTTTGTAATATTGGAAATATGTGTTGTATTTTTTTAAATATTTTTGAAATATATTTCCACTAATTTTTGAGATATTAAAAACGAATATTTGTCTAAATTTGTTTGAATTTTTACAAAAATGTATGTTATTATATATGAAAGGTAGAATCATGAATAGCCATAATTAATAAATTATAAATAGGCAATCAATCAAAAACCGACAAATGTCGGTATGGTTTGGGTTTGGGTTTAGGTTTGAGTTTTCGACAATTTTTTAAAACATATTTTGTAATATTTGAAATATTTATTGTTTTTATTATTTTATATTTTTCCACTAATTTCTTAAATATTAAAATTGTCTACATTTGTTTGTATAACAGCTAAATTTATTTTATTGTATATATAGCAATGCAGAATTAGGATTAGCTATAATTAATAAATAATAGATATACAAACAATCAAAAACATAGCAACGTCGGGTCGGGTGCGGTTTGGATTTTCGACATTTTTTTTAAAACATATTTTGTAATATTTGAAATATTTGGTGATTTTTTAATATATTTTTTGAAATATTTTTCTACTAATTTTTTAAATATTAAAATATTTTCCTACATTTGTTCAGCTAACATTTATATTATTCTATATATAGCAATGGAGTATCAGGAATAGCTATAAGTAATAAATAATATATAGGAAAATAATAGAAAACCTAGAAACGTGATCGGGTATGGTTTTGGTTTGGTTTTCGGCATCATTTTAAGTCATATTTTATAATATTGGAAATATTTGTTGTATTTTTTAAAATATTTTTTGAAATATTAAAGTCCATCATTTTTGAAGTATTTTAAACAAATATTTGTCTAAAATTGTTTGTATTTTATTATATTTAGCATAAATGTATGTTATTGTATAGAATTGTAGAATCAGGAATAGATCTAATTAATAAATAATAAATAGTCAAACAATCAAAAACCGATAAATGTCGGGTCGGGCACTGTTTGGGTTTGGGTTTATATTTGAGTTTTCGACATTTTTTTTAATATTTTAAATATGTGTTGTATTTTTCAGCAATTAAATATTTTAGCATAATCACGAATAGCTATAAATTATAGCCTATAAATGATAAAAATAAATAGGCAAATAATCAAAAACTTAGCAACGCCGGGTCGGGTATGGATACTAATATGTTGAAATATTTGTTATATTTAAAAAAATATTTGTAGACACTTTTTAAAATATATTTGATAATATTTTAAATTATTTTTTGTATTTTTACAAAATATTTTATGAATAAATCTTAAAAACGAACAACGCTAGATCTACATCATATACAGTTAGAATTATTAAATATTAGTTAGAAACAAAATTAAATATTAGCTATACATAATTAGGAATAGCTATAATTAATAATTGATAGGAAAATAATCAAAAACCGAGCAACGTCGGGTTGAGTACGGCAAGCAATTCCAAATCAGGAATAGTTATAATTATTAAATGATAGATAGGAAAATAATAAAAAACCGATCAACGTCGGTTTGTGACGGTTTGGGTTTAGGTTTTCAACATATTTTGTAATATTTGAAATATTTTTTGTATTTTTTAATATATTGTTTAAAATATTTGTTCGAGTGATCACAAGTTTTTTAAATATTAAAACAAATATTACATTAGTTTGTATTTTAGATAAACTTTATTTATATAATTAATATACAATATTAATTGTATATACAATTTTTACAATTTTTATATTTTTACATTTTTAAAATTGTATATATTATAAATTTAGAATCAGGAATAGCCTAATTAATAAATAATAAACAGGCAAACAATCAAAAACCGATAAATGTCGGTATGGTTTGGGTTTGGGTTTAGGTTTGAGTTTTCGACAATTTTTTAAAACATATTTTGTAATATTTGAAATATCCACTAATTTCTTAAATATTAAAATTTTCTACATTTGTTTGTATATCAGCTAACATTTATTTTATTGTATATATAGCAATGCAGAATTAAGATTAGCTATAATTAATAAATAATAGATATACAAACAATCAAAAACATAGCAACGCCGTGTCGGGTGCGGTTTGGGTTTAGGTTTTCGAAAATTTTTTAAAACATATTTTGTAATATTTGAAATATTTGGTGTATTTTTTAATATATTTTTCTACTAATTTTTCTACTAATTTTTTAAATATTAAAATATTTTCCTACATTTGTTTGTATGTCAGCTAACATTTATTTTATTTTATATATAGCAATGAAGTATCAGGAATAGCTATAAGTAATACATAATAGATAGGAAAATAATCAAAACCTAGAAACGTGTACTGGTATGGTTTTGAATTATTTTTTGTATTTTTACCAAATATTTTAGGAATAAATCTTAAAAACTAACAAAGCACATCGGATATAGTAAGAATTATTAAATATTATTTAGAAATAAAATTTAAGATTAGCTATGCATAATTAGGAATAACTATAATTAATAATAAATATACAAATAATCAAAAACCGAGCAACGCCGGGTCGGGTACGGCTATTAAAGTATTTTTGTATTTTTGTATTTTTACAAAATATTTTACGAATAAGTCTTAAAAAGAACAACGTTAGATCTACATCGGATACAGTTAGATTTATTAAATATTAGTTAGAAGACAACAATTAAAGAATAGCTATGCATAATTAGGAATAACTATAATTAATAATTGATAGGCAAATAATAAAAAAACGAGCAACGTCGGGTTGGGTTCGGCAAACAATTCTAAATCAGGAATAGTTATAATTAATAAAGTATAGATAGGCATATAATTAAAAACCGATCAACGCCGTTTTGGGACGGTTTGGGTTTGGGTTTTCAACATATTTTGTAATATTTGAAATATTTGTTGTATTTTTTAAAATATTTTTTGAAATATTATAAACAATATTTTTCTATATTTGTTTGTATTTTAAATAAACTTTATTTAATTGTATATACTAGAAATATAGAATCAGAAATTGCATTAATTAATAAATAATAAATAATAGATAGGCAAACAAACAAAAACCAAGAAATGCCGGGTCGAGTATGGTTTGTTTTTAAAACATATTTTGTAATATTTTATATATTTTTTTGCAATTTTTAGCAATTATATATTTTAGAATAATCAGGAATAGCTATAATTAATAAAAAAAATTAATAGGCATTAAAAATCAGGTATGGCTACTAATATGTTGAAATATTTTTTATATTTCTTAAAATATTATTAGACACTTTTTAAAAATATATTTTGTAATATTTTAAATTATTATTTGTAATCTTACCAAATATTTTACAAATAATCTTAAAAACGAACAACGCTGAGTCTACATCGGATACAGTTAGAATTAGTAAATATTAGTTAGAAGAAAACAATTAAATATTAGCTAAGTATAATCAGGAATAGCTACAATTAATAGGCAAATAATCAAAAACCTAGCAACGCAGGGTAGTGTACGGTTTGTGTTTGGGTTTAGGTTTGGGTTTTAGACATTTTTTTAAAACATATTTTTTAATATTTGAAATATTTGTTGTATTTTTTAACATATTATTTGAAAATGTTTTCTACTTTGTTTTGTATGTCAGCTAACATTTATTTTATTATATATATCAATTAAGAATCAGGAATAGCTATAATTAATATATAATATATAGGAAAATAATCAAAACCGAGCAACGCCGGGTCGGGTACGGCTAGTCTATTATATAAAAGAAAGTCTATTTAATTATATATATATATATATATATATATATGTGTGTGTGTATCTGGTGAGGTAACTCGAGAACCGGGGTACGTCGCGAAAATATTTTATACCCGATCTTAATAAATTTGCAACAGTATGGTCTTGGTCCGGAAAATTTTTTGAATTTAATACCGCGTACCCCAGAAAAACCTGAAAAATTGACTTTTTGCCATTAAAATGATTTTTTGTCATCCAAAATCTTCGGCGTCGCTTTTTTGAAATATTTTTTTTACATTTTTTCGAACTATTTTTTTGAATTTTTTTTGATTTTTTTTTGAAATTTTTGGATATTTTGGAAATTTTTTGAAATATTTTTGAAATATTTTTGACATTTTTTGAAATATTTTTGAAATTTTTTGAAATATTTTTAAAGATTTTTTTGAAATTTTTTAAAAATATATTTTGTAATATTATTTATATTTTTTGTATTTTAAAAAATATTATTTGAAATATTTTTTTATATTTTTCAACTATTCGTTGAAATATTATTATTTTAAGATATAATTAAAATATTATAATTATATAATAAATATATAAATATTATAAGATATAATAATATACTTTTTTAAATATTTGTAGAACATTTATAAAAAATATATTTTGTAATATTTAGAAATATGTGTTGTATACTAGGAATACAGAATCAGGAATAGCTATAATTAATAAATAATAGATAGGCAAACAATCAAAAATCGATCAACGCAGGGTGCGGTTTGGGTTTTCAACATTTTGTAAGTAATATTTTTTAATATTGGAAATATGTGTTGTATTTTTAAAAATATGTTGTGAAATATTTTTGAAATATTTTTCCACTAATTTTTGAGATATTAATATTTGTATAAATTTGTTTGAATTTAGCAACACTTTATGTTATTGTATATGAAAAGCAGAATCATGAACAGCCATAATTAATAAATAATATATAGGTAAATTATCAAACAACAATTAAAGCAAAGTTTGGTACGGCAAGAAATTCCAAATCAGGAATAGTTATAATTAATTAATGATAGATAGGCAAATAATAAAAAACCGAGCAACGCCGATTTGAAACTGTTTGGGTTTAGGTTTTCAACATATTTTGTAATATTTGAAATATCTATTGTCTTTTTTGAAATATTTTTTCACTAATTTTTTAAATATTAAAAAAAATATGTTTCCACATTTGTTTGTATTTTAGATAAACTTTATTTAATTGTATATACTAGAAATGTAGGATCAGAAATAGCTCTAATTAATAAATAATAAATAGGCAAAAAATCAAAAAGTCAGGTACTGTTTGGATTTGGATTTAGGTCTGAGTTTTCGACATTTTTTTAAAACATATTTTGTAATATTTTAAATATTTTTTGTATTTTTTAGCAATTATATATTTTAGAATAATCAGGAATAGCTATAATTAATAAAAATAGTCAAACAATTAAAAACCTAGCAACGTCGGGTAGGGTATGGCTACTATGTTGAAATATTTTTATATTTAAAAAATATTTTTAGACACTTTTTAAAAATATATTTTATAATATTATAGATAAATTAAAAAATTAATGAATTTAAAATTAACATATTAAAAAATATAAAAAAAAAAAAAATAAAATAAAAAATCTATATCAAATATATATGTATGTATGGATTATTTTTTTTATTATTATTTTGATTTTGTTTTTTGTTAATGTCAAATTTTGTCTATCTACTGTATTTTATTTATTTATTATTATCTTTTATGTAAATACGAAATATATAGCTAACTATTATGATTAAACAATCACTGTTCCTGTCCCATGTATGAATAAATCACTGGCAACAACCCGAAAAGATCAAGGTCTTATTTTGAAGCCATTTGGAAACGAAGAAAGAAACGAAAAAGAATAATAAATGAAAAAAAAAAGAACGACATTAATTAATCCAATAAAATATATCTATCTATCTATCTATCTATATTTTAAATTATTTTTTGTATTTTTACAAAATATTTTACGAATAAATCTTAAAAAAAACAACGCTAGATCTACATCGGATACAGTTAGATTTATTAAATATTAGTTAGAAGACAAAAATTAAAGATTAGGTATGCATAATTAGGAATAGCTATAATTAATAATTGATAGGCAAATAATTAAAAACCGAGAAACGTCGGGTTGGGTAAGGCAAGCAATTTAAAATCAGGAATAGTTATAATTAATAAATAATAGATAGGAAAACAATCAAAAACCTAGCAACGCCGTGTCGGGACGGTTTGGGTTTTGGTTTTAGACATTTTTTTAAAACATTTTTGTAATAATTGAAATATTAGTTGTATTTTTTAATATATTTTTTTAAATATTTTTCCACTAATTTTTTAATATTAAAATATTTTTCTACATTTGTTTGTATGTCATCTAACATTTATTTTATTGTATATATAACAATGAAGAATCAGGAACAGCTATAATTAATAAATAATATATAGGCAAACAATCAACATCCGAGAAACGCCGGTTTGGGTACGATTTGGGTTTAAGTTTTTAAACATTTTTTAAACATATTTTGTAATATTTGTAATATTTATTGCATTTTTTAATATATTTCCACTAATTTGTTAGATATCAAACAAATATTTTTATATATTTTGTTTGTATTTTAGCTAACATTTATTTTATTGTATATATAGCAATGCAGAATCAGGAATAGGTATATAACCTATTTATAATTAATAAATAATAGATAATAGGCAAATAATCAAAAACCGAGCAACGCCGGGTCGGGTACGGCTAGTATATATATATAATTAAATAGACTTTCTTTTATATAATAGATATATATATATATATATATATATATAATTAAATAGACTTTCTTTTATATAATAGATAGGAAGTCAAATTAACAAAGATCTATTCATTATATTGAGCTAATTTTTACTATTATATTTTTCCTATGTTTATATTATATATGCATGGATATTTGGTGAACAAACCTTATCATATATATACATACACAAATTGTATATCATATATATAATTTATATAATAATATATAATTTATGTATACATAAAGTTGTTTCTATAGAAATATTATAGATATATATAGGAATTGTATATTTGTTTTACAATTATCGCAAAATATATTTATAAAATATTTGTCGCTGTATTTTGTTATGAATATATATATATATATATATATATATATATATATATATGTAAATATGAACTTTATATAAAGAATAAAATAGTATTATAAATGATATATATATCTATAACAGTTATTATATAAATTATCTGAAAAATTATTTATGCATAGGATACACAACGATACATTATCATTGTAGAGTAATCATTACAAATGTATGTCATAATATAATCAATATTGTAAATATATTATTTATTATTTGATAACATGTTACATAACATGCATGTCCTAAAACTAAATTTATGTTACTTCGAGACTGCGTTCGTGTTTAATTGTTTCACAGGTATTAAACAACATGTTAAAAAGTAGTAATTTGTAGTAAAACTTAATAATATATTGTTACTATTTTAACTGTGCTTGCTTAATAGTATCGTTATCCAGAATAAGATTAAGTAACAATACTACTTTGATGATAAGACAACACAAATATAAAAATGAAAATGTATGTAATTTATAGATTAAAGGAAAAGATATAGAAATACTTGAGATATATGAATCATTTTGTGGTAACTGGTGGAGTTGCATGGTAGGAGGGAGGGAATTCCATAGAGTGGGACCGGAATTTCTAAAAGCTCTAGAACTTAGGGAATCTATACTACTAGTATACTACTTGAATTCCGGAAGATAAGGATATCATTTTGGTAAAGAAGATAGCTTATCCTATGGTTTAAGCTACGCTTTGGAAGTAGATCAGAGATATATATATATATATATATATATATATATATATATATATATATGAATAACTATCTATCGTACACAAATAATATATGTTGATAGTATATATAAGTATTCATTACTCATGTTTTACTCGGATTTAACTGGAAAACTTGGGAAAATAATCTAAACTTGGATATAAGTGTAAACTTTATTTATCCCATATTTATCCCCTACATATTTAACTAAGTATAATTATAGTTGAAACATGGATAATCATATTCCAGTTTAATCCAAATACATTTTTTAAACTGAGATCAACTTGGATTGAGCCTATCTATTTTAAACTAGTTTGATCCATATAGGATTTTAGCGAATTTTGACTTGTTAACGTTTAACCCACATTGAGTTAGTCTAAATTATATCTAAGAGTAATGATGCACGATCAAGTTGATCATGTTTTATTTAGACTAACTCAATGTGGGTTAAACGTTAACAAGTCAAAATTCGCTACATTGAATATAATTATTAACCCTAAGAAAAAACAATGGATATGTAACCCATATAGTTTTATATCTATTGATAATTATACAATAAAAGCGTTAAATATAGAATACACTTATAGATATCTTGGCATCAACATAGGCTCTTTGGATAATACAAATAATTCGATTAATGATGACCTCACATCGAAACTTTTGTCAATCTCTAAATCTACTCTAAAACCCCAATACAAATTGTTTATGTTTAAAAATCATATAATTCCAAGTATGCTTCATACCTTGACTTTCTCTAACGTATATTTAAATTCATTAAAAACGATGGACAGGAGTAGGTCGTACCTATTCGGTCGTTTTTCAGAAGTCAGCTTTTACTACCTTCAGATAATTCACTCGGTGTATTCTACGCATCTAGTAGTATCGGTGGGATAGCTATCACTCGTCTTTTTCTGGCAATACAGGTGCTGCGGTTAAATAGTATTACATCTATTAGAAGGAATGATGACACTATTATTCAAACTCTAGCCGATAGCGTTATTCTAAAATGGTCTACACCGCGATTATACGATGAATACACGTTTGTAGATAACACGTCCATAAATAAATATCATTCAATATATTTATTTAATTCTTTCGATGGTAAGGTATTATAATTAGGCAGGCATAGTCCTTTTATCAATAATTTGACAACTTCTCCCATAAAGATGTTTTCTGGTCGTGATTTAAAACAAATTTGTAGATATGGTAAAGCTTAAGCACTATCTACTGTATTCATATTACAGATGTAGACGAATATTTCCAAGTATAAATACAAACTGTTTAAGGCGAGGGTGTAATTATAGATATTACTGCTTAAATCATATAATTCAGACCTATTGATTTCATTATAATAACATTATTCACAGGCATAATTACGTTAACGATCTTTTAATCTCTCTACTGAATAAGTACAAATTTAAAACTATACTGGAACCACACATATGAACATAACTTGTCTTACGCAAACCCGACTCACTGGCATACCGACATGATATTGTTTATATTATATATACGCAGATTTCAATCGATACAATAGATACTGATACTAATTACCGACACAAAAATAACAACTATAACAAACCTGAAATACTTTCCTACGCTAAACAACTTATTGGTGCAAAGCAGGCTAAATTAAGTTCCTCTTGTTGGAACTGGCGTGGCATACCCTCTTCCCTAACGTCTAAAGACCTATATTCGTTAGGCCCGAGGAAACATGATATTACGCTATTCAGTATTCGTGTTATTACAGGCAGTCTAAATATTTATCGTAAATACTGCTGCAATGGATTATTGTAAAATCCCTAATTATCTGGCCTCTCCCTTGCCATATTTTTATTAATATGTTTTCGTTAATAAATGGGATAATTGGCTCTGGTTATTAACCAACCATTGTCCGAATATATATATATATATATATATATATATATATATATATATATTTTACAATTAATTAGTATAATTATAAAAAACAAGAATATATATATATAAAAGTAAAGTAAGGTAATGATCATTAATCATAAATCGATTTATGTATACACTCGTTATATTTTAAAATCTCACAACTCAACAACTTTTAAATTACAAAATTTGTACTTATTTAATTTTAACTTTATTACCCATAATCAAGCTAAGTCCAATATTTATTGCCATTTACTTCCACTATACTACTTCTACCCCCGATTATGACTGAATTCACCCACAATGACTTCACATGATCCTCATTTAACACTATCGCCACGTAACTCACAGAATGTGACCATTGCCGTAAGTGGCTTTGCCAATCATGTTCCAAACTCCCGAAGTCTACCCTTAACAAAATGACTGCCCTCAAAAAATCTGGTTTCTACTGGTTTTGCACCAACTGTAGAACTGACTCTAGACCGTTCCAACGTAAGATACTCTCCGATAGCTCCTCCCAAACATCTCCCACGAGCTCCCCTCCCATCTATAACAATCATTACCCTGCACCTGCACCCCACCTATCTCCACAACCTACTTTTTCTACATCTTCACCGTCACCCCACCACCCAACCCTTCATCCCAAACTATATCAGAGTCCATACCCCAGTCACCCCCCCAACTCATCCACTGTTCCTACCATCCCTACTATCCCCACTCGCCTATCCCCTGTTACCACTAAACGATTACAATCCATCACTTCCATATCTAAACCCCCCTTGTTTAATAATCTTCACCGCTCATACATACCTCCCCTACGCCCCCCTAAATCTGATAAAATTGCATGGAAAAGAATTAATAACCCCCCCAACAATCCACTTATTAACTTTCTTGTCGGTAAATTACCAACTATCTCCCACACAATCATTGGATCCAATGTAACATGTAACGATACAGCCTACCTGAAAAAGCTTTTTTCCTCCATCAATATCCACTCCCAACCACATATACACTCCCACCGTATCCCACACTCACCCAACTCCTCCTCCAACCTACCAAAACCCCTATCCATCACCTATCTTGATCATCATTCAAAAAACACTGTAATCCGCTCTCTCCACCTCATAAAAAACTCACACTTTCAAATCAGGTTCTGTGAACCCCTCAACAATTCCCAACTTATTGCTCGTAAATTCTTCATATCCACCATCAATCACATGAACTCCTCACATCCTATCCTCAACTTCAATTACGTGGTCCGCGGCACCAAAAATGTTCATATCGCCGTAATTTGATGTGTCCCACCTGATATCGTGATATATTAAACCCCCCTACTAATACCTCCCCTTATTTCCCCCTCACCCAACACATCCCTCTCATTTCCTTCACTTCCCTTCACTTATACTATCCCCCACATATCCCCACAATTAACCACCCTCCACCCACCTTATTTCCCTCAACGCTGCGCTTATAAACGCACGCTCTCTTCGCAATAAAATCCCTTCTGTAATTTCCCTCATGACTGACCATGACCTCGACATCCTCTTCATCACAGAAACCTGGATATCTCCTCTGGATTCTCCTCACATTGCTGCTCTTAATACTCCCCCAACTGTTTCATTCACAACCCTCGCGACTCTCCCCATCACGGTGGCGGCACCGGAATACTTTACAAATCTTCTCCAACTATCTCTAATATTTCCTTTCACTCGTTCTCCCATTCTGAAGCCCTTAGCTGCGCCATCAGCTCACCTTTCTCTCATACCTTTAACATTTCACTTTTCTACCGTCCTACCTCTTCCAACATCAACTTATTCCTTGATGAATTTAGCTTATTTCTACATACTATCACCTTTAATACAATCATACTAGGTGATTTCAACATACCCAACCCACCTATGATCCAGTCCTTAAATAAACTGCTCACCTCATTCAACCTTGTACAACATGTCACCTCCCCCACCCATGTCCATTCTAACACTTTATACCTAATAATTTCCCCCAAAACTAATAAAATTGTCACTGACCATTCCATCGGACCACTCTTCTCCGACCACTTCCTCATATTCCTTACCCTTAGTTATCCAAAACCCACCTGACCCCTCACTACAAGAATCTCACGCAAACTTCTCAGCCTCCCCATTCCTGATTTTATATCCGATCTTTCTTCCCTTCCAACCTCAACGTCTGCTGAACTCCATACTTCTCTCTCCTCTACCTTCGATAAATACGCCCCCTTATTTACTAAAAACCTCCATCATACGCCCTGACTCATACTGGTATACTATATCCCTACTGAAACAAAAGCGAATCCTTCTCAAAGCCGAAAAATATTATCTCAAACATCCCTGCCCTACTTCACTTGCCTACTACAATAACATAACAAATATCTACCGAAAAGCTATTTCTACCGCCAAAACCTCTCACATCACCCACAAATTTGACAAACTCTCTAATGACAGTAAGTCTATACATAGACTTTCTGCTCAAATGCTTGGTCGTTCACTTAAAGCCCCTCTCCCCACTGTCACCCCTGAAGAACTACCACTCATCTTCGAAAAATCTTTCAACGACAAACTTTCCACCACCCTTTCCACCCTTCCCACACCTGTCATTCCCACCACTCCCATCACCTTTCCCTTCTTCCTTGACAAATTTGAATCTCCCCCACTTGATCAAATAATCTCCCTTCTCAAATCTACCTCCTCAACCTCATCCCTTGACCCTCTTCCCCTCCCAATACTAAATCAGATAACTAACACTGTTGCAACTCCCCTTCATCAAATCATTTGCGGTTTATTATCTTCCGGCTCCTTCCCTCCCGATTTCAAAAAGCAGTCATCACCCCTATCCTTAAAAAGCCCCACCTTGATGCTCTGCCCCCCTCTAACTACCGACCCATCTATAACCTCTCAATCCACTCTAAGATCCGTGAACGTGTTATCTCCTCCCAACTTATCACATACATTATAACCAATAAAATCTCCAACATCTTCCAAAGCTCCCCCACTAAAACCTCCCCCACACATCTACTGAATCCGCCCTAAACCTCATTACCTCCGACCTACTCTCTGGCCTTAACAACAACTGTGGCACCATACTCGTCCTTCTCAACATGTCCGCCGCTTTCGACACACTTGACAACAATATACTCATAAACAGACTTCCGCTATCGGCATCACCGGCATTGCCCTCAACTGGTTCACCTCCTACATTACCAACCGCTCTTCCTCAGTCAGGATTAATACACACTATTCCCCCTCCCGCTCCATAACCAACGGTGTCCCCCCAGGGCTCTGTCCCTGACCCACTCCTCTTCAATATTTACCTCCTCCCTATGTTTGACATCTTCACTGACTACCCAACATCTCCTTCCATACTTACGCCGACGACCTTCAGACAACCTTAACTGCACAGACTCCCCTACTTATGCCCCTGACCGACTCTCCTCCTGTATAAAGTCCATACACCACTGGCTTACCTACAACTCTCTAAAACTTAACCCCACTAAAATGGAAGCTATTTTTCTCCACTTACCCCTATGCTCCTCCACTCTCCCTGAACCACCCCCATATCACTCGACAACGCCTCACTTCCATACTCTCAACATGTCCGAAACCTTGGCTTCCATCTTGATACCACCCTTTTACTTGAATCCCATCTTATACATATGCATAAATCCATCCACTACCACCTACACTGCCTCCGCTTAATCCGACGCTCCATTCCCCTCCCCTCCGCTATTACCATTGCCTCCTCCTACATCATCCCCATATTCGACTATTGCAACTCCCTACTATTTAACCTCCGTGAATATAAATTCATCAAACTACAACGAGTCCAAAACTCTGTAGTTAGCTGCGTCAATTTACTTCCCCGTCGTTCTTCTGACTCCATTACACCTCTCCTAAAACAACTACACTGGTGGTACGATATCTCTGCCTTCACGAGGCGTACTGCGTCCATCCGAAGGATGGCGAAAAGAGAATTCCCCTCGGCAAGACCAGTCTCGGGCCCAAGGCTCGGATGGACTGCCGCCCCCCCCTACACACGGACACATTTTTGCTGCCCGGACAAGTGATCTCAGCCTACTTGCTCCGGCTTCTACTGATCCGCGCTGGGGACATCGAGACGAACCCAGGCCCCGCCTGCCACGCTTGCAACAAAACGCTCCGACCCTCACAGGCCTTCCTCACCTGCTCCAACCCCAACTGCGACACCGCCTCCCATAAAAATAATGCTGCAGTGGTATTAAACGTGCCGCGCTACAGAGCGATACGTGGTTATGCATTGATTGCGGAGGTGCCTAGCCGATCAGCCGTCCCAATAGCCGTACTGCCCAGAATGCTGTTATCCTCGTTGGTCAAATCGTCAGTGCGTCGCCAACCGCTAATCTACAAGGCGGCCCGAAACGCTCCTGCTTGGTATGTGACCGCTCGAGCCGGCCTTCGATACGTCCGCTCATCTGCGCAGGGTGCTTGCGCGAATGCCACAAGAGCTGCTCGAGTCTCTCAAGAACGGAACAGGAAATGTACATCTTGGCTGGTTCCTGGAGATGCGAGAACTGCTCGGTGAAGCGCCACAGCCCCGGTATCACCAGAGACCCATCTAATACAACAGGCGCGGTACGAATAGCGGATGTAAAGTTGCGGTCTTGCCTAAGCATTTTGCAGTAGAATGCAAATGAAATTAAGACAAAGATGGTTGAGCTAGAGGAGAAGGTTCGGCGATTGGAGATTGATATCATCATGATCCAGGAGTCGAAACTACGGTCTTTGGACAAGGATCCGAGGATCGCTGGGTATTCCACCGTTCGCAAGGACAGGGGTCTAGTCACCTTTATCAAGGAGGACATCCCTTTCATCGCAGTAAATCATTCTCATGGCCTACCCGACTCCAAACTCGAAGCGCTCATCATCGACCTCAATCCAGCCACACTTCACCGCATGAATTGCGTCAAGGCCTCCTTCTAGGAGAGCGCATCAGGTCCAGGACTTCAGCACCTCGGAACTTCCAACGGCCCAGAACATCATCATAGGGGGTGATATCAATGTGAACGCTAGTTCTTGGGATCAGTGGCAACCCGAAGACGAGATGGGCGCAAAGCTAGAGGACTGGATGGCTGATAACGACTTCGGTATCGTAAACGATGGTTCTGCAACGAGAGTTAACGCCGGCACAGGCGGTCGCAGCGCTCCAGACGTCACCATGGTCAACAATTTTTGGCTGGGTAAGGTAGAATGGAGCACCATAGAGTGCATGGGCTCCGATCACCTCCCAATCATTATAACCGTGGACTGTCCCCTATCAACGATGAAACCACCTCCGAGGAAGTAAGAGACGCAATAAGGACGCGCAACCACCTCAGAAGAGACATCGTGGTAAACAGAAAGGAATGGATCAGTGCATGCCGAAAGGTTCAGCTGCTGATTCGCACCAGCAAAGAGGACAGATGGCGGGAATTCATTACCAGCGCCGACCTCAGCGTAAATCCCAACAAAATCTGGTCGACTATCAAATCTCTGAGCGGAAAGTGTGCATCGAGCATAAGGAACGAGACGCTTATGCACAATGGCAAGAGCTACTCTACCAGCAAGGCAAAGGCCGATGCATTCATGCGGATGTACGCAGCTGTTAGCCGATTGTCCATCCCCAAGCCGGAACGCCGAAAGAACACCGTGCGCCGCCTCCTGAACGCCCCATCCGTCGCTGAAGAGAGCTGCAAGAAGTTTACACTAACATAGCTCAAGTCTGCTATTGGAAGCATGAAGCCCAAAGGAGCCCCGGCCGAGACAGAATCGCTCCACGATTCATCCGTGCTCTCGGTCCTGAGGCGCTTGACTTCCTGTTGTCCATCTACAATGACTCTTGGAGCCTCGGCGTTAGCCCTTCACACTGGAGAGAGGCCCTCATTCTGAAGAAAGGAAAGCCGGTTAGTCAGATAGACTCTTTCTGCCCCGTCTCACTCACGTCGTGTATTGCTAAGACCATGGAGAGGATGGTGGCGAATCGTCTAGATATTCTAGCAGAGTCAAGCGGGTGGTGGAGCCCTGACCAAGCCGGCTTCCGATCTTTGCGATCATGTGAAGATCAAGTCCTACGTATGTCGCAGTCGATCAGCAACGGGTTCCAGACCCGACCCGCTTCACGGACGGTTCTTGCGTTGCTGGATTTCAGTAAGGCATTCGACACCGTTTGGCGCGACCGCCTGTATGAGATCCTTCTCGCGAAAGGCGTGCCGCGGATGATGGTCAGTTGGATCCGAGGCTTCCTGACGGACAGAAGAGCGAGAGTGAGGCTAAATGGAGTAAACGGGAGCAGCATTAAGCTCCAACAAGGAGTCCCTCAGGGATCGGTTCTCTCTCCTCTCCTCTTTCTCTTCTACATCAACGGGATTCGGGACGCGGCACCGGAAGGAACGTTCATTAGCATGTACGCGGACGACATTGCGGTATGGTCACAGCACAAGGACAGAGTGATTGCTCAGGAGGCCGTCCAGAGAGCGGTAAACAACTTCGGTGCATGGAGCGAGGAGCACAGGTTGATGCTGAACCCGTCCAAATGCAAAGTGGCCTTCTTTTCCACAGACCCCGCAGAAGCGAATTGGTCCCCTTCGATCCAGCTCAACGGCCAAGCCTTCGCATTCAACAGAACCCCCACCTTCCTGGGAGTCATGTATGACCGGACGCTCTCCTTTCGTCCTCAAGCGGAAGCTGTTAAGGCGAGAGTGATGGGCCGCATACGGATCATGGCGTCGCTAGCATCGAAGGAATGGGGCTGGAGCCGACATAGTCTCAGAACTATATACATGGCTACCATTCATAGCGTCCTTCACTTCTGTGGCACAGCGTATCAGCCCTGGTTAGCCAAATCCAACCTGCAGATCTTAGAGCGAATCCAGAACCACGCGCTCAGATGTCTCACGGGCCAATTAGCTGACATCCCGCTAGAATACCTAAGAAATGAGGCCGAGCTAACATCTTTTGCCACAACGGTGCGTAGGAACTGCCTGATCGCGTGGGAGAAGTCGTCAAGACTCCCCCCAGACAACCCGATGCGTTCCTTGTTTGCTTCCTCTGTAAAGCACAGATGGAAGAACAGATACAGCTTCAGTTGCATGGGCAAGGCCGAATGCGAAGAACTGGGTCTTGACGAGATTCCTCGCGAGCTATTTCAGAAATGGCACCTACCACCGTGGAAATGGGACTCTTCTCCGTTGTGGTCTGCCAGGACTTCATTGGTGTGCGGCTCCTCGAAGATGAACAGAGTTGCGGAACTTCTGGCGGACGCGATTCGGTCCATAAACGACGCAGGAACCCTCGAACTGACTATCTACACAGATGGTTCTGCAGTCGGCGGCATCGCTTTCGGAGGCAGTGCGGCGATCGTCGCGGAGGGTCCTCCGTCGAACCCCACGCTCATCGATTCTGTGTCAAAGAAGGGTAATCGCTGGACATCCTCGTACGAGACCGAGGTCGCTGCCCTTCTTTTGGCCACGGAATACCTAGATGCGAGCGAACCTGTGGGTATGTCAATGATATGCACGGACAGCCAGGCTGCGTTAAATGCGTTGAAAGGTTCTGAGAAGACCGATGACAAGGGCCTCGCCCAACTAAGAGCATGTCTTGCAAGGCTCCGGTCCCCGGTCATTCTGCAATGGGTACCAGGTCACTGCGGGCTAGTGGGCAATGAATGGGCCGACAAAGCAGCAGGGGAGTCGGCGATCTCAACAGATGAGTCCTTGTCTAACCTCGGGGGGATCTCCTTCCAATCGGCCAAGGCGCTCATCTAGCGCGAAATTGTCGACCCACCCACCAGCCACCTAAGGACTAAAGCTGTCTTCGACGGACCCCGCAACACTGACCCTCTCTCCAGACCCAATGCTGTTCTCATTGCGCAGCTCCGCAGCGGTCACTGCCGCAAACTTGCAGCCTACAGAAGCGTCGTGGACTCAAACTCCTCGCCAACCTGCCCTTATTGCGAAGCGGACCATGAAACTCTCGAGCACTGGATTCAAGAGTGTCCGGCGACGGCCGTAAAACGTATTCGTGTGTTTGGGGGGACGGCACCCCATCTATCAGTCTTGGTATCAAACCCAAGGGCTGTTCTGGCATTCGCACATGGACTTTGGTCCATGTGACGCCATCCTGCCGCCAACAACAACAACAACTACACTGGCTTCCAGTCCCCTACCGCATACATTACAAACTTTCCCTGACCATCCACAAAGCTATTCACCAAAACTCCCCTGACTACCTTGCCTCCCAACACATCAACTCCCTCCTTTAAACGCCACCTTAATACTTATTATTTCTCCCTTGCCTTCCCTCCCACTCAATAATTCCCTCCCACGGACGCCGTCGGACGGCCGATTGCTCACTCACTGATGCAGTCCATAAATCAAAAAAAAGTAAAAAGTAAGTTAAGTGTTGAGAATATATAAAAATAAATAAATAAATAAATAAATATATAAATTAATTAATTAATTAAATGTTCAACAACAAAAGTTGTAACTTCTTCTTGAATTCATTATGACTCCTTATGCGTCGTCCTTATGCGCCTTATCAGGACAAACTTTGTTGATCAAAAAAACCAAACAACCTGTAATATAATATATTATAATATAGTATACTATATTATCTAATTATACTATATATAGAATAGATAATATATAGAATATACATATAGGTATACCGTTATATAGAAAGTGAATACAAGCGAAGTTATAGTACTCATTAATACATTAAAAGTATCAGTAGCGCACTTATTAAACAGGACCAGGAGGAAGATGAGTAGTAAACCTAATTGTTTAATAAATAATAAATTTAAAGTTTACGATATTTTGTAAACAATGTTAGGTTGTTTATTTATCGCGAATAAGTAAATAAACATATACATAAAAATAAAATATAGCGAAGATATTTAGCACGACGTATTTAGCAGGCGTCGGTATGAACAAGAAAGAGATCGAGCAAGAGAAACTGAGGAAGGAGAAGCTGAGAGATGCTAATAATCTCGAGGATATCTCCGTCTCCGAGAAAATAGACATCATGAGAAATATCATTCATCTAGAAGGTTACACCTAGATTAATTATATTATTAGTAGACAAATGCATATATATATATATATATATATATATATATATATATATATAGTTATTATATACAGTTATTATATACAGTTATTATATTTATTTATGAATGTGTAGATTGAATACTTATAATTAGTAATTAAATACACTATCTATGGTTTATAACTTATAAGTAATAAGTATAAGTATTAGGCGTGTTGTAATATATAATTAACTATAAGTTATGTATTACAATAATATAGCGGACAATTGTATCTTTACATAATGTATGTATTTGTATGTTTTGTATTTGATAGTTTTTTTTTGTATACATTTGGAAACGAAACAAATAAACAAACAAAAATAAACAGTCAAATACAAAATAAAACAGTCAAATATATTTGACTATATATTACCATTGTGATTAGTAATCACTGCAGTGATCATGATTACCTACTGGTATACTAGTAGGTATATAGACGATATGTCGTCCGTCAAGCAAAACTCCCTCATATCCCCTATAAGTTATACTATTATCTATTATTTCTGTCAACACTATCTACTATATAATATTTATATTTATAATCATATTATATTAATACAATTAAAAAATAATAATTCGATGTCATAATAATAAAACACAAATAAAATCACATTTATTTTATTTTTATAATTATAATTAACTATATATATACGAAGATTCGAAGACGTATATGAAGATTCACTTAATGTAGGTATCATATATTTAATATGCAATAATCCATGTTATAATACATATTATAACTATAATAACTAGGGGCGCTGGAACGATTTTGTATATAGCAACCAATCAACATATTTTTTGTGGTAAAAGGGGTGGGGGGTGGGACCAATATATAGAAGGTCCCCCTAGATTTTAAAGGGGGGGCATATCCCCCGTCCCCCCTGTTGCAGCGCCCCTAATAATAACCCATATATGTAGGTGTATAACAATAATTCATATAATAATTATGTACTAATTATAATAACCTATATAAATATATATATATATATATATATCAATTTAATATTTAATATTTAGTATAGATAATAGTAATTAGTCCACATAATTAGTTAATAAAATACATCAATAAAGTATAACAGTTATCATAATACCACCTATAGGTATACCACTATATTCAATAATATACTATAATATAGAGCATACTATACTGGGGAAATAATTAGATATATCATGCCATGGGGTTATAGTATCCATGTAAGGACACTAAAGGACAATATATACCTATATATATATATATATATATATATATATATATATATATAAATACTGGTTATATCATTGAAATAATGACCTAACTATGTATGTACTACATACGACATGTATGGGGTAATGGCGTCATTGTCTATCTTGTATTATGCCTGTGTCAGGATGTCAAGAACAACCGAGTTAAAGTATACTTGACCTATAGGTCAACTATTGAACACGTGATGCAGTCGCTATAACACGTGTTTACCTATCGCGTGTCTAGTGTTGGGCAGTACGCTAGTACTTGTCAGTACTATTTCATTATCAAATGAACGATCTGAAATACATTCGGCTGAAATTGTGAAAATATGAAACATTGAATTAAATGTTATATAAAGTGAAAGTGCAAGTGTTAGGGGACGTGAGGGGGTTTTGGTCAATGCGAAATATTCGGAAAACGGTGATAGTTATAAAATAAATGTACACTGATGAAATATAACTAACACAGTTGTTAACTTATTTATATATATAAATTTCAAAAAAAATTAAATATTAATGACAAATTATCGATTGTTAGAAAAATCGCTAATTTATATTATATATAATAATATTATATATTATAATATATAATTTATATATAAAGAACTAGTGAAAGTGCAAGTATATAAAAAACATTTGCCTACTCTTGCGTTAAGAGCTCTTGAATAAATTACCAGAGATTTTATTTTCCAGATCATACCGCGACATAGTATATTCTATAGTTATGATGTTCATGACACTATTTTATTAATACATATACATTTTGGTTCAATATTGGTGATGCGCTGAAGGTTTTAAAATAAAAAATTAAAATAATAATCTCGAAATTTCGTTACTCCTATATAATTGTATTGTTTATGTTTATAAACAAGAACATTTATTTGAATTTTGAAAATTTTATTTTTATTTAATTGTAATGGATCTATATAATAATGAGTAATTTTTTAAATACTATATTCTTATAATATATCAAATTAATATATAGCAAATATTATCTATAGACTATAGTCTATAGTCTATAGACTGTATATATAGTATGCTATACTATATTATCCCTAATTACAATATTAGTTATTAGATAATTAATTTAAACAATAAAATACAATTTATATATATATCAATTTTCTAAAAATTATGCCACTTTGACTATTTATTAAAATTATAAAAAGCTATTTTTTTTAATTTATAATACTTGTACGTTAAAACAACATCTTAAGATAAGGAAGAAAAGAAAAAAAATCGTAACATTTGTAAAGGTACTAACTCCACATAAAAATGGTAATTTATTGATGACTTTTAACAAAATTAAAGAAATTCCATTGTAATTATACTTTTGTAAGCCAAATTGTTATATATAATGGTTAATGAATTGTTTTTTTATATTATATAAGATATAAATTTATCAAATATAACGATTCTGTAAACAATTATGATAGGTCAAAAAAAATCATAGAAATAAAATGAATTTTGTTATGATTTTGATATTATGTATAGTAACTATACATAGTAACTATGTATACACATTACACATATTCTGAAAATTGCACGGATTTAGCTTGATTATAAATGTGAAAAATATATATATTTATGTTTTTTTGTTGGTATTTTCCTATCTAACTGTTGTTAAATTTGATAAAGCTGGCGCATGTAAAATTGATCTAAATTAAAAAAAAATCGTTTGGTTATTCTCAATACCCATATTTAAATGATCAAAACATCGTCATCAAATTTATAATTATAATTATAATCAACACCATATTTACAGTCACGCTTACCCTGCGTATATCTAATCACCTATATATAGGTATAACCTATAGGTATATCCTAACCTATATATATAGTTTAGATATAACCTATTAGATATAACCTATAGGTTATATATAATCACCTATTGGTATACCTCGCTTTAGTATCACCGAAAACATGTCTTTCACTTATCAGCCTCTACGTTATCGTATACCTCACAGTAGAGTATGTGATATTGACCAATACTTCCTATACCCCAGAGGTTATAGGAGGTCTTGTATTAACTCGCTAATACGAGTACTCGCTATCTATCCACTAGCGCTATCGAACGTTCAAGATACGAAAAACGGAACCGTCGTGCTGAAGAAGAAAAGTTTGCAGAGAAAAAAAATCGTCGAGATCAATAGCGATCTAAGAACTGAGAAAAATGAAAAATTGGAAGTTAGTCTTGAAAACTATAGAATATATTTCTTTAGAATTCGTATACGTTTGCGTACTTGGGATATTGAAGCCCTTATGTCTACTTGTGTATAAGAATACACATGTGTAAAGAATAACATCATATCTAGTGCATATTCACATTACACATACGTGTGTTATATACAACATAGATACTTATAATCTATATAGTTAATAATACTCATATAATAATACTATTTATTTTTTGAATCTCCTATATATATTGAATACAATACAAATAGCGGATACAAATGGACCCCCCGATAAGTCATAGACTTGTACATGTTATAAATAAATGTGCGGGGCCCGGATAATACAAATAGTAACATTTTGTTTCTTGTGTTTTGATTTCTCGTTTATTAAGGTATTGATAAACATAAGAGAAAATCAAGAACTGCCTGCAGTCGAAACCGGTTCCTATGGCTTACTAGCTTTTGGTTGTGCCACTGAGCCGGCTCAGTGGCCATATATGGTATATAGACCCCATATATATGTATACAGGATATACATAATTATATACATATGTTGCAACATAGCATGCTATAGTTATATATATATATGTATATATATATATATATATATATATATGTAATGCATATAAAAACATAACCTATAAGTGATATAGATGATACATATACTTACATATAAGTGATACATTATTTTAGATGTTATCGTAATACTATGTTATGTTGGTGACAAGTATAAGTCTATGTGATATATGCCTATTATTATGCCCTATTATGTCATATTATGCCCTATTATGCCTAGTATTCTAATAATTTGTACTACTCACCTATACTTGTATTTAAATGTAAACATTAATAATAATCACATCAGTAAATATACCAATCATCGTTATTTATCTTTACTATTGTTACTATTGATGAACAGAAAGGCAAGAAACTTCTAGAAAATTCGTTAACGAAAACAGAGCTCTTAGCTCTCGGCAACTTAACAATGGAGGTTATAATATATATATATATATATATATATATATATATATATATAGTATATAATACACTGTTAGAAATTGGAGGTATTCCACAATGCTCTGTAAGGGTATTCCAGATGATCGTGTATTAGTACCTCTAGAGAGGTATCATGCACTCTAGTTTATCAAGTACCTCCAGACATTGACATTTTAATTACAGGGTATTACACAGAATAGAATCTAAAATACCTTCAAATTATAAGGGTATTACACAGAATAGAATCTGAAATACCTTCAAATTTTAAGGGTATTACACAGAATAGAATCTGAAATACCTTCAAATTACAAGGGTATTACACAGAATAGAATCTGAAATACCTTCAAATTACAAGGGTATTACACAAAATAGAATCTCTATACCTTCAAATTATATGGGTATTTCACAGAATAGAATCTTAACTACCATCAAATTATAATGGTATTACACAAAATATATTCTCTATACCTTCAAATTACAGGGGCATTATAATGGTAATTGTACATATACACAGAAGTTTATTTGGTATAGATAAAAGACACAAAAAATGTAAAGAATATAGTCAAGAAAGTAAAGATGTTTTTACAGTTTATTAAAAACAAAATTATTGATTTACAGAATTAGTACAACTTTAGCAGCTCGAAACGGCAGTGAACTCTTTAGTAGATTGGCATGGATCTGTTGGGATAATAGATTTTTGAATATATAAAAAGATTATTATACAACGTTTATTTTAAATTTAAATAAGAATACTCTACAACATTATTAAATTTCATTGAGGATTATTTTATAATTAATAATAATAATCATTATATTAATTATATACATGATTTCTGGATAAATGTCTACTGTAATTAGTAATATTATTTGATGAATATAAACAACCTTGTATTATACAGTTTATATTCAGATTAGTATCGTTATGCGACAAACGCACATGTTTAAGATAATTAAAATGTACATTTTTATTTAATATAAATGTTAGATTACAAAATTGACAATTAATATTCATAATGGATAAAATAATTAGTAATTGTATATATATATATATATTACTTAATAATAGTAAACAATATTATAAAATAAAATATAAAAATATTATAGTTTATAAAAAGTATAAATATAAGACAAATTATAATAATAAATATATTAAAATTGTAAATTAAAGTGGTGATAAATAAATATTAATATTAAATTATAACCTTATAAATTATAAGTACTAATCTAGATACATATACATATATAAGTAAATAGCTAGATACAGATGAACATATAAGTACTAAGCTAGATACATATGCATATATAAGTAAATAACTAGATACAGATGAACATATAAGTACTAAGCTAGATACATATAAATATATAAGTAAATAACTAGATACAGATGAACATATAAGTACTAAGCTAGATACAGATGAACATATAAGTAAATAGCTAGATACATATGAAAATATAAGTACTAAGCTAGATACAGATGAACATATAAGTAAATAGCTAGATACATATGAATATATAAGTAAATAGCTAGATACAAATGAATATATAAGTACTAAGCTAGATACATATAAATATATAAGTAAATAACTAGATACAGATGAACATATAAGTACTAAGCTAGATACAGATGAACATATAAGTAAATAGCTAGATACATATGAAAATATAAGTACTAAGCTAGATACAGATGAACATATAAGTAAATAGCTAGATACATATGAATATATAAGTAAATAGCTAGATACAAATGAATATATAAGTAAATAGCTAGATACAGATAAATATATAAGTACTAAGCTAGATACATATGCATATATAAGTAAATAGCTAGATACAGATAAATATATAAGTAATAAGCTAGATACATATAAATATATAAGTAAATAGCTAGATACAGATGAACATATAAGTACTAAGCTAGATACAGATGAACATATAAGTAAATAGCTAGATACATATGAATATATAAGTAAATAGCTAGATACAAATGAATATATAAGTAAATAGCTAGATACAGATAAATATATAAGTACTAAGCTAGATACATATGCATATATAAGTAAATAGATAGATACAGATAAATATATAAGTAATAAGCTAGATACATATAAATATATAAGTAAATAGCTAGATACAGATGAACATATAAGTACTAAGCTAGATACAGATGAACATATAAGTAAATAGCTAGATACATATGAATATATAAGTAAATAGCTAGATACAAATGAATATATAAGTAAATAGATAGATACAGATAAATATATAAGTAATAAGCTAGATACATATGAACATATAAGTAAATAGCTAGATACAGATAAACATATAAGTGAATAGCTAGATACTGATGAACGTATAAGTAAATAGTTAGATACAGATAAATATATAAGTACTAAGCTAGATACATATAAATATATAAGTACTAAGCTAGATACTAATGAACATATAAGTACTAAGCTAGATACAGATGAACATATAAGTTCTAAGCTAGATACAGATGCACATATAAGTAAATAATTAGATACATATGAATATATAAGTATTAAGCTAGATACATATAAATATATAAGTAAATAGCTAGATACAGATGAACATATAAGTACTAAGCTAGATACAGATGAACATATAAGTAAATAGCTAGATACAGATAAATATATAAGTAATAAGCTAGATACATATAAATATATAAGTAAATAGCTAGATACAGATGAACATATAAGTACTAAGCTAGATACAGATGAACATATAAGTAAATAGCTAGATACATATGAATATATAAGTAAATAGCTAGATACAAATGAATATATAAGTAAATAGCTAGATACAGATAAACATATAAGTGAATAGCTAGATACTGATGAACATATAAGTACTAAGCTAGATATTGATGAACATATAAGTACTAAGCTAGATACAGATGAACATATAAGTACTAAGCTAGATACAGATGAACATATAAGTAAATAGCTAGATACATATGAATATATAAGTAAATAGCTAGATACAAATGAATATATAAGTAAATAGCTAGATACAGATAAACATATAAGTACTAAGCTAGATACAGATGAACACATAAGTAAATAGCTAGATACAGATAAATATATAAGTAATAAGCTAGATACATATAAATATATAAGTAAATAGCTAGATACAGATGAACATATAAGTACTAAGCTAGATACAGATGAACATATAAGTAAATAGCTAGATACATATGAATATATAAGTAAATAGCTAGATACAAATGAATATATAAGTAAATAGCTAGATACAGATAAACATATAAGTGAATAGCTAGATACTGATGAACATATAAGTACTAAGCTAGATACAGATGAACATATAAGTACTAAGCTAGATACATATGAATATATAAGTAAATAGCTAGATACAAATGAATAGATAAGTAAATAGCTAGATACAGATAAACATATAAGTACTAAGCTAGATACATATAAATATATAAGTAAATAGCTAGATACAGATGAACATATAAGTACTAAGCTAGATACAGATGAACATATAAGTAAATAGCTAGATACATATGAATATATAAGTAAATAGCTAGATACAAATGAATATATAAGTAAATAGCTAGATACAGATAAATATATAAGTAATAAGCTAGATACATATGAACATATAAGTAAATAGCTAGATACAGATAAACATATAAGTGAATAGCTAATTACTGATGAACATATAAGTACTAAGCTAGATACTGATGAACATATAAGTACTAAGCTAGATACAGATGAACATATAAGTAAATAATTAGATACATATGAATATATAAGTACTAAACTAGATACATATTAATTTATAAGTATTAAGCTAGCTACAGATGAATTTATAAGTAAATATCTAGATATAGATGCAGGGGTAGATATATATAAATATATATTTTGTTATTTAAGCAAATATAACATATATAGCAAATATATAGTTAAAAGTATAAATATTTGCTAACGTTATTTTCATCTCAAGAGAAAGGTCATGAACTGATGTTGTCATCTCTAAGTCACCCCATTATTGATTATCACAGACTGGTGTTGATGTATTTATTTTTTATTTAATAAAATAAATAGTTGAAAGTATAAATATTTGCTAACGTTATTTTCATCTCAAGTGAAAGGTCACGGACTGATGTTGTCATCTCTAAGTCACCCCGTCATTGATTATCACAGACTGCTGTTGATGTATTGATTTTTATTTAATAAAATATATAGTTAAAAGTATATATATATTTGCTAACATTATTTTCATCTCAAGTGAAAGGTCACGGACTGATGTTGTCATCTCTAAATCACCCCATCATTGATTATCCCAGACTGCTGTTGATGTATTGATTTTTTATTTAATAAAATATATAGTTAAAAATATATATATATATTTGCTAACATTATTTTCATCTCAACTGAAACGTCATGGTAGATTTTTCATCTATAATGTGGAATCACAGAAGCGGTTACGGACTGCTGTATTAATCTCGGAGGTGTCACATCACTGTATATTTTGGACTGTTGTTGATTGATGTATTTCTTATTTAAGCAAATGTATAAATGAAATATATAATAGAAATAGTTATAAATATAAAGTATAAATATTAGCTAACGTAGTTGTTATCTCAAAAGCGAAAATATATGGACTGCTAGTGATGAATGGGTGATTAATCAATAGTGACGATTCATCACCCATTATAATTAAACATATTGTAAATGTATACTTTTTCAATAGTATAATCGTATTTTATTAGACTATTTGGATCAAATGAACTTTACGATCAACTAAAAAATTCGACGGACATTTATGTCCTTCTATCGAAAGTTAATTTGATTGTATTGTAGTTTAGCATATACATTTAACTTTACGATCGGCGGAAATCTATACATATAATACAATACAATCAAGTGAAGTTAATAATATGATATTATATATTCAGCCTTTTTAATATTATATTAAATGATATATTAAATATATTACAAATTAATATAACATTGGAACACTACCTTTATTTACTTAAATTGTAATCAAATATTAAAAATAAATTAATATACATATATTATTCAAAAATTCTGATTATATTTAATAAAGTAAAGTACAAATTAATCATTTTTTAAAAGATTAATATTTATATTTTGTATTAATAGAAAAAATTTATTTATCTATATATTTGTAATATTTTACATAAATAAACTTCATATTAACATATAAATGAAATATAAATAGAGTTTTCATAATTAAACATACATAAACTTCATATTTAATATGATATTAACTTATAAATGAAATATAAATATAGTTTTTATAATTAAAATAATTAATAATAAAAAAATATGTTAATAAAACAATATTTAAAAAATATAGTTTATCAACTTTATAACGTATATAATACGTATTTTTAAATAAAAACAAATAAAAAGGATTAATATAAAATAAATAACAAACTATCGGTATATAATAATACTTACTTTCTGATATATCTGGATCAATAAAAGAAATATTTTAATAAATTATATATTAAATACAAAAATTGACATGTGAGTGATAATCAATAATTATGGGATATACTAATATCCAGAAGTATTCCAAAAATCCAGAAGTAATCTAGAAGTAGAAATTATTTTGTTGTATATAAATCCATTTTGTTGATGTATTAAAGATAAATAAGATTTAAAATAATATGTTAAGTATATTATGATAATATATATTATTTTGTATTATATCATATAGATATATCATCACTATATATATAAGTAATACTCTATAAACACTACTTCTGGATTATTTATGGATTACTTCTGGAGTATTTGTTGTATATAAATCTATTATTTTGATATATTAATAAGATTTAACAAAATATTGTTAGTATATTATGATAATATATATTATTTTGTATTATATTATATAGATATATCATCAATATATATCAATTTTTAGTATATTTCTCTCACATTTTAACAGCTCATATTTGTATAGTTTACCTATATGTAAAATACAAATCTATGGCTCATAGATATAGAGAGAATCTCTAGCTCTATGCACATATGTATAATACATGTATAATATATATATATATATATATATATATATATATATATATATATATATTCATTTATAGGAACTTCATATATTATATATATATATATATATATATAATATATGCAGTTCCTATAAATATATATTTATATAATATTATATATAATTTAATATATATTATGTATATATATTATACATGTATTATATAATATATGAAGTTAGAATATATTGTATTCGAGCGGAAGAGTTACTAGTTAACCAACGGTTAAGAGCGGATGAAGATTTAATATCTCAACGGTCAAGTGCACATCGTATAGCCAATCTATCATAAACCATAGTTACGCTGATACGAATAGTCTGGAGAAGAGACAGGCACCGCTAGACTCTTAATGCCTGGAGTAAGAACACATGACAATTACAAATATAAAACATTCAATGCCGGATCGGCCGAGCCCCGGAATAACAACGCCCGCGCATCCCATCGGTAAATCCCAGGATGGATGTGATAAATCGACTACTGGATTGAATAATATATTAACAACACAACATAAAACAACACAACGAACGACAAAGACAATTAATAAACGAAGAATACAACTAGCAACGAATATTACAACGATAGGAACATGGAATGTTCGTACGCTTAACGGAGTAGGAAAAATCCAAGAACTAACGAGAGAACTTGATCGCTATAGATGGGATATTATTGGACTTGCTGAGACACGATGGAAAAACTCTGGTGAAGTAATAACAGACGAAGGTCATAAAATTGTCTATAGTGGACAAGAAAAATACCATCAACAAGGAGTAGCTTTTATCGTTAGAAAAGAGCTTACCACATCGATCCTCAATTACAGCACAGTTTCCAGCAGAATTATATCAATAAGATTAGCTTCACAGCCAGTAAATATGACTATCATTCAGATTTATGCTCCTACAAGCGATTATAATGACGAAGATATCGAAGTTTTTTATGAAGATATAGAACAAACAATGGCAGCGGTACATAAAAAAGACTTACTGATTATACAAGGTGATTGGAACGCAATAGTAGGTGATGCAAATAAAGATTGGAGTAATGCTGTAGGAAAATTTGCGCTCGGGAAAACAAACCCAAGAGGCATCAGACTTCTCGAATTTGCTACCAAACATAATTTTACACTTTCTAACACACTTCACCCGCAAAAAGATTCAAGAAAAGCTACGTGGCACTCGCCAAATGGTCGTACCCATAACCAAATTGATTATATTCTAGCACCATTGAGATTCAAATCAAGTATACACATGTCCTCAACTAGAACATACCCTGGAGCTGTAATAAACAGTGACCACGACCTTGTTCTCTGTAACATGAGACTGAAACTACGATCACAAAAAATGAAGAAAAGCAATAGAATACGATATGATCTAGAAAAATTGAATAATGCAACTATAAGCCTACAGTACAAAGAAGATTTGAAATCGAAGCTATCAGACATCAATATTAATGAAATATCAACTGACAATGCATATACGCAAATTTCACAGTCATTAACAAGTACAGCAGAAAATGTTCTAGGAAAATACAGAATAAAAAAGCAACCTTGGATAACTGATGAGATTTTAACGCTATGTGATAAAAGAAGAAGTCTAAAATCAACCAAACATCAGAGTACTGAACATGCAGAAGAATATAAACGAGTCCACAACCTTATTAGAAGAAGTATGAAAGAGAAAAAAGAAGATTGGCTTAAATCCCAATGTAATTCAATTGACCACGACCTAAAAAGAGGTGTTCATAGCAAGAGAGCGTATAACACGATAAAAGCAATCACTAACTCTATAGACAGGAAAATGTCAAATATTGAAGATGCTAACGGAGTACCAATAGAAGATGATAGTGCAAGATTAGAAAGATGGACGGAATATTGCAGAGATTTATATAACTACCCAATTAAAACTGATCAATCTAAGTTACATAATACTCGAGAAGAAAATGAAGAACAACCATTACCCATATTAAAAGAAGAAGTAATCAATGCCATAAGAACCTTGAAAAACGGTAAGTCACCAGGTATTGATAATGTGCCAGGTGAACTTATCAAAGGAGGAGGTGAGGCACTATACGATATACTTACCAAGCTATGTCAGAAAATCTGGTCTACAAACCAATGGCCTGAAGCATGGACGACTTCTTTAATTATACCTATTCCAAAGAAAGGCGATCTCAAAAAATGTTCAAACTATCGTACTATAAGTCTGATCAGTCACACGAGCAAAATTGTATTACGGATCATACTGAATCGCTTAACACCACAAGCAGAAGATATTCTGGCTGATGAACAAGCAGGTTTTAGAAAGGATCGCAGTACAACAGAACAAATTTTGAATTGCAGAATATTAATGGAAAAACATATGGATCATCAACGACAAGTCTACCACAATTTCATCGATTTCAAGAAAGCCTTCGATAGAGTATGGCATGATGGTTTGTGGAATGTGATGTCTGAATTTGGGATAGACAACGACTTGGTAAAAATCATAAAGTCACTCTACGAATCAGCAAAAAGCGCAGTACTATTGAACAACCAGATAGGAACTAAGTTCGATACGACAGTAGGAGTTAGACAAGGCTGCTTACTATCGCCAGTTCTATTCAATATATTTCTAGAAAAAATAATGCAAGACTCTCTAGTAGATCAATCGTCAAGTATAGCAATAGGAGGAAGAAAAATCAACAACTTAAGATTCGCTGATGATATAGATCTCATCGCTGGTTCAGAAAGTGAGTTGCAATCCCTCACAGATTCTCTAGAAAAAGCTTCGACATCATACGGTATGGAAATCAACCATGAAAAAAGTAAAATTCTTGTAAATGGAGATCATTCAACACCACCTGTGATCACTATGTACGGCAAACAACTTGAAAATGTTCAAAATTTCAAATATCTGGGAGCAATGCTAACCGACACCGGAAATTCAAAGAAAGAAATCCAAATAAGACTAGCGACAGCAGTTACAGCCCTTGTGAAATTGGAGAAGATCTGGCGTAGTGGAGAAATTGATTTCAAACTTAAATACAGACTCTACATCTCTCTAGTTATTTCAACATTGTTGTACGGATGCGAAAGCTGGACCTTACTAGAAGAATCTAAAAAGAAGATACGTAGTTTCGAATCAAAAGCACACAGACGACTTTTAAATATTAGCTATAAACAAAGAAAAACTAATAAATTTGTAAGCAATGAAATTAATAAAAAAGTCGGCCCATATGTACCACTTCTGGATATTATCATGAGAAGAAAAATGACCAAATTCGGACATATAACTCGTCACGATTCGTTAGCTAATACTATTCTTCATGGATATGTCGAAGGTGAGAGGAAAAGAGGAAGACCTAAAAGAAATTGGATGAATGATATATTCGAATTTTCCCATCTTTCTCTTAGGCAACTTTTAGATATTGCAAAAGATCGTTCGAAATGGAGAAAGTTGTGCTATTCATTATCATGTGTTCCCCCTACGATGGCGACGTCACGGGACTAAGTAACTAAGTAAGTAAGTATATATATATATATAACTAATAACTAAGTAGCATTTATAATATTATATATATAGTTATATATTATAAATTAATTATACATCTGTAGCATAGATAAAGGGATATTCTCTCTAACTCTATGATATGTAGCATAGATACTTAAAAATATGATATATGATATATATTAGTTGCCATATGAATATGTTGCACCACTATTAGGAACTATAGTTTCCAGGCACTATTATACGCAACTATTGGTACTAAAAAATATGATATATGATATATATTAGTTGCCATATGGATATTTTGCACTACTATTAGGAACTATGGTTTCCACGCACTATTATACGCAACTATTGGTTGCCATTGCACTATAGTATGCAACCATTTGTATATAAATATAATCCACTTTTGGTTCCTTGGGATCTTACTATGATAAATTAAATAATAATAAAATTAGGTATTGATTATTTTGTAGCATTTTATCATTACATTCTAATCCTTTCTAGGTTTACATCTTTCATAACTCATAAAATGTGCGATTACTTCAAATTAATTGTCGACCATATTATATTTAAGTTAACATTATAGTTTAAATAATACTTATATATGTTTTGTATAAGTATAGGTAGCAGATTTGTGATAATCATATAGGTGTGGGTAATTCACATAAAACTAGAGGTATTCCACACAATACAAATATAAATACCATTAAACTAGAGGTATTCCACACACTGACAATTTAAATACCATCATATAATATATTGTTTATATTTAATGGTATTTGACATTTTTAAGGGTATTCCACATTATAAAAATATAAATACCATTAAACTAGAGGTATTCCACACTCTGAAAATTTAAATACCATCGTAAAATATATTGTTTATATTTAATGGTATTTGACATTTTTAAGGGTATTCCACATTTTAAAGCTCAATAAAGTATCATTATTTTTAACAGTGTATGCTTATATCGCCCACATTAATTTACCCTACCTATATTTAGAATGTGATAGTGCGGAAGGACGACATCGCGTTCAAGACGATAAAGGCGGTAGATCTGAAGAAGCACGAGATACAGGCAAGACTCAACCTTCTAGAAGCTTTGACCGTTAGTGACCATGTGACCCTACTTAGCGTAGCATTGGTTTAGCGCGATCGCCGCTCTTGTTGTTATCCTATTACGATATTAATAATAATGATAGAGAATATTAATATTAATTATCATTATAATAGTTAAATTAAAATATATAGAGAGCATATATATATATATTATAAATATATATATGGGGAAAGTCTCCTATTACCGACCCCTAAATTATTATTTGTAATAACTTATTCAATGTTAAATATATTTATTTGAAATTTTGTAAATAGGGTAATATTATGGCAATGAATAATGTGGCTATTTTAAATTTTTGATATAATTATATTTACAAGAATAAATATGGTGGTCGGTAATCGGATACCTGTTCCTAATACCGACACCCTAAAATAATCGTGATATAAATAATTTATTAATATAATATCCAATCAACTTAGTAGATATTCATAAATATAATTAATTATAACATGCACGCAATTATTTTGTATTGAATTTATGATTTAATAGTAATATTAAATTTAAATTTAAACTTTATAGTAATTATATTAAAATAGTATATATTATTATTTAATATTTAGTTATTAATCAGTATGTACATAATCGAATGGAATCATGAATCCTTAATCTATATCAATGATACACAAACAACTTATGACATATTTTAAAGTAAAATACTGATCTATATTGATTGGATATTATAAATACCATGGGGGTAGGTATTAGGGTAATTTAAGGGGGTCGGTATTAAGAAAACCATATGGGTTGCTATAATTAAGATATTTTGGTTAATAGTTATTAAAATTGAATTATTTATATAATAGTTATAAACATTTTATTGATCTACAATATTATATGCAGTATTAAGTTTTATTTTAATTAATAAAGTATTTACAATGATTTAAAAAAAGTTATTATTCAAATATTTAAAAAGTATAAACAGAATATTATATTTTATCAAATAACAATTGTAGGATTGAATATTTTGTAAAACAATATAATTATTCATATTTATCATTAAATTGCTAACAGTTCATGTATATATTATTTTGTGATCTCTTTTATAGTTACTGAGATACGAGAGGGTTCGGTATTAGGAGGGGGTCGGTAATAGGAGACTTTCCCCTATATACATATATATATATATATATATATATATCATCCGAGTATACTATAGTATATTATATAGAGTATACTATACTATAGTATACTATAGTATACTCTGATATATCACGTGGTCATCTGATATGCAATATTTCTATAGAGAACTAGAGTTTTAAACTATAGTTTATAGACCTACTTACTAAGTAGTACTTAGTTATATATAGAACTATTTGATCACCAATATTGCCGATTGTACATAGCATTAGCTAGTACTATTAACGTAGCTAGTATGTGTACTACACTACTACAGGCCTTCGGACCGCTATACGTGTGTATACGTGTTGTTAATGCGTATTTATTCAACCTAATGCACACTATGTACCTGATTACAGAGTAGACTTAACGATCTGAAGACTGCAACTCTTTGTATTCCAAATGGGTACGAGAACGCGATCAAAGTTAGTACGAACCGCGGTTAACATGGGTTAAGTTATAGAGGGTTAATATACACATACATTAGTTACATAATCATTAAGTATAATATAGTATACACTGTATTATACAGGGTATATATACGTTTATATACGTATATATATACAGTATACAGTTTATAAATAAAGTTATATTTTATATAAATAGAATGCTTATGTATGTAAATTAATAAATAAATAATTAAATAAATAAATCATTCAAACTTATATAAATATAAAAATATCGACATTTTTTTATCGATTGATTTACTATTTAATAAGTGAATATATAATCGTATGTATAAAGTTGAACTATTTGCTATATATATAATTATAAAAGATGTCATTGAAATAAACAATGATGAATATGAAATAAAGAACATAAGTAATACATTATGAATTATAGTTACCCATTGTGACAGTATATATATATATTCTGGCATACTATATACTATATATATATATATATATATATATATATATATATATATATATGACCTATAGGTTATATATTAAATACAATATATATATATATATATATATATATATATATATATATTATATATATATAATTAAAATTTGACAATATTGGGTACAAAATGATAATGTACTCGTAACTTTAAATCCTACATGTATAGTATACATTCGTTAGGTGGTAAGTATAGGTTATATTGACTATTTGAGTTTGTTATTCATGATATATCAGCGTATATAGCCTCCTGAGTAATGAAAACTAGTCTAACTTGCCCAGAGTACTAAACTTAATTAACAAACGACTGTCGCCATTATGATTATTATCATTATTAGCGATGGTTATATGCCATAGGTTATATGTCATAGGGTTATAGGATCACTAAAATTAAGCTTACATTTATGTGAACAACTTTTTGTTTTATATAATCTAAAGATATCATTAATTTGTGAAAAACCTTCATATCAAGCGAATTGTAGTATCTAATTCGACTAAAGACTAGCGAATGTAATTGTGATTTAGTTAATATTAGCTTATATCGCGATTTATCTGTAAGTTGTAAAGTAGGATTCGTTTGGAGAATGATAATGTTAGATATGTGTAGGATTAATATGCATGTATATTATTAATATCAATACCGAGAGTAGTGATTATGTGAGATGTAGGAAGTTAGAGAAGGAATAGATGAGTGAGAGTGATTTAAGAAAGTTATCTAGAATGTAAATTATATACATTTGTCCATATTTAAAGAAAGATAACACACTTGAAATACAATTTGTTATTAAATAAAAGTAAAATTAATAATTGATTTAATAAATCATTAATTATTCAACTCGTTCATCGATATAACAATAACTGTGACTAATCATATGTGTATGATTTTTATATTATATATTTTACAATACACTAGAAAGCTAATTTGTAATAGTTTTATTTGGTTTAGGTATGTAGGTATTACCTATAGGTATTTAACATTATATTTATATTACAACTACATTGTATTACGTTGAACACGAATTAATTATTTACAAACTACATGCACATACATACATACACATACATACATACGCATACATACGCATACATATACACATGTAATAATATATATATATATATATATATATATATATATATATATTTATATTCATCAGAGAATGAATATTTTTGAAAATCTGGTTGAAGAAGCTACGCAAAAGAATCAAACAATAAAAGTACTTTCTTACATTTACAAGAAAGTCATCTATGAACTGGTCGAGGTTTCACTCTATTATTATCACTATGCTTATTAAGTCATTATTATTACATTATTAGTGTGTCGTTACAGAGATATATCTCTATAGGACATACAAGTGTACTTCACTTTTGTCTTAAATATATTTACCTATGTATATATATATATAGGTACTAATATTTGTGCCAAGGAAAGATATAACACTCACACGAAATCGAGTAGTTATTATACCTAATTCTACATTGTATACAAAAACCAACATAGCCACCTATATAGGGTAAATTATCGGAACTATATGTTATTTATAATGTAAATACGTATCAAACTATGCATTTTAAAATGAAAAATAATGCTTTATATAATATGCTTTAAATTATTATTTTATAATAAAAACTAAGTGTTAATTACTAATATATAACAAGGCAATATGAAATGTTGGTTTTAAATGCTATAAATATCTATGTGGCGAGTAAAATCTAATTTATATTGCATGTAATTTAATAGAGCAATGAAAACATTAGGATTACACCTATATATATAATACTATAGTATGCAAAAATGCGGCAAATCTAAATCGATTTCGATACTGCTACTAGCAGCGGTATGTATACTAATGCATACTAATTTCGTTGCGTAGATAGGGTGTTACATCTTTGCTTCGCAAAATCTTTGATATATATAAGTATAAGTATAATCATGTTCTAGGAGCTGAAATCGATACCCGATAAACTAGAAAAACTAGAGCTCACAATACATTCAAATATGAAGAGAATTCCGAACCTGAAAAGAATGAAAACCCTCGCAGAAAAGGATAGCATAATACATACGGTACGTGTATTCATACATACACATACATACATATACATACACATACATATATATATATATATATATATATATACATATATATATATATATATATATATATATATATATATATATATATATATATATGTATATATATATATATAGTAATTGAAATATATTATAAAAAAATAGTGATCTGAGTAAGATTAGTAGTAAGTTTAGAGTAGACGAAAAATAATAAATAAACGATGACGTCATCGAGTTAAAACTATTACGTAACAGACAGAGCAAGATCGGATGGAACAAGACGAACGCAGACAGAAATTAATCCGGGACGAATTGTTCACGGTCCGAAATAAACAACTCGAGGACATGCGTATCGCCAAGTACAACGACGATAGACATGAAAAGAAAGGGAGGAACCAGAATAGTGTTAGTGTATGCTAGTATGTATTTATTTAGAAACATATAGTTTATATTATTATATATTCGTATCATTATATATATATATATTATAGGTGAACAAAAATGGAATTAATCAGGTATGAATTATATTCGATAGTATCCAAATATATAATACATACGAGGGTACTTGACATATAGTATACTATCGTGTCAGTGGTAATATCGTCATTGTATTGGGTAATATTGCGATATAGATTGTTGTACTGGTCCAGCTATTATGTATATAGTATAATCACAGATGTTGCAAAGAAATTCCTTAGAAATATCTTTAGTATAATCCTATAGGGTATTTCTATAATTAGTATATTATATTTTGTATAACTGTAGGTTCTAAACCCTTATGTGTATTAGTGTGCATATGATATATACTATATAAGGTAGTATATTAAAAATCGATTGTTAAAATAGGTATATTTAGTCTCAACAAATCTTTTGTATTATTCTATGTAAAAGAATATATATAAGTAGAAACATTAGCATTATATATATATACATATATATATATATAATATATGTTAATTATTTGTACTATTAATTAATCCAACAGAGAGCGACAAAAGGAAAAAAAGAAAATGGTGGAAGTATATCTAAAAGTAAGCGATTCTTTAAAACATTGTAATATAATTTTTACTTACTAATTATATTATAATTTATTTATTATACTATATAGAGTAGAAATATTCGAAATTACCTATCTATTATAAATATTTAATTACTGTAAGAATATATTTCAAATATTAAATATTTTACTATTTTATACGGGTAATCAAGCTTATAGACATTTATTAATAATCACACATACTTTAATGTATATATAATTATAATTAAGTCGAATGTAGGAAAGAATACAAATGATTGTATTATTATGATATCTCAACCAGTTGTATTATCAACAATACGAGGTATGAGTCATAGTATATAGTATATATATATATTTGTTATTTTTTTTATTTGGTGGAGTCCTTTCAATCCATCCAGGAACTTAGATGAAGTTTTTCACTTATAACCATATATGGCTATAATGTCCCTTCGAAGCCGCTCTCATGTTAAGGCATCCATGGTTTTAACGAGAGCCGATCATTTATTTATACACAATTATATAAGATCACTTCTAAATAATATGTTAAGACCTATTTTATAAAATTAATTAATGGTCCGGACGAGGGTCGAACCCGTGTCCTACTGCTTGTGTGTCTGACGCCTTAGCCACTGAGCCACACAGGCAGTTGATTGTCAATATATATATATATATATATATATATATATATATATATATATATATATTATATACCTTTATAGAGATACCATACATACATATACGTAGTATTAGGTGACATCATTATTAAAGTTTAGCTTTTTCTATATATAATATTTAAAAAGTTATTTAAATTCTCCATAATACCTCTTTTCCACAATACCTCTTTTCCACAATACCTCTTTCCATAGTACATTCCGTACTAAGATCACGAAACTGTAGGATGGACCATGCTCCATACACGCTGAACACATCACTGTCACACAATGATACATTAGTAATGTAATGTAACATTACACATGATATATTATGCACTATATTACCACATCGTTTTGCCCATTATACCCTTTGTTACCAACTCGGTAATTTATTCAAAAGTAACATTACAATGACGGAATATATATATATATATATAGTAATATATTAAATTGAAAAATGTATTCCAACAGCTATAAAAAAGCTGGCAGACATCAACAAACAATCAACTGAAACCGACACAAAAGATATCATCAGGAAGCTGTTGTTTAAAGATGGAATGTTTAGTTTGATATCGGAGGCTGCTCAAGTTTCAGATATAGAGGTAGTATACAGTTATAAACATGTGTATTATTTAGGTATACTGGAGTATTATATAGGTATACTGGAGTATTATATAGGTATACTGGAGTATTATATAGGTATACTGGAGTATTATATAGGTATGAATGGGTATTATATAGGTATATCTCACATATATTAAGTGGTTTAATATAGATGTAAGATATATTTATTAACGTTATTAACGTTAATGTATTTTGTATTTCAAACATTATATATATATATATATATATATACTCGGACGGGTTTATACGCAGAAACTAGGCGGCAGATACTTGAGCATGAGCCGATTAGAAAGCACTCTGCTTAAGAAGATAGAGATCACGAGGCACGAGGTGAAGAGGCTGCAGGAAGAGAAGGCAAGGCTGAAAAGTAGGCTGGAGTGTGAAGTGTTCAGGGATCGGTTCGGAATCAGAGCTCGGCAAATTAAGTTTACGTCTATGTATGAATCATATATATATATAAATACCCTATATTTGGATACATATAGAGATATAATAATACACACACACATATATAACTATTATTATTATTATATATATATATTTATATATATATATATTTATATATATATATATATATATATATATATATGTGTGTGTATTAATACCTATATGTGCGTGTATACACATACACTTGCGCATACACTAACATGATATTCATAACAAAGTATACTTTACATATGGAATGATAATTCTCTTGCATTGATATTTCTACATTAATAAATTAATGTATTCCAATATGATGTCTTCTTCGATACATCACATATAAGTATACTTGATCGCATCGATATAACCTTGTACACAATATGAATCACTTTAGTATTCCTATAATAATAACAACAAGCTCACCTGCTGACCGTATACGTGTTAGTAATAATCTATTTATAAGTCAATCAAGTTACAATGACTCATATAACGTAACGTTATCATTTTAATACACATTATTTCATTATCAAACTACATACTTATTTCTCAATTAGGTTACTTACATATATGTACATATTCTAGCTAGAATACATAACTAAAAATACCATAATATAATCTTAAATTATGATATATATACATTTTCGGTTAATATCGAAAAGTTAGTGATCCATAAAAATATTATGTGGAGATATCAGTGAATTTTACATACAGATTTTACCGAATTTGTCAAGGTCAAAAGTATATCGATTCAGTTATTGTGCATGTATGTAAACTTTCAATACCGTGGAAATGTCGTAATTTTAAAATATATTTAAAAAAATAAAATTCATATATCTATTATAATATCAAACGTATGTTAGTCTGATAATTATATTAATGACCTTATGATTATTAATAGTAAATATAACTTATAATAATGCATGTGTATCCAATGGATACTATCCATGTCGTGTTGGTATGGAAACTATATTACAATAATTACATAGTTTAGATAGGGAGTGGAACATCTGTGCTTCGCTAAATATGTGTACATATGACAACACTAATGCACGTGTCGCACGCGTACACATGCCACCACTAACGCACGCATACACACGTCGTCACTCTCGCACGCGTACACATGATACCAATAACGCACGCGTACACATGCCACCACTAACGCACGCATACACATGCCACCACTAACGCACGCATACACACGTCGTCACTCTCGCACGCGTACACATGATACCAATAACGCACGCGTACACACGCCACCACTAACGCACGCGTACACACGCCACCACTAACGCACGCGTACATATGTAGGGTCGCTAACGCCCCGAAAAATCCGAATAAGAACGACCTGAATCTTATCCGGGAGAACCAGGAGATGAACATCATGTGCATGACCCAGGAGCTGTACGATATCAAACAGAGCATCAACCTTATGTTGATGAAGATGTCGGGATTCGTGGGCAAGAAATCAGAGGTAACTAAATTAATGAATGAATAATATTTATTTTACTTATAGGTATACTTAAGTATATATATATATATATATAAATAAAGTTTATACACATGAAATTCATATGGATACAATATAATATTGTTATATAATATGTAAAAAACTGAGGGGGGAGTTATAGAAAATACTATAGATCTATATTCGAATACCATAATGAAACGGTATATTATTCGTGTTTACGATATGGGAGTTATATTGATTAAAGTATATCATAACAGAATAAACTAAATGCTATTTTTTGGTGAAGAGAACTTTATCACTGAGGTGGGAATATAATTAAGCGTGAAATCAATAACAAAATAAACTATTCCAATCCAATGTATTATACTCATGGAATAGTAGACTAAGTGATATATAGGTAACTAGTGTATGTATAAGTAACTAAGTATATGTAACGAGTATATGTATAAGTAACTAAGTATATGTAACGAGTGTATGTATACATATATAAGTAACTAAGTATATGTAAAGAGTGTATGTATAAGTAACTAAGTAGGTAACCTATATGTAACGCATTCACTGCAGGATCTTGAATACAACTGCATCAACACATCGGCGGATTTACTCGAGGAGAAATGCGAAATACTGAGGGAAAAGTGCGACGCCGAAGGAAACAAAAACCTGGAGGAGTTGATTAAATGCGACGATAAATTTGGTCATAGGATCGATGAGGTAGGCTTGTATATAATATTGCCTGTATATTATATTCTATATTAATAATAACTGTATGCATTAATGAATGCTTATTAATAAATGCCTATATTAAATATTCAATAATTATTAATAATTATTAATAAATATTTAATAATTTGAAATGTAACTAAACAGTTCGAGAATATCGTAGATTGCATAAACCAAAATGGAAATGTTTTTGTAAATATTTATGAAAATGAGAAAATAAAAAGTTAGTTATATATAGTCATTATAGTTTATCATTATATAAAATCCATACATAACCTCTACTTCTGATTCGGCGTATCGAACTTCATTATCGTATCAGTAGAAATAGTATTGTTATAGTTATATATTTGTCTCTACGTGGTGACGTTCTATAGATATAAAATCTATATATAAAACATTATAATATTAAACTGTAAGCATAAATATCTTCTATGACAATATCCTCTCCTCCATTAGTGTTAACATAAAAGTAAACCCTCTTCGTTAGCCTCATAAATGACACACATGTGACACACTGACACAACTGACACGACCATCGCGATTACCGATACTCGTCAGAAATACGTCTCTTTTACATATTCTAAATATAGATTCTCCACTGAAACAATCACGTATAACCTCAGTCAAAATGACTCATGGTTTTCATGTTCTATAGAATATCGTGAAAACATATATGTGTTCACTTAGGAAACCAGAAATACAATACTTGTTAATCTAAAGAGGATATCCCACTACAAGTATTTCCGGCAACTTTCCGGAAATATTGTAACTTTAAAACCATATACTATCAAGTTGTAATGGGATACCCCCCATAAAGTTACTTTATTTTAGGAAAGTTGTCGGAAAGTAGGGGGATCCTACTACAATTGTAGTTAACTTGATAACAAATAATTTTAAAGTTACAATATTTCCGGAAAGTTGCCGGAAATACTTGTAGTGGGATACCCCCTTAATAAATTTTCCCACTGTTCATCATTTAACTTCATAATACATACCTGAAACAAGCAATACATTATGTTAACATTAATCACTACGGACGAATAATAACCTATGCATCTGATTTACGGCGAATTTTCAAGATTTAAAATAAGTTATTTTCCCTAAAAAATCAATTATTTTCTCCTTTTTATAAAATATATCTCTATCCAAGTTAAGCTATATATATACAATGATTTCTATAATTTATAAATATATTTCTATCAAATGTAGCTTTTAAATCTTTATAATCAGCCCTTAACTTAAACAACTTTCTGGTCTCATTTCATCCACCTATCTAGTTGTATAATTTTAATACTCACGTTATATTCTCGTTATTTATTTTTATTTGATACTATATATATAATATATATATATATATAGTTAATTATATAAAATTAATTGTACTACAATTAATTTTATTTTCCGTTTTTATTGTCATTAAAATGCTTCTAAATCGCGAAAAATCGATCTTTTTCCATAAATTTGTGTTCCCACACAAACAAAAAAGTTCCCTTCTGCCTTCGGCAGAAGCGTAGGGGTCCCAGCTATAGTAGGTCTAGCTTAAATCGTGTCAATTGTTGCAGTTTCTCGTATTTTCTCTAAACACAACTTGGGTTTCCACAACCTAGGTTTCCAACGTATTTTCTCTAAACACAACCTAGGTTTCCAACCTAATTGTACTAGGTTGGAGTGAAATTTGAATTAATTATGGCGATATAGTTATGACTCGCGATAGTGATTTAACGTTATACGTGAATTAGTGACATTATGTATTCTCCACGTATAACGTTAAATCACTATCGCGAGTCATAACTATATCGCCATAATTAATTCAAATTTCACTCCAACCTGTATATTCTATATCCTATATTCTAAATATATATATATATATTATATATATATATATACTTAGAATATAGGATATAGAATATACTTACTTATGTCACTTATATACCTAATTCATAATACATATATGAAAACCTCAACAGTAAAGGAGTACGAGTTCGATACTCCGGATGATCCGAATTGTTGGAACCGACAAAAGATGAAGAAGGAAAACGAGAAGTTTTTACATAAGAATTCACAACTGATCAAGAAGAACAATATCAAGAATACCTTCAACGCATTCAAATAATATATATATATATAGTATTACATATTATTATATTTTATTAATAATAGTATTATATTAATAATAAATTTACGAAATGATTTCGATGTAATAAATGTAATATCGTTATTACTATAGAAATATCTATAGCTGTATACGGATTATACTATAGTAGGGCCAAACCATATTTGTATTGCAATAAGTTACTAGGATATTAAAATACATTAACATATATATCTATAGATGTAATTTACTTACCTAATTGTAATCTACTTTACGGTTATATATGATGTTTACAACTTACCTACCGATAATCTAGATACATATTTTGTAGAATTATGATATAAAATAGTGGTCCGGTAAATTTATTAGCAAATCAGATATGTATCATAACATGAATTTCCAAATTCGGGTAATAAACTTCTTAATTTAAGATGAAACTAAATTATCTACATTATAATGTTAGTCTATATTTTCTTAAATTACCAGATTCCCATAAAAGATTAATAATTTAACTGTAGGTATATATGTATATAATATACGTATATACTATAGTTTATATAGGTTACCTGAGTATATTTATATTCAAAATTATGAATAGCTTATATATAGACTATTGGTTGTAAACTATAGTTTATATCTATAGATATAGTATATATGTCGGTTATATATATTTATATAGTTGGGTATCAACTACATGTGACATCGATGAGTCACTTTTGAATATATATGTATATATATTCGAGAATTACGAAAAGGAAAGTGCCGCATTTTTCAGTAATCGAGTAACAACAGGAGGGAAGTCCCTTTCTTCTGATATCAATTAATCTTTAAATATTCTTCAAATGTAATATTTATAAAAACTACATATTCTTAATATTTACCATACATTTTTTTCTAAACGTACATGATTTATATTATTTCTATTTTTTTTAAATTCTAAGTTTGAACTATTCTGTTATCATAATAAACTATATATATAGTTGTGTTAGCGTTGTCATGCTGAGATTATAATGAATATTCATATACTTATCTATAGAGAGTAGAAGATTACAACAACATTAAACTTCATATACTCTCGAAACCATAATATTTATCTATCCTGTATTAGTATGATAAAGCAGATACCTTCTTACTACTGTTTGGTATATTAATAGGCTATATGCTAAATTTACTTTGTGTGTTTGTGTTCTTATGAATGAAATTATAAATAATGTTTAACATATTAATATTTTAGGTAATTTAATACATATAAGGTGTCCTATATATTATTATTAATAATCATTATTTAGCATAATCGGTAAGTTTAAATAATAATTATTATATATATATATATTCTTTTTCCTAGTATTTTATTTTGTATCCCGTATCGTTTTGATTTTAATATCAATAAACTATTCATTTAAATAATAAATGGGATTTATCATATATGTATACATATATACCAACTATTAGATAATCAGAGAAATAATTTAAATCAATCCTACCATGGTTTTATTCTATAGGATTCAAACGATATACGACGATTCTGGTTTACTATTTAAAGTTATATATGTATGCATAATAAAACATATATTATAATATATGTATTATGCATATTCACAACTTGTATATTATGTGAATACCTTTATTATGTATAGGGTATACCCTATCCTATAGGAGAAAGTATCCAATTACTGACCCATAAATGACTATTTGTAATAACTTATTCAATATTCAATATATTTATTTGAAATTTTATAAAAATAATGTGGCTATTTTATATTTTTAATATAATTATATTAACAAGAATACATGGGGGTCGGTAATTGGATATATGTGCCTAATACCGACTTCAGTATCCTATTATCCACCCCCTAAAATCACCGTGGTATAAATTATTGTAGTATTATAATATACAATACAAATAGTAGATATAGGTTATACGTAAATATAATTAATTACAACATGCACGCAATTTATTTATTATTGAATTTATGTTTTAATATTATATTTAAACTGTAGTAATTATATTAAAATAGTGTATATTATTATTTAATATTTGTTTATTATAATCAAAATATGTACAATCAACTTGAATTATGATTACAAAATCTATATCAATGATACACAAACAACTTACGACATATTTTAAAGTAAAATACGGATCTATTTTGATTGGATATTAAATCACACGGGGTCAGTTCTATGATAATTAAGGGGGTCGGTATTACCGACTCGGTAATAGGAAAACCATATGGGTTGCTATTAAGGCCCCAGGAACTATTTTTTCCCAGGGTGGAGTTTTAAGAAATAAGTATAATTTATCAACTACATTCTAACATGTAATTATTGTAAAATATATCTTGTAACATATAATAGAGTGCACATTATGATGTATTTTAAATGTTATAACATCTAATTATAATTATACTGAGTTGATTAACCAAATATAAATCTTATTATGAACATATCGGGAATATTTTAAAGAAAAATGTATGTTATAATAAGAATAAATCCCAAAATAGTATATATATATATTTATTATGTTATACTTATAAAATGTCTTCTAACATTATTTCTTTGTCAACATTCTTTTATTAATTTATTATCGTCAATATAATCTAATATATCCTGATGTTCATTGCACATATCCAATATGTTTATTTGTGGTATGACCTTAACCACGTCTTCAATATTCTTAACATATAAAAGCTTCTATCTTAGGACACTGACATACTTGGTTGTACCATCAATACTTTGATTAATGTTGTTGTTTCTATAAAAACAATTAATATTAAATTAATAAATCTATAAGATATTATTCTTCCAGATTCTTTTAAAATATTTTCTAAATAAATGTGATAATTTGTTCGTTTATTCTGTATTATATTAACATATTAATGAGTAAAAATTATTAAGCAAAACAACATCTTCATTTAGAGTAGACTTTGATCCTATTACACTTATCTAAGGAAACATATTTTAAAACCTATACTTTAAAATATTTATAAATATTTATTTCTGTAATCAATAATAAGTATTATAAACTATAAGAAAAACTAACCAACTTTTCTAATAAAGTGAATATATCAAATGTTATATTTAATGAAATAAAGGTAGGTTATATGTTTCTAGTAGAGTATTATTTTATGAATATGCTTTAACCATCTATTCAGAACTATTTCTGCTTGTAATTGTAAATTATTCCAATGTATTTATAATATCTAAATAGTTATTAAAGACTGCTGAAATAGACTTTCACCTGAATGCCCACCTTGTAGGACACATTGATTTGAATCTGGTTTTATAATTATCAATAAATTAGTATAGATATCTAAATTTTCAGATTTGCTAAAAAAACATTTTTAAACACCAATATCATTCACTATGGATGTTTTACAAGAGAAGAATGTGCATCTTTACACTGAGCAACCCATTTACAAACATAATGTAGTCGATGAGAACTACAATATGTGTAAAGGTCACATCCCAAAACCAGTATTTCCGAAAATATTGTTCGGAATTGTTGCTAGAAAGTGATTTTCTATCGAGTTGTAGTGGGATACCCACTTTAAATTTACTATATTTCCATTAAATTGCCGGAAAGCAAGGGGGTATCCCACTACAATTGTAGTTAATTTGCTAGATTATAACTTTCTAGTAAACATTTCCGGAAATACTGGTAATGGAATACCCCTTTAATATGGCAAAGGTTCTTCTTTTATATTAGGGCTTGTGTTCCTTTATTTTTATATCAGCTGACATTTTGACGCTTAAATCATAACATTGTCCGCGTTAATTAGACATAGATAGACTGAAACGAATAATGATGTTTTCAGATTATTTGCAATAGTTTCGCCAGTACTTGATGTAGGATATATAAAATCCAATGGATATATATGAATAGTTACATTTATGTATAAACTAACAAATAGTGAAATAGAGTATTTGTATTCATTATAAATAAAATTTAATTATAATATATTGAACATTTTATTATATTTTTTAACGAATAAGCAAATATAATAGATTATAAATATAAAATGCATAGACATTTGAGCTATAATGATTCACTCTAATGTCTATGATACCATTATTAATTTCTTCTAACATATAATCATCGCAGAGATTATAATAATATACAGAAAAAATCCTTCATTTTAACTAAATTGCAGGGGGGGTTTTAGATGTCAAAACCCCTCCATTATTTTGCCAAGGAGGTTGCAACTCCCTAAACCCCCCTGTTCCGGCTCCCATAGTTGCTATAATTAAGATACATTGGTTAAAATATATATTTATTAAAATTAAATTATTTTTTATAAATCCTATAAATATATAATTGATTTATAATATTATGCATATCATTACGTTTTCTTTTAATTAATAATATACTTACAATGAGTTAAAAAAAGTTATTATTCAAATTTAAAAAAAGTAAAATCAGAATATTACATTTTATCAAATACAAATTGTAGGTTTGAATATTTTGAAAAACAAAATACTTATTCATATTTAACATTACTTTACTAATAGTTCGTGTATATATATACTTTTTTAATATTTCTTATAATTACTGAGATACGAGAAAGGGTCAATATTAGGGGGTCGGTAATTGGATAATCCCCTAACTTAAAGTTCATAACTATAATAGGTATAATAGTTATATCAAAGAGTATAGTAGTAAATATATTTACATATAGCAGACTATCAGTAACCTACAGGTTTACTAACAAGTGTTCTATTACAAATACATTTATATAAGTCATAATATATGATACTGAACTATTATATTATTAATATATATATATATATATATATATATATATATATATATATGTGTGTATGTTTATGTGTGTATGTTGTGTATGTATATGATGATACATCATCAATAAATACATACAAAAAATGTACATTAATAAATAAATATATTTAATTAAATGTAATATATATATGTATATATATATAATATGAATAAAATGACATATTATACGTAGAAAATGAATTTATTTTATATAAATAATTATGACCACAACAATTAGTTATTATTACTAGGATTATTACAACGTATTTACCGAGAATCAGTACAAGCCATCACTGCCGGAGAATGGCGGGCGTTTAGGAATCGCTTTACTCGGTACGAATAGAGACGATCGCGTATTCAATCTTTAAGAATAGCTCTACTATATTCATAACAATCTAATAAGGTGTAGTCACATAGTCATTAATGGCAACGTAATTAAGTTCTAGTATTCATATTAATAATAATACAATTTCCTAACCATTAACGTAGTATATTATCACATAGTAATATATAACCCCGATATACTACCTCGCTCACCCCATATCAGTTAATAGTGTGGAAACACGCCGGTAAACTTCCATCAACCACGACACTACCACTGATGCGGTCATAACCCTTTCGTCGGTG
>OZ025240.1:81163589-81461089 GCA_964019155.1 Osedax fenrisi | reverse complement strand
AAATGTCATCCAGGTTAATATCAATAATTCTTAATTCTGGTTTTACGTAAAATCATTACTGCATACACGGATCCAAAACACTATATTGTTACGATAATACATCATCTATCTATTGTCAATTCTGATATGATTTATGCTTATTAATAATTTATACTCAGCTTCTATCATCTATTATCTGAACACAATACGAAATTGTAGAGTGCCTAATAGTATTGTTTCAATTACTGAACATTTTCATATTTAGTAAATCTGTAATGTTGAAGTTTAGCTAGATGATGAAAGTGAAGTCAGCAAGAGCCGTGTAGGACACATATCGTACTACAATACACATATTGATCGGTTAAATAATGAATATAGTGAATAGTTTAACGAAGATTCATAGGTTCGATGATTTATATTCATGATTGATTAATATATACATAATTCATTAATGAACCTTCTTTCGCCGGAAACAAAACTTGGGAAGCATCTCTACTCTGTTCGGGCCAGCCTCCTCTTGAATCAACTCCCTGCATCACTACAGCATCCCTCAGTACCATGAACACGTCGACTACCACCTCGCAATACAAACTAAACAATTAGCTCCTGTTCACGATATCTGAACCTCGCCCACACTCGTGTTCTATACACTTGTAGTTATACTTCTATACACAGTGCTAATTATTATTTTAATAATTAATTTATTGTATCTATAGATTTATTATATATAGTATATAATATATTATTGTCAATCTATAAATATTTTATTATTAAATTAGTGTTAACATAAATTCTGCACTATGGAAATACATAATATATCTGCATCATGGAAATGATTCTTTAAAGGGGTATTCCATTACCAGAATTTCCGGAAATAATATCCGGAAATTATTTTTAGAAAACGATTTTCTAGCAAGTTGTAATGGAATATCCCCTTTAAAGTTACTATATATCTAGCAAGTTTCTAGAAATAAAGGGGTTATCCCACTACAATTTTATATAAAATAATTTTCAGCAAGAATTTTCGAACATTATTTCCGGAAATACTGATAGTGTGATACCCCCTTAGAAGTGCTTTAACGTGGTGTTGAAAATAACTAGTCAATTCCACGCATTATAATTCCATGAAATATATTGAAATGAAAAGAATAAATAATTAATATACTAGTTATTGATTCTTAAAGAAGAAATAATTAATACTCTTGATTGATTTGGTTTTTAAGCAAATATCCTATTTAAGTGAAAGTACAGAGTTAACATATTTTCTAATAGGTTCACCTATTATCCATAGATATTGAAATAAAATAATGTAAAAAATAAGTAACTGAAATTATACTTTTTTAATTAAATATATGTAATTACATTATAATGTAAAAATGTTAGAGTTACAGTACAAATCAACATCAATGAAATCAGATGGAATCCACATCAATAAATATACCGAATAATTATTCCCTTAAGAGTTAAAAACAATACGTTATAAACTCCATAGGTATTACCTATTTGGTAATCTATTCTTAAGGATTACAATTGCATTTACATGTAACAAAACTTATTTAAAATATTCTTATTTTGTTAACGATAATCGATAATGTTATGAATTGTTCGGTGATAGTATGCCTACAGCTATAGATATAGTTGCATTACCATTACAGTTATTCATCTCTAAAATATAACCGATTAAATATATAAATTAAACGCATTTAAAATGTGCTTTCTCAATACCACTGTAAATATATTCTATATATATATATATAGAATATATTGTATATAATCTATACTTTCATTACTATATAAAAAATATATATATATATATATATATAAATACATCTATTTTGAACGTGGGACCCCCATGACAAATTCCTGTATACTGCAGTCTATAGACACTGGCTATACTCCTTATTAAATCAATTAGTAACTTGAATAACGCGCTCCTACATTAATACACACACTCGCACTCAACACACCCGCACCCGCACCGCACCCACACACAATCACTCGTCTAACACTAGTATACGTATGTGACATACGACTAGGGGCGTGTTAAAGGGGGGGGGTATAATATATAATATCCCTCACCACTTTTAAGATCTACACATTATTTTATTCTTTATGAATATTATATTTCTGCTATTTATAGTCTTTGTAATAACATTATATCCAACATTGATTTGTATGTTGCATCCATTGACTTGTATTGGGTCAATACAAGTCAACTGTATACAATATGGATATATATATATAGAGAGAGAGATAATACTTGATATTATAGATGTATTATCTTAGCAAAGTATACATTATATATATATGGTACAAATCGACGAGTCTGAGATATCCCTCACACTTTTAATCACCCTGCGACACCCCTACGTACGACATATGTGTGTGAAGTGGTGTGTACAGGGAGACAACAGAGGAGAGGTAATGATGGCGTAAGACTTACCCAGCGTATATGTCGTAAGTACGTCTTGGTTGCATAATTACTATAGTAATAGCCTATGTGTGTGTGTGTGTGTCAGGTATAAGTGTCATACATACCTGATGTTACCTATATATAGGTATCTCCTATAGTAGATAGCTGATATATCTACATAGATACTACTCGATAATACTCGGTATACCTTTATATAGATATAGCTATAGTTATAGTTATACCGGTGATAAAGAGAAGCCTCATCAGACCTAACTATATGATTATGTGTAGTTATAACGTTATAACGACTAGCTAAGCATCATGCTTCTTCGTTTAAAATGGTCGTAGGACATATGTCGTACGTATATTATGTCTTTGAAAACAGTATGTAAAAATATTTAAAATCTTCAAAGTTTGAAGTTTTAAAAATGATGATTTTTTTCATATCTATTACATGCAATCGCATAATGTATGTATATATATATATATATATATATATATATATATATATATATATATATATATATGATATGCATATATATATGGTATACCAATACTTTAAATTACCAGTTCAGCTATGGCTCGTACGACATATGCAGCCTGTGTTCGCTGCAGTGCAGAATAATTAGGTATTACACACATACATATATATATATATCGCGTGACAATGAAGCCGATATTACGTAGGATAACAATAGCACAGATGTATCGACATGTATTCGCATTTTTTTCATGTGTAATCATGTAACTATATATGTATATATGGTATACCACATTGGGTTTAGGTCTAGGTATATAAGGGGCGTAAACAAACTGTCAGTAGACGACACCATTACAAAGTATAGATATATGTAAATATATAAATGATGTCCAATAGAATATATAAGAAATGTGCAACCCTTAACAAATATAAGTAGCCTATATATATATATATATATATATATATATATATATATATATATATATGTATATATATATATATATGTATATATAGGTTTATACTAAATGATATATATTATATAATATATATATATATATCATGACTGGAAGTGCCCATCGTGCAATATAGAAAATAACAATAGACAAAGACAATTCAATATAATAATAGATAGAGAATCGTTTAATAAAATTAATCGTATGCATGTTCTGACTAAGCTATACATCACTTGATACATTATATAATCACCGATTACATAATAATAGTTTCAAGTATATCTGTTTAATATTTTAAATCATCAGCAAGTAAGGTTAATTTGAAATCTTAAAATTAAAACTTAAACAAACTATGGTAAATTAATTATAGTGTGTGATATAATTTCCATAAGTTTCTCGTATATTAACTAATATTGAATGTGAACCTAATATATATATACATAACAGAGTGCCTGAGTAACCTCCATACACGCCTTTACTATAATCTAACGCTTGTTTCAGACATGAAGGACCACGACATGACCTTCAGACTTGTGCTGGTCACTCTTCTCCTCTTGACCACATCGGCCGAAGTAGACGAAACATCCGGTTGTTACATCGTCGGTTAGTGTGTACTACTACTACTACTACTACTACTACTACTACTACTACTACTACTACTACCACCACCATCACCACCACCACCACCACCACCACCACCACCTCCTCCTCCACCACCACCACCACCATCACCTCCTCCTCCACCACCACCACCACCACCAGCACCACCACCACAACCACCACCACCACCACCACCACCACCACTACCTAGCCTATACGCATATATGCCTGTATGCATAGATAAGAACGCCAAGGCTTATGTATGTTTATTGGGGAATTCACGGACTGGTTAATAACCAGTGGTTATACCATAAATTTATAGTTTATATATATCGGTAGTCTCATGGTTTTTTTTCAACATACATGGTGCCTCGATTTAGGAAATTTAAGATGGCCGACCATCACATATAAACATAGATTTGTATTTTACATAGATTTGTATTTGTAAACTATAAATCTATGCATATAAAGTATTATTAAATTAAATGTTGCAATTATATTTAATAAATAGTAATATAAATTAAATATACAGTCAACTCATGATACTATGAACTATAGTTCCTGATAAATACGAATGCACATTACTTCGTAGCCGTCTTGCACGAGTCTATAGACTGTACGACGTACGTTAGAGCGGCTTGAAAAATATACAATTTTCAGATAATTTATCGCTTCAGTAAGATAATATTAGAAAATATGTAATATAATTCAATACAAAAAAAATTAACTTAATTCGTAAAATATTGAATAGTCAATATGACTTTCAATTCAAGGATTGATAGGAAATCTTATAATGGAGTAGATACAAACTTAATTCAATACATTTTTTAATATACTTCCTATTAATGACTTTTGTCATACGATATATATATGTACTAGAATTAAATATTATTAACAGAATAGCAGATAAAACAAATTTTTAAATAATAATTTCTTTATAATTTTATCATTTCTAGGATTGAACTTTTTATGTTTATTATTTATTGAATATTTTTTGTTTTTTGTTTTTAATCAACAATAAAATTCAGATCAAGTTTATTATATTCTTAATAAATGTATAATATATATTTACTATATATGATTATAAAAAAAAAAAATTTAAATATTTTTCTAGGAATAATTTGAATTTTAATGATTTCTATAGAAAAAATAAATATTTTCAAGGAAAGATGAATACACAATTTCTAGGACCTGATCAATTTTATTTTTTGTTACCATAATATAATTTTAATTATCATTGAGATGACAGCAATACATTTTTTTTATATTATATTTTTTTATAATTTAAAAAAAATTTTTTTTTTTTTAACTATACAAAATTTAAAATTTGACTTTGTTAGATCCATATTTTTATTTAAATATACTTAAGTCTCTTAAATGCATATTACATATATAATTAAATTAGAAGACGATATAAATTAATTGGTTGTCAAGGTAAAACTAAAGATAAATAAATGCTACGCATATGCGCATATGCGCAGTAAATTTAATTATAAACAAGTATTTTTCCTATAAAATGTTATTAAACATCAACTTGACAACTCAATTGAGTATAACATAATTTGTAGTTGTTACACTACTGTTTATATATATTATATATTTTTTTATTTATGAAAAAATTTCAACTTAAAACCTTCTCAAAAATATACAAATGTATCGATATATAATATAAGAAGAAGAAGAAGACATTTTATTTAGACATCGTTTAAACAATTAAGTTAACAACAATGTATAATGAAGTAATAAGAAAGTTATAGTGTAAATAAATATGTTTTTAAATTCTTTTTGAATTTTTCTGAGTTTCTTTCAGCACGGAGTGTTGCAGGTAGTGAGTTCCAGGCTATCGGTGCTTGTGATAAGAAGGCGCGTGAACGGGCAGCAGTAGAATGTATTGTCGATCTAGGTCGTATACGATTAACATGACACGACCTGAGACTTCTTGTCTGGTCGATTCTCTCTATCAATTCATATAAATATGACGGCGTTTCAAAGTGGAGTGCATTATGAGTCATAAGACATATTTTATAGATGATTATTTCTTTTATGGGTAGCCAGTGTAATTCCTTCAATAATTCCTTTAATATAACATTATATTATTAAAAACTAAAGTATTCTAAAAATTATAAATATAATTTCTATATTTGTTATAAACTATTAATTAAGTTATGAGCATATATATAGAGGTCATATAAATCCCTAATACGGACACTCTATAGATATCGTAATAAGGACACCCTATAACCAAATCAGCGGGCAGCGTGTGAACTATTCTGATTTAAATAAACATCGCGTGCGTTACAATATTAATACCACCAATGAAGCTAAATCTAAAAATGTTATTATTTAGATACTTAACTTGTATTATTAATTAATAAAATAATACAAATTAATAAATTAATTACTAATTAAAGTATATTAAATTATTGATAAAATTAATTATAAATTATGTAATTGTAATTTATCTGATTGGTTCATCAATAATATCTAGTGGTATATAGGGTTTCCTTATTATAACACTGGTTGTCCGTATTCAGACACGGTTACCGAATACGGACATGGGTACCGAATACATACACCACCGTTATCTATTGATTAACAATATTAAATACAATGTTAATTCATCGCAACAATATCTATAATCATATAATATTTTGTAATTTTTGAATGCAAATATTGAGTCATACAATTTTAAGACCAGTTATTGTTAAAGTGTCCGTATTAGGTTACTTTCCTCTAAATTGATAGATATATATTCTATAGATGTATACATCTATATATGTATAATTCCATTATAGGAGATGTTAGATAGTAATAGGCGATATAATGTGATACTTATTATAATAGAACAAGTTTTTAAATAATATTAATAAGATATCATTTTAAAATGTTTATATTATAGATTTTTGTGATAAAATATATATTTGTGTATGTTTTGGTTACAATGAAAAAAATAACTTTTCAATTTTTTATCATATATTAGGTGGTTTTATCCGATAGATCAAAATGTTTATATTTTTTCACTAACATACTAATTTCCATACATAATAATATATTCTTAAAATGTATAATATATATATATATTAATTATGGCAATTGCCATTAACATTAATGTAAAAGTAAATATTTTGTATACGTATAATTTGTTATGAAATTTTATATTAAACTAGATAGTATCATCGGCCACAATCTCCTTAAGTTATTGTGACGTACATTATTATACACTCATAAGTGTACGAATGCAGGTATCTACGTCATACGTACATATAATATTAATAAATAATAAACAAATATAGTTTATCATGACTTCAAAAACACATGGTAATTATAGGCGATATTAGATAATAAAAAACAAAACATAAATTAATAGAAAACGAATACAAAATAGAACGAATTACAATGATTTAAAATGGATATACAGTTTACGTTTAAACAATAAAAGTTATTATGTACAACGAATATCATATGGCAGTGAATTCCAGCTTTTCGGAGCAATAACCGAGAAATATGATTCAGAGTAGGTCAACGATGTTGAGCGTTGCACCAATTGCATGACGTGGAACTTCCGACTGGATATATTAGAACTCTGAATAATAATAGATTGAGATATATATTCAGGAAATCCAAGGTGTACAGCAGTATGCGTAATACACAATAGCCTATGTAATATACACATACACGTCGTCAATAAATAAAATATACAAGTCTTATTATGGCATAGTTGATAATTATAAATTAAAGCAAGAATGGTGAAATAAAACATGAATTAAAAAACTTAATAAATTGTTCCTATTATATAGAATATATTTTGAAAATAAAAAAAACGTACGACGTTTAAAATAATTAAGACGTATTTCTACTATTAAAGTATATCGTAAAAGTAAGTGTTTCATTTTTAGTACACAAAAATAATATTAAATAAAAATTTATTATTTTTAATAATTGATTATATAATATATTTGTGCATATAAGTTACTATTTCACTCCCTGGCGACAGACTAAACTATTAAACAGTGTTGTTTGACGAATAGTTATATGTAAGTATTATGAATTTAGTATACATAAAGTATACATATTAGTATACTGTCCTATAGAACATTAATATAAGCAACGTATAGCTTCTGAATATCCTTCTGTATATTAATTCAATATTCAGTAAATAAAATATTCCTTCATTCATTCATTCAATCATTCATTAATTCATTAATTCATTAATTCATTCATTCATTCATGCATTCATTCATTCATTCATTCATTCATTCATTCATTCATTCATTCATTCATTCATTCATTCATTCATGCATTACTGACGCGACCCCTAACGTCGTATACAGGCTACACTCGCCGCGTCCGCATTCCGGGCTGTCTAGAGTTCCGCGTGACGACGAACGCATGCAGAGGTCATTGCTTGTCGATGTCGTACGCGTCGTTGATGACCTTGAACGATCAGCCCCCGGCCAGAATCATCTCGGTGGCCAGCTGTTGTTCGATGACCAGCACTCATAACGTTAGTAGGCGTGTTACTATCGGTGGTGGTCGCCATGGTTACTGCGTTGGTGACGTCACTTAGTCTAACGACGACATCTCTCCGCGTGGTGGCGATGCGCGACGTCGTTTAATGATACTTCATTATCGCCATTAAGTAATGAATATGTTACGTAAACAACACGTGGTATTATCAATATATATATATATATGTGTGTGTATGTGTTAAGTGAATAATCAATATAAATAGATAATATAAATAGACCTAACTAGAAGTATAAATAACTGTGAATTAAGAAAATATAATACCTAACAAACAACATTATTTCGTTAAGATTAATTATATCGTAATTAAGTGCTTGGCGAATACAACAATAACTACCTAGCATCGATCAGGGGACATATCACCTTACAGTAAATGACTAATTATAGGAAATATATATATATAGGTTATAAATAGGTTAGGAATTTATATCTGAGCGGCTTCATAATATGCAGTAGTAAAGCATACTTTACTTGTATTCTGGTGTGGAGATATTAACTCCCATCCAGCGGGTCCCCAGGTGGTGGATAGGGGAATCGACCTCCAGATATGGAGTGTTATCTGCGAATACAAGAATAATATATTCAATAAGCAGTCCTGAACCAAAAATCAGAGAGGTACCTTGGCAATATCTATTACTCTGTTGCCACCCGCACCAGGGTTGCGGTGCAAACCATTGGAGCAGTAATGGTGATGATATTAAGCGGAAGAACCAACTCAAGGCCAACGGTTAATATTAATGAGTCAAATAGGCAACTGCCCGCAATGTACACTGTTAGAAATAAATGGTATAACATTGATTACAAAATGGTATAACCCCGTGGCGCCCTGGTATACCATTTACGGTATAACTAATTAAAAAAGTTATACCATATTTTATAAAAAGTTATACCATATAATTCATAATGTTATACCCTTATTTTTAACAGTGTAGTAGTAGCGAGCACATTTGCGTAATAAGCTAACGAAAAGTACATGAACAACAACAAAACCAAACAATCATGCCGCATCGCTCGTCTCGCGGATAATAAAGAAGCGCGTGTCAGGGTATAATGTCAGGCCCTGCATCACGAAAAACAAGCTACTGACTCATTAATACACCAAAAACCTAAGTTTTTAAAGAGTTCAAAAAATATACATATATACAGATATTAAATATAATATTTTAAACTATGGATAGACAATCTAAAGATGGACAGTATCTTCATAGAAAAATAAATCGAACAGCTAAATTGGTGGAATAGGTCTACTTTTAAGTCCCAGTGCAACAAAATATTTAATAAATGTGGACAAAATAAGTCCTAGAATAATTACAGCAAACTTCAATGGAAACCCTATTACGACAGTAATTTCCTGTTATAGCCCAACAAATGTTTCTGATGAAGATGATGTTACTGAATTTTATAATAACATTAGTTCATTTACTCGCTATGTACCAAAACATAATGTTTTAATAATAGCAGGTGATTTCAATGCACATTTGGGTATTGATCATGATAATAAATTTTCATATCATACTGAAACTAATAGAAACGGATATCTACTTGATCACTTCATAATTGAAAACGGTTTGAAAAGTCTAAATACGAAATTTCAAAAGAAAAGTGGTAAACTATGGACTTATACACATCCAAATGGTTTCAAATCCCAACTGAACTATATAATTGTCAATAATAAATGGATAAATAGTGCTAGGAACTGTAAAGCCTACAATACTTTAGAAAGTGTTTACTCTGATCATAGAATTGTTACCGCTACACTTAAATTAAGTTTAAGATCTAATAAATAGTCAATAATTAACAAAAAAAACGATATGACTGGACTACTCTGACAAAAGACAAATCTACTGAAAAGAATTATACAAGCTATCTAAAACAACATTTCGAAGACTCAATTAAATCATGTAAAAGTATAAATGATAAATACTTAACATTTGTTGATTTTCATGCAGAAGTAATAAAGAAATTTATTCCTATTAAAATAAAAGAAAAGAGTACCATAGGAAAATATAAATATAATAGAGAAACGAAACGCACTGAAACAATTATAATTGTTTCAGTGATAATTATCATTGAAAATGAAAGTAAATGTTAACACTAACCAAAAATTTGAGTTTAACAAAGCTAGAAATAATCTCCAAAATACATATATAAACGAGTAAACCAAATATTTGCAAAAACAAATAGATGATATCAAGATAGCTGCAGATAATAAGAAATCCGCTATAGCATGGTAAATTGTCAACAAAATTACTGGTAGAAAGACAACAAATAGATCTAAAATTAAAGCAAAAGATGACAAAGAGCGTATACCAAAATGGAAACAACATTTCTCTCTAATACTAGGAAAAAATCCGATAACAACTAATCAAGACATATTAAAAATAGTGGACAAAGAGCTTCTCATTGAGCAAGGTCTATTTACTATAGAAGAACTTGAAATTGTACTCAGAAAAACAAAGACAAATAAAACCGCCGGATTAGATGAAATACCAGCCGAAGTATGGAAGACAGGTCACTTCAATCACATATTACTAGAATTCTGCAACGATGTATACTATCAGAAACCAATTTAACACGGGATGAAAGGGTGCAACCTCCCATTCTCAAAGAAGTATGACCTCACTGTTAAAGACAATTATAGAGGTATTACACTAACAGGCATCGCGGATAAAATATATAATATTCTACTAAGAGAAAGAATACAACCTACCCTAGATATGATCCTCTGACCAAATCAAAATGGCTTCAGAAATAATAGATCAACCGTCGTATAAATTCTAACTGTAAGAAGGATAATCGAAGGTGTTAAAGAAAAGAATCTTGAGGCAAGCCTAATATTTGTAGATTTCTCTAAAGCTTACGACTCAATACACAGAGCCTGATGGTGACACAGAATATTTTGATATAAATGCAGGTGTTCTGCAGTGGGATACTCTGGCACCTTTATTCTTTATTATTACACTCGATTACGTATTAAGAACATCTATTGATGAAAATAAAGATCTAGGCCTAACACTATCGAAACAACGAAGTAGAAGATATCTAGCAATTAAGATAACAGATGCAGATTATGCTGACGATCTTGTAATATTTGCAGATTCTAGCATAAATGTTGAAAAACTACTGAATGTCTTAGAAGAAAGTGGGAAAACAGTAGGTCTCAAAGTAAATATTAAAAAGACGCAACACGTGAACATAAACTCAAATAAAACGGTAAAATCTATAGAAGGGGGAGTCTTGAAAAATGTCGATAATTTCATTTATCTTGGAAGCGAAATAGAATCGACCGATAAAGAAATAAAAATAAGAATAGCTAAATCCTGGGCAGCTCTAGACAAGTTAAGTTCCATATGGAAATCACCACTCAGCACAACTTTAAAGAGGAACTTCTTCAGAGCCGTATTGGAATCTGTCTTATTATACGGCTCTGAAGCTTGGACCCTAACTAAAAAATATGAGAAAAAGCTCGATGGCACTTACACAAGAATATTGAGATCCATATTAAATATATCATGTAAAGAGCATCCAACGAAGATTCGCCTTTACGGAAATATTCCACCACTAACAAGTATGTATACGAAGAACACGTTTCGCAGGCCATTGTTATCGAAGTGAGGAAGAAATCGTAAAAGATGTGTTGTTGTGGACACCGAACCATGGAACAATAAAGATTGGACGACACAGAAAAACCTATGTATAACAGATATGTGATGATACGGGACTGACGACCGAAGAACTAAAGACAACTATGAAAGACAGGACAGAAAATTGTTGAAAGTGCTTGGTAAATAATCCCGATCCGGTAAGGTAAGTAGCCTACTTGTATTATGAATACACACATACATGTGTGTTCGTTGTTTTGTGTTTTTGTGTATGTACGACGTAAACTGTACGTAGTACATTGTACCTTTATTATTATAATTTAACGCTTCGTATCTGAAAACCCCTCTACTCTCACACGCCGTTAAATACCATTCAAATAACCCAATATAAATACGCGTTCACCTGTGCACATATAAACATACGCACACTCGCTCAATTATATATACCATGCATGCATACACGTAACAATATCAATTACCGTTGAGGCGTATCTTCTAGTCCGACCAGGTGACAACGATAACAATAATAAATACAATGTCGTCGTCACTGCACAAATTACATTGACATTTAAGTAGCGCGACGCGCTAAGCGCGTCCACGAGTGTGTGTGTGCGTACATGCGAGTGCACACGTAGTAATGTGTATCGGTGTCAATAAGTACACATCTTACCATATATAATGCACGCTCAATTATATATATATATATATATATAATATGATATGTGTATATATAATATATATAATAATATATATTATATATATATATATATATATATATATATATATATTATAGAATATATAATATGAAAATGATATTGAATACAAATAAATAAATCCTTAACAAAGTAATAAATATTAATATATATATATATGTGAAATATTAATAAATTAGGATATATTTAACTTTTAAAATATATATATATTAAAAGTATAGAGTAAAATCCCATTATAACTCAGAAATAGTGCTAACCATACTTTTTACAAGTGCTAGTTTAGTTTTTACACACGAGAATAAATAAATGTAAGAATAATTCGATATCTCAGAAATTCGATATACAAACTCATTTTTTCCTCATGAGTAATATAATGCGGGTATAGGAAGCGGTAATTTATTGTATACATACTGCAGTATACATGTATGTTTACTTTTTACAGTACATTATATGTATCCAATAAATGAATTATATACGTTAACGATCTATATATACCATATTACCTTCGAGAAATCCTTAATAAATTTAAATAAAGCCACACAAATATTTTTCAAAATCCGATATATCGGATTATATATATATATTTTGTTAGTATATATACTTAAAAAATATTGGAACTTTAAATAAAGTAAATTAAAAATCAAATGTATTATATATGAAGGATTTTATATACAAGGAAACCTCTCAATAAAAAATATATTTATAAGAAAAACCTATGTATAAGAAAACTGTTTACACATTTGGTTGGAATTCAACCTGTTCCACATTAAAAAACCTCTTTATAAAAAATCGTATATAAGACATACCTCTTTATAAAAAATGATTTTAGTTTTTTTGTGGAAATTTTACAAAACTATAAGAACATTTTATATACTTGTTTATATCTAGATTTATATTGGTATTGTACTAAGGGACGTAAGGGAGTAGTGGAGGATATTCTATATGACTTGGTCGAATTTTAATATATCGATGAATAGTTGATGTTATAACTAATTATATATAATTTCATATTTTCAAATTTTATAGAATCTATATAGTTTATAATATAGCTATTTTAATGTTTACTTTAACTCATATATTGCTAGTGTTAATATCATTTTAGTTACACTAAATAAATAACGACAAAATAGCGCTGGAAGGGAGTAGTGGATTTTAGTTCTCGCTATAGACTCGATTCATTTTTTCAATTTTTGTTATTTAAAAAATATATTTTGTATAATAAAAATAACAATTCATTGTTAATAAATTCGCTGAGTGTATTAATTTGTATTAATGATATATCAATACATAAGTTGACTATTTTAATATTTACAATAATATATTAGCTGTATAAATATTCATAAAGAATAAAATAGATCTGGGATTATATTATAACTCCTATTTTATTTCCTTTTATATTATGTGATGCATACGCAAATTAATTATAATTTTTCTAAATATAGTCTTCAATAATTTATTTGTTAAATATAGTATGCAAATTAGACCTATATTTCTCCATTTTTATTGGTTTATTTTCATCCACTACATTCTCAGATCATCCACTATACACATTTACGTATAGTACTTTAAAATACCTATTACTTTTTACTAATATAATATTTTTATATAATACAAACATATATTAATAGATAACATATTATTTTTTACAAATATATAAGAAAATATTTATGTATACTTAATAATCAATTCAGTACAGTATATTTCCAAAACTTTTTTTTATAGAAATTTAAAAAAAATTATTATGTAATAAATTCAATATATTGATTAATTATAGTTAATTATTTTTGAGAAAAAAATTACTCATTGTAGTAGATATTGTAATTGTTGAAATATGTTGTATATATATGTTTTGTATTTATAATCATTTTCGCGTAAATGTAAATGACCACTACTCCCTCATCGTCCGCTACCTTCTCTTGTCCAAATATATCGATATAACAATGATTAATTGTAATTAGTGAATGTATACAAAATATATTTAATATTTCTCACTGCATTGAGCACATGCATAACAACAGACAAGCAAGAAGAAATAATTAATAACATTAATAGTATTTTGTGAAAAATTAAATCAATTATATGTAGGGGAAAGTATCCGATTACCGACCCCTACATGATTATTTTTAATAAATTATTCAATATTAAATATATTTAATTGAAATTTTGTAATTATGGTAATATTATGGCAATGAATATTGTGGCTATTTTAAATTGTTGATATAATTATATTTACAAGAATACATAGGTGGTCGGTAATCGGATACATGTGCCTAATACCGACCACCTTCTTCTATTACCGACCTCCTAATATAATCGTGGTATAAATAATTGTAGTATTATAATATCCAATAAAAAGAGTAGATATACATAAATATAATTAATTATCACGTACACGCAATTTATTTTGTATTGAATTTATGTTTTAATAGTAATACTAAATTTAAATTTAAACTTTATAGTAATTATATTAAAATAGTGTATATTATTATTTAATATTTATTTATCAATCAGTATGTATATAATCAACTGGAATCAAGAATCATAAGTCTATATAAATGTTACACACACAACTTATGACATATTTTAAAGTAAAATACGGATCTATTTTGATTGGATACAATAAATCACATGGGGTCGGTATTATGGTAATTTAGGGGGTCGGTAATAGGAAAATCATATGTGTTGCTATTAGTAAGATATATTGGTTAATAGTTATTCAAATTAAATTATTTTTATAAAAGTTATAAACATTTTATTTATCTACAATATTATGTGCAGTATTAAGTTTAAGTTTTCTTTTAATTAATAAAGTATTTAAAATGATTTAAAAAAGTTATTATTCAAATATTTAAAAAGTAAAACAGAATATTTCATTTTATCAAATAACAATTGTAGGAGTGAATATTTTTTTAAACAAAATACTTATTCATATTTATATTAAATTACTAACAGTTCATGTATATATAATTTGTTGATATCTCTTATAGTTACTGAGATACGTGAGGGGGTCGGTATTAGGAGGGGGTCGGTAATCGGAGACTTTCCCCTACTTCATTCTCCTGTGAGATGAGGGAGAGGAATTAACATGTCTATACTACAATATATGGTCATTTAATACACTAATTGTAGTAAGTACAACTAATGATATAAGTGCATTTACAATGCTATGAATATCTATATTTACAATACAATATCTTTATTTAATAAACATGTAAATAGACACGAAAAACACTCTTTTTAAAACTCTCCGTCATGAATTATTTTAAATATGTGTACATAATAGTTACGACAATGTAATAGTAATACGTATTAATATGACGTATACGTCATTCTAACATAAACATGTGATTTTATTTTATCATATAAATATCATATTTTTATAATAGGAGTAATTAAATTATAAACATGAAGAAAAACAAATATAAAATGTTAACTATTAGATTATATTATTAAAAAACGTAATTATTATTTATTTGAATGTTTTCTAACTATACTAAATATACTTACATTATGATAGCAATTTTTATAGAATAGAAAAAAATTTCCGGAATTTTTAATAAAAAAATATTCATAAAATTAACATTCTGATAAAACAGATATCAAAGTTTATTGATATATTGTCATGCAATTATCAGAAATTCATATTTAGTATTTATACATCATTATAATATCAATTGTACTCATAAATGTAACTAATATGGGTATACTATTTACATTAAATTATATATATATATATATATATATATATATATATATATATATATATATATATATATATATATATATATGTGTGTATATATATATATACATATATACATATATACATTTATATACATAATTATAAAACTTATTTTCTATATAATATTTGTTTTCATTTTTTTATCAACGTTGAATTTGTACAAATTAAAATTACGAAGGTAGTGCTTCCCCTTGACTAATGAAAGGAGGTATTTATTGGGGGGCATAATAGTTTAATGAATATATATTACTAAATATACTATATATATATATATTATATGCTTTTTAATAAAATATTCGGGATGCATACAAAAAGAGAAAGAAATGTGAATTTAGAATGTGAAATATGTATTAGTCTAAGATTCATTTAACAGAAAACATTATTATACTATAGTGTTGGCTAAATCCGTGGCTGGAGTTAGTGGAATGTATGTTCTGTGGATATATATATATATATATATATATATATATTATATATTATATTATATATTATATTATATTATATTATATATATATATATATATATATAATATATGTGAATGAATGAAAGAAAATAGTTTATTGAGTTCAGAAAGTACAATTTAGCAAATATAATTTCTTCTCGAAGAAGTGAACCAGAGATTATCTCGTAATATATATATATATATATATATATATATATACTTATTTATTCTAAATAGATGATCGGTATCGAATATATATTGACTACGATTACGTAACACCATCACACCACGTGACAGGTCGATGTCACCACGAGATGCCTGACTAGGGGAGGCATGAAAACCGTGACCTTCAAATCCGCTTCCGGTTGCGTTTGTTCGAATTGCGATTCCCTATATTTCGGATAGGAAGGGCGTTCCTTCGTACCACCCACGCTGCGCATGCGTCACGCGAGTGTTACGTAACATTGGGGGTCACTCGGTAGAGGTCAACTCCAACAGCTCATCGTATCGATACACTACCGCTACCGCGTCACATTATAGTGCAATTTAATATCGTCATATTAGTATTGACCTACGGTATGTAATATATATATATATATATTTACACATTAGCTATTTATTTACACATTATATATATATATATATATATATATTTGATTATAAATTAATATAAAATACGTAAAATGATAAATATTATTATTTGAATAAAATATATTTTGTTGAAATTTATAATTAATTATTAAAATCTTTACCTCTATAGCTATACGGGAAAGTCTCCAAATACCTACCCCATCATAATACCTACCCCATACTAATACCTACCCCTCTACTGTATAAGTAACTATAAGGGTTATCAAAATATCATATATACATATGATAGTATAGTATGGTTTATTTATACACCAAATATAGTAAAGGTTACATAATTTTAATACATAAAATATTAGTAATGTAATGGTAAATATGAATAAATATTTTGTTTTTCAAAATACTCAATCATACAATTATTATTTGATAAAATGTAATATTATGGTTTTAATTGTTAAATATTTTATTAATAACTTTTTTAAATCCCTGTAAATACATTATTAATTAAAAGAAAACGTAATGCTATGCATAATATTGTAGATTAATTGAAGTTTCATAAACTTTAAAAAAATAATATAATTTGAATAAGTATTAAACAAGATCTCTTAATTATAGTAACCCATTTTATTATCTTATTACCGACCCCCTAAATTACACTATAGTGTATACAGGGTATTATAATACCGACCCCGTGTATTTTGATTTATAATATTAAATACAAATAATTTAAGTCGTTTGTAATTTGTGTGTTTATCATTATAACCCATCAATAGTGTATTAACTGCGTCAATAATACTATACAATGCTTCTATAGTATATGTAGTTATATTCACAGTCAGTTAAAGTTTAATATAAAGTTCAATTATAAATTTAATATTATAATATTAAAACTTAAATTCATGCGTTTTGTAATTGATTAAATATATTTAGGAATATTTTACCTATACATATATATATATATATATATATATATATATATATATGTTATTTCTATTAGAAACTATAATACCACTGTATATCCCCCACGCGTATTTTAGGGGGTCGGTATACCGGTTATAGTTATAATTATAAAAGGTGGTCGGTATTAGGCACATGTATCCAATTACCTAACCTCTGTTTATTATTGTCAATATAATTATATCAAATATTAAAAATAGCAACATTATTTATTTGCATAATATTACCATATATAAATATTGTTAAAAATTGTTAATAAATATATTGAATACATTATTACAAATAGTCATTATAATTACTATAGTAGATACTACTAGTATATATGGGGTCGGTAATTGGAGAATTTACACATATATATTAATACATAATAGATAATTAATATATACTTATTATTAAGAATTATAATTATTTATCATACAATACGTTTTTAATAATATAATATAAAATTTATAAATTGACTACCAGGGATAACTAATGAAATATGCAATAAATATAATATTACACATATGTAATTTAGGGTGTGCACGTGAAGAATTGAAATACAAAATAGAGAACATAATAATTAAGTTCCATCGAAATATTAAAAATAGCATATTATAATACTCTTTTATTTATATATATACGTTTTGTATCATATTCGACATTACATATTTAAATAGGTATTCTGTATTATTAGTTTAAAAATTACAATATTTTATTTTTTCGTATACACTATATAGTTTAGTGTGATCGCATAGTACATGTATATTGCAGTATCCATGGATACTATACATAACATACCTATCACATTCGTATTGTTAAATATGTACATTTAACACGTGTTATATGATACGATTTTAATATTAATATAAAACGTAACATTTTTATATATTTTATTACGTAAGTTGAGGTAGGTGAGTCATCTACGATATAGAGAATACTAGTAATAACACATATTTATATATATAGATGTTATGATTACGTAATACACATACTAATTGATTACATAACTATAGTTGTCATCATAATTCGCGTGACACGAGCGCCCCACGACGGGCCGCGGCCTACTAATATAGATAGCAGGAAACCGTGATATGTTCCGTGACGATGGTGTCTACACGCATGTCTGAATGTCACGTGATAAAGCATGTCGCCGATAATTGGGACTTCCGGTGCGCATATAATGTCGATCGAGTTGCGATTTCACTATATAAATAATAGACGATCGCCTACTTCTATCCTAACTATTGTATATGTAGACAATATAATAAAGTATACTTTAACGTATAGGTTAACGTATACCCATGATAAATATAGTTATATAGTTAGTATTAATACAATTTAATTGATAACCTACTATAATATAATGTCTACCAATAGGTATATATACCGGATCATCTAGCGGAAAGTAACCAAATATGTAAAGTGCCCGAATACGCACACTCTCGGTATCTTAGAAACTATAAATCCTACAAAAAAGTGTTTAATTAACAAAATATTTATAATTATATAAATAGTCTAAATAAGCATTTTTTATTTTTTAATTATTCAAAATAGTGCTGATATATCCAATAAACTGATTTTTTGATTATATTTTTTAATTTATAAAAAAAATATCAACTTAAAACCTTCTCAAGAATATACAAATGTATCGATATAAAATATAACATTATATTATTAAAAAATAAAGCATTCTAAAATTATATATATAATTTCTATATTTGTTATCAAATATTCATTAAGTTATAAGCATATATCTAAAGGTCCCTAATACGGACACTATGGGTGTATTAATACAGACACCCTATAACCAATTAGCGTGCAGCGTATGAACTATTCTGATATTCATAAAAATCATGTGCGTTATAATATTAATATCACCAATAAAGATAAATCTAATTTTTTTATTAAATAGATACTTGAATTGTATTATTAATTAAAAAATAATAAAAATAAATAGATTATTATCTAATTAAATTAGAATAAATTGTTCATAAAATTAATTATAAATAATGTAATTATAATTTATCTAATTGGTTCATCAATGATATATAGTTTATCTAATGGTATATAGGGTTTCCGTATTATAACACAGGGTGTCCGTATTCGGACATGGGTACCGAATACGGACAATGTCCGTCGAACGCCCTCTTTATCTATTGAATGAAAAGATTAAATAAAATGTCAAAATCACTATATTATCTATAATCATATAATATTGAGAAAATGTAATTTTTGAATAAAAATATTGAGTCATAAAATATTAAGACCATTTATTGTTAAAATGTCCGTAGGTCCTATTAGGTTACTTTCCCTTAGTACATATAATACGCCTATAGACGTATACGTAATAGCATATATACGTATACGTATCAGTACAAATAAATACACACGAATAATACTTTAAAGTATAATTAGATTGATTATAGTATAACATACGGCGATGTTAATATAGGTATTGTATTAGTTGCGCGTAAATAAGGGGAATTTTCCCCATTTATTATCTGAATACAAATATCACATATATATAAATATATCTATATATTCTATAGAAGATAGTGTATACACTGGTAATAATAATTTATAAGTTTTAAAGTTAATTATTATTAAATTGAAACCTATTAAGTATTTAATATATAATGTTGTAATATATTTCTTATCCGCATTCGGCCAATACGATTAACGACATAATTAGGTTTTTAATAATTTCATAAATATGGAGTTATTTAATTAGAAAATGTGGTTAATATAGATGTTAAGGTATCAAGTTCTATATGGGAGCTTATATTTCCCGAGTGATATTTGTAAAGTGGATTTTATATTTTGATGGTTCCCATGGGTATATTTGTTAGCTGCATATTCCCTTGGGTATTACTGTTAACTGCAGCTAACAGTAATTTCCTCACAATAGCAGCATAATAGCATAACTAATAGCCTCACATGTTTACATTGTGCTATTATGCTGCTATTATGTTGCCATTAAAGGTTTATTATTCTGCTATTTATTTGTAATCATATTATGATGCTATTATGTTGCCATTACAAGTATATTATGCTGCTATTATGTTGATATTATAATAATTGCAACATAATAGAAGAATAATAGCATAACAAATTAATAGCAGCATAATAGATTTTTAATGGCAACATAATAGCATCATATAAGGACAATGTAAACATTGCAGGCTATTTCTTACTATATTCTTACTCGACCATATCTTGTAATTTCTTTCCATCCTCGTTCATCATCAGTATTCTCAATTCTTCTTCACAGTCGCATTCGTTCCTTAAGATATATATGGATGAATTGGCTTTTCTTCCTCTGTTTCATATTCCGTTATTTGGCTTCCATAACATTAAGTTGTGCACTAGTTCGTCGGTGTGCCCTATGCAGTGACCTACTAGTTGCAATCTTCTTTGTTTTATCACCTCGGAAATCTTTGTCATTCCCATGTATAGTTGTGTATTGGTGACCTTATCTTTCCATGATATATTTGTGGCCATTCTAAGTAACCTGGTATAATAACCATCGATTTGTTTACGCATTATGGAGTCGATTATCCGGAATTCGCTAAAATATAATAATATAGGTTCGATTGTAGCTTTGAAAGTTCTTATCTTTAGACTGTTTTCCATTTTGGAGTTCCAGATTGATTTCATCTTGTGTATTGCTGACCATGATAAAGCTTTGCGAATTTCAAAATACTTTTGTGAGTTAGCCATCCATGCCCCCAGATATTTAAAATTTGTAACATCATTAATCAGCGTTCCACCTTTTTCTAGTCTAATGTTGACCGGAATTGTGCGATTAAACTTCACGACTTCAGTTTTCTTTGAGTTCAGTTGAAGACCAATGTTAGCGACTTCTATTTCAATGGATATTAGTAGTTTCTGAGCTTGTTCGACTTATGTGATACAAGTGCTATATCATCTGCGTAACAGAGGCCTAGACAGCTATTAGCTGTATTGCTGGATATCGTCTCCCTTGTCGTTGTATTATTTCGAGTCCGAATGATGTAATCCAATGTGATAACAAAGATAAAAGGCGCTATGTCACATTGTAATACTCCCTTTGTTATTTTAAAGTGTTAGGTATCTCCGTCAGGTGTCATAACTTTTGCATAATTGTATTATACGTTAAGGCGGTCGCTTGTATAATGTTGTGGGAGGTATACCTTATGATTTTAGTATACGGAGCATTATTTATCTGTTGATACTGTGAATGCCTTCTTAAAATCGACAACATTATAATAGCCTTAATATTGTACATTTTCATTCTAACTCATTCGATTAAGCGTCTGAGAGCTAATATATGAATGAATGAATGAATTCAGTTTATAGACAATGTATAAGGAGAATCAGTGAAAGCGATGAGCTTTTTTAATTCGATATCTCCTAACAGTAGTGTAATGTCATATTTCATCATCTTCATTCGGATAAAATACAATAAAATTACATAAAAATAGTTATTAAAATAAACAATAAACACAAATATAAAAGAAAGAATAAAACAAAACTAAAACAAATATTTGATTCCCATGTTATCATCCAAAACAAAGTATAAAATACAATTAATACATTTTTCATAATTGTAATATAATATTTATAAAGAATCTAAATATTTGTATCACATATTTTATGTAAATTTTAATAATATTGATATATATATATATTTGTAGGTTACTATAGGTTATTAATACTTTTTATAATTGTTTTAATTCTAATACTGTTTTTTATTATTTTAATACTTTTAATTTTTAATACTGTAGTTTTTTTTTTTTTTTTATTAGTTATGTAAAGTTAAATATATAAAACGTAAAATTTTAAAAATAAATATAAAATAGTTTTGATAAATAGTAATTTTGAATTTTTTTAAACATTTAATACTGTTTTTTTATGTTTTTAATACTTCTAATTTGTAATACTGTTTTTTTTTTATTTTTTGTGTTTAGTTAAATATATAAAAAATGTAAAATATGTAAAAATGTAAAATTTATATGGAGAAATACCTATTTAATACTGATTTTTTAATAAAGTTTTATAATATAAAATATTTGTTTAATTTACAATATAATATTAGATTATATTAGATTATATTATAGATATTTTTAATATTATTAAACATCACACATAAGTGTTATATTTTATATTGGTTAACGAAAAACAATTTCATAACTTTTTTTAATTGATTTATATTTTTTATTTTATTTTTTTTAAGAATATTACCAAATATTATATCATTATAATACTTTATACCTTTGAAGAATATTGTATTTTGGTATTTTGTAGTTTTCATTAATGGTAAAATGAATCTATCATTACGTTTATTTAATGTAAAATATTCATTAAAATCAATTTTGTAATATGAAGTCGTATGTCTTCCAGGTCTGAATCCGTTCTGGTTAGGACGTAGTATAGGTTTTATGTATGGTTTAATTCGATTTAGTATCATTTTAGCTGCTATTACAGATACTGCTATGCCTCTGTAGTTCCCTGCTTCTTCAATATTACCGGATTTGGGAAATGGAACAATGTTGCATTTAGCCATTGCGATGGTATTTCATGTCGTGTGCATATATAATTAGAGAACTCGAGAATGATGTTATCGAAGTTGCATTATTTTAGGATTTCTGGAGTGATTCCCCCCCCCCCTGCAGCTTTACCGTCTATTAGATTTTCCTTTACCTCACTATATTCTTCGTTTGTGAAAGGTCTAGTTTGTATACCTGTTACCTAATTGGTTTAGGCACTTCCATCAACTTCTTTATTGATGTTTTCGGACATTATATTTGTATCGATATATATATTGTATCTTCACCTACGACGTAGATCCTACGTATACGTATACGTATACCTATAGTTCCTACGTTTTACATATATATGTATATATATATATATATATATATATATATATATATATATATATATATATATATAAGATATCAGAATCGTTAATACCGAAGAAAAAACGCAAAAGAATCTCAAATTCCTCAGCAACAGGAACTATCAGTGATTATCGAATGGTAGTAAATAACGTATATAACGAACACGTAACATCAAATACTTAAGCCATGAAATGTTAAACCAAGCTAAAAAAAGCTACAAAATGAGTATGAACTAATCGAAAAAGAAAAACTTGAAATCGCTTTAAATGATATTGAAAACGCCAATATTTTATCACAACATGGAAAATGTTGGAAACTTATAAATGATATTACCGGAAGAAATAAAAGCAGGAAAGGAATAATTAAGTCTAGAAACAATGAAGAAAGAATAACAAAGTGGTTTGATCACTTTAAAAATCTTCTAGGTGGACAAAAATCTCATGCAAATGACAATTTCGAACCAAAAATATATAATGAAGCCGACCTACAAATATCCACAGAAAATTTTATAACGGATGAATACGTTGCTGTAAAGAATAATTTAATAGATGGGAAATCAGCTGGACCAGATGGAATTTCACCAGAAATATTAAAATACTGTAATTTTTAACCAATTATCCTCTCATACGCAAATGACTTACTCATGAATGGCAAAATGCCCAATCAATGGTCTACTTGTCATATAATACCTATTCCAAAATCTGGAAATCTTAATGAAGTAGATAACTATAGTTGTTTACAGAGGGATAGCTATATCAGCAATAGCACTAAAGATCACAAATAAAATGATCCTGAGACGAATACAACCGATAATAAGCTCAACACTACGCAATAATCAAAATGGTTTCAGGCCCGGGAAATCTACAACGACACACATACTTGCTCTACGTCGATTAATAGAAGGGGTGAAATCCAAGAACATTAATGCAATATTCACATATGTCGACTTCAGAAAAGCATTCGATAGCATAGATAGAGAAGAATGTTCAAAATTCTAATCGCATATGGAATATCAAAACCTTTAGTAAATATGATATCAATCACTTATGAAAACACAGAGGCTAAAGTACTAACACCAGACGGCGAAACAAATTTATTCCACATAAACTCTGGCGTACTTCAAGGAAACACACTAGCGCCATTCTTATTCATCATTGTACTTGATTACGCAATGAGATCAGCGATCCAAGGTAGAGAAGAAGAATTAGGATTCGAACTTGAACCCAAGAAGAGTCGTAGGTATCCTGCAACAATATTAATTGATCTCAGTTACTCATATGATATTGCACTAGTATCACATGACGTATGTCAGGCGCAAAAATTATTAACTTGTGTAGAAGAAGAAGCAGAAAAATTGGTTTACATTAACGCTTATATAAACGCTAAGAAAACTGAAATAATGGCTTATAACCAAATTAAACCAGTAATCCTTCATACAAAATGTAAAACTGTTATTAAAGTAGTCGATAATTTTAAGCATCTGGGTGCATGGATGGCAATTTCACTTAAAGACTTTGAAGTAAGGAAGGCAATCGCTTGGAAAGCATGCCATAAACTAAAGCAAATCTGGAAATCAACCATGAACAGGAAGCTTAAAATACGGATATTCAGAGCCACAATCGAAACAATCTTACTAAAACGTTTGGAACAAGATAGATGGCTGCTACACCAGGCTAATTAGAATGATTTTAAATATCTCATGGCGAGACAAGATACCTAATAAAATCCTGTATATCGGACTCCCGAAGATCTCAGAAGTAATAAGGGATCTAAGAATGGCAATTGCCGGCAACTGTGTACGGCACAAAGACCAAGCCTGTCATGACCTAATATTATGGCAACCAAGAAATGGAAAACGAAACAGAGGCCGGCAACCTATAATATTTATAGATAACTTGAAGAATGATATGGAGTTCGACGATGTAGAAGAAATACGTAATGTTATGAGCGACAGAGAAAACTGGAGAAAAATGAAATCAGGTCGAATGAAAATTCGACATAAGTAAGTAAGTAAGTATATATATATTATCACCAAAGCCCACCAAAGGGCTTTGATATCACCACCTATATTTAAATAAACTATCATAGGGGAGAGTACTCGAATACCGACACCCTAACAATAAATCACCATAACTTTATTATTTCTCAATTAAATATTTCCAAATTTTATTTATAAGTATTAAGCAGGGTTCCATTATTTGTGGTAAAAGCCTGTTTTTACTGGGCAAAAATGGCAAAAAGCGATAAAAACCTATCTATTCCATGTTAATTTACGGTAAAAACCGGTAATAACCGGTAATTACCGGTAAAAACCTAGTAATCATAAAATATAATACCTTTAAAAAAATTGTATATTGAAATTTAAAGTAATATTGATTCATTTATATATAAATGTTATGGCTAATTAATATAGCAGCTGTATTTGAAAATTTGTCAAAACTTTTATCACTCTGCTTTAATTATGCCATTTATAGTACATTTATTTTTTTAAATCCACCCTTATATTATAAAATTAACAAGTTGATGTAATTGGATACATTTTATAAATGAAATAAAATCATACTGTGCCATATATTCATAAAATTACACAATGAAAATATTACTAAGTAGTTATACAGTATTGTAAAAAATATTTGTAAATACTATATTTAATTTCACATATATAAAAATAAATATTCTATTCAGTATTTATATATATATATATAATTAACAATATATATAGATATATTTAATATATTTAATTAAATATCATGGTATAAAATCAAATAATGCATTCAAATAATTTCTCAATGAAAATATTATTAGTTCTATTGTTTAATATATATTTTTTTTTACAATATTAAGCCCCAGTCACACAGAAAAAGTTGGCCGAGTTTTCACCGATATCGTGACAATATCACTATTCATCATTTGGAAATATCTCTAAATATTTAACGATTTCTCGACGATTTCGTTACTGCGTAAAAATCGGCCGCTTTATTTGGTGTGAATGGGGCTTTCCTTTTACTAATGCAAAAATAAATATATTATTATATTCAATATTTTATATATATATATTGACTTATTTACTCATTTATTTCAATATTATATTATTTTTTTTTTTAAATTGTCTTTACATAGAGTCACAATTAATAAAGGTTTTTTTTTTAAATATAAAAAATCTTATAATATTGTCTTTACATAGAGTCAAAATTAATAAGGGTTTTTTTTAATATAAAAAATCTTATAATATTGATTTTAATGTAATATTATTTAACTTTATAATTATATGATTATATGTATATTATCTATTACATATAAAATCTATAAATAATATATAATTGTAAATTATATATACAATAGTAGGTTTAATATAATATAGATAATATTATATTTAATTATATAGACAACACTAGGTTTTTACCATGGTAAAAACCTGTTTTTACCGGACAGGTTATTACCGGTTATTACCATAGGCGGTAATAACCTATGGAACACTGGTATTAAGTATGTATATACATTTAATAGCTATTTTAAAATTTAATTGAGTTTAACTATGAGATAACAGGGGTGTCGATATTAGGCCTACAGGCGGTGCCTCGAATATCGACACCTTGGCACATAATATCGACACCCTAAATATATTGATATTTAGATATACCATATATTATTTAATATCCACTATCCAATCAGAATTAATTGCACGTTACGTTTAGTACAACACACGCAATTCATACGTTGTTTTCCTATAATTCATTATCGAAAATATTTAATATTTTATATTTTATTATAAATATTTAGTTTTAAATTATATAATGCCAATATTGTACGTACACAGGAGTTTTATATAGTTTCTGAAAGAATATTGAATTCCAAGTAGAATCAATTCCAAGTAGGTATGTGTATATTATTAGGTGTCTATTAATTTATGAATATTTCATAACGCATGCACATTACAAACAAATAACGCAGATTTGTTAAAGGGTGTCGATATTACGTGCAATTATGGTGTCGGTATTATGAAAATATATGTTGCTTAGGTAAACGTCAATAACTTTGTAACAAATTATGAGAAATACAAAATCTTTTCGGCACATTGTAAAATATAATTAGATGATGTATTTAAAATATTAAAAATATATAAATTTCAAATGATTAAGAATCGATATTGTACTTCAAAATTTCATAAATTTAGAGTTGTAACGAAAAAATCAGTTTTTTGTTTATAATTAAAAAAATATGAATATTAAAAAAAAAATTATACTTATATGAATTAGAATTATATTAATTAACATTTCATACATTAATTATTTTTTGAGTGGAATTATATTTTAGGAGATCTCTAGGGTGTCGATATTACGTGCATGTCGATATTAGAGCACTCTCCCCTACATATAAAATAAATATTAAAATGATTTAAATAACTAATGTGACACCTATTATTACAAAAATGATTAATTTTCATCATTCGATATACCCTATTTCATCTTTCTAAAATAGTATAATATATATTTTATTTTTAATCCGTCAACATACAGATCTGGTAATTTCATTCTTCAATTTCATCCGTCTTGCGGATGAAAATCAAAGTCTAGAAATTTGACTAACGAAAAAGTGAAAAACGGTATTGATGTGAGAGGTCATTAATGTTGACTAGGTAATTTTGGTAACCTACCTGGTAATTTTGAGCTGAGTTGAACATGTTGGGCCATGTGAGCATGTGTCAACTGAGGTAGTTGTGTGATAAGAGATCTATTTATGTAGGACATGAATATATTTTATTTAAGTTGCTTGTAGAAATAAAGAGGTGGAAGGTGATTTGGATTTAAATCATCTCTTCTTTGGAGTATTTAAAGTTTTACTTTAAAATATATGAATTATAGATACCTACCAATACCCATCAATCTTTTTTGGCAATATTTAGAAATATTTAGTAAAAACAAAATGTTAGTTAAACCTTTAAATACTACTATTATTATATAAAGGTTTCATAATTAATTATTTTTTAAATTTAAATAATAATAAAATTGTCTAAATTAATCTAAAATTATTCGGATAAATTAGGATGAAATTCGAAACTAATAAATCTGGATATATTTTTTCCAAATAAATCAAATAAATTAGAATTAAATTGGAAATTAATAAATACGAATATATTATTAATACCTATAGGTATTAAGTAGAGTTATCTTATTATTGGTTGATTTCAGGGGCGAAACTTTACTTTTAATATAGAGGGGGATAGTGGAAAAAAATCGAATATTTTTAGTTAGATATATATATATTATTATATTGTTATAACATATTAATATGTTATTATGACATATTAGGTCCTAAAGTCATTTATAAATAATTCATTTGAGAGATTAAATATATATATATATTTAATCACAACATTTATTTACCAAATGTAATACTTCTTCTCTCAAAAGAATTATTTATAAATGACTTTAGGACCTAATATGTCATCTATGTATAATTCTTCCAATTTTTCTTTGTGGATATTGCAAATCATTATCGCATTTAATCTTCTCTACGTCATGCTATTTCTTTTCCATGTCTTTAATTTTCTTAACGCACTGAAAAACCTGTCAGCGTCACACGAACTTGCAGGTGATACCATAAGTAATTAAAATAGGGTTTGAATTTCTGAATAAATGTTAGTACTTCGTTAGACATAGTTTTAAAATTTGTTATAATATTGTTCAGATTCATGTTATTATAACGTTTTTTATAATATCTAATTTCGGCAATCAAATCTTCTTTATATAACTCTGTGTAGTTTTTTATTATATAAATATTTTGTTCTGTATTTGTAAATATTTGTTCCATTTGTTTGTATATAGGTGTATATATTGTATATATTAATATCTGTTGCATTAAAATATGTATGTATTTAATAATAATTTGGTAGGGATGATATTCCCCCACTAGGGTTGGTTGATTGTACGCGTTTAGGCTTGCAGATAAAGCATGGCGTGAATTCTGAATGGGTGTAATGTGTGAGAGAAAGTAACGCGCTAATGTGACTCTAATATTAGGACTCCTATATTCCGACAATTGTTAGATATGTATAATATTATGCATATCTAACAATTGGCGGAAGTGTTGAGAGTAATATATAGACAAATAAGTTTTTCAGAGGAAAAATGTAATACATATATAATAAAAAATGATCCGGACCAACATAATGTAATTTTATTAGATCATAATGATGCTGAGAAATGCGTAGATCTAAAGCTTTAGATTATATACTAGTATTACCTTAGTCATGTATAGTATGCTAATTATGGAGGTGAGGGCAGAGTTTTATAAATAACTAAGGATAAATAAACTAAGAGTTTATTATAAAAGTATACATATTAGAATTTACGGGTATGTTCAAATCACTAATTATTATATTAGAGGCAAATTATTAATAATTGTCATGTAAAGGAATATATTTATAAAACATTGCGTAATAGATTGTGATTGAAGTAGATCTACAATTGATAAATGTAACTCTCTAGAACGTATGAGCCGGTGGCTAATGTAGGTTATATTGTAATGTAGATCCGAATATATTTAGTATTAACTTTGTTTGCTTGGTGTAGATACTTTAATAGAAGATTTGACAGGATGTAAATTCTCTGATTATATAATATTAATTATTTCTAATCAACACATTATTCCTGCGCTCATAGGTTTCATACAAGTAAACCTATAATTAACAATATACAACTATTGCTTTATTTAATGACCTTACATTAATTCCTAAAGTTTTTCGGTATAAATAATATTCTTTAGAATGGAAAGTGTGTTACAAAGGAAAATGCGTTAAGTAGTTATATAACTATGGCTATAGCCTATATAATTCATATACGTGTGGTTAGGATATATATATCCTAACGACACGTATATGAATTATATATGTAGGTTGTGATAGGTTAACCTTTTGATTAACCCACAATTGTGATAATTTAGAATACCAGTAAACTCGGACCAGGTAAATTCGGACCAGGTAAACTCGGACCACTTTTGAGGTAAACTCGGACCACTTTTAAAGTAAACTCGGACCACTTTTTAAAAACATAAAGTAAACTCGGACCACTTTTTAAAAACATAAAGTAAACTCGGACCACTTATTAAAATAACTATATTTTGTATATTTCTATAATATAATTTGCTTTAACTTACTTCTACCTTATATAATTATATTATATCTGTTAAATAAATTATAAAAAGAGTCATTTAATATGATATTTTTGTGGAATTATATATTTAAATAGGTAAACATTTAATTTGAACTCGCACCACTTTTGAAGTAAACTCGGACCACTTGTGAAGTAAACTCGGACCACTTGTGAAGTAAACTCGGACCACTTATTAAAATAACTTATATATTATATACTTCTATCATAATAAATATAGCTTCTATCGTAGGTCTCGTCGGTGATATACATAGAGCTAGAGAGAAATTTCTCTCTAGCTCTGTGGTGATATACGACAATTTAAATTATGTTAAGTTATTAAATGTTATTAAAGTTATTAAATGATAAATTATGTATGTGTAGTAATATCGGAATACTCGCAATTATATACAGTGAAATTATACTTTTAACTTATAAGTTAAAGCATATTATATGTTAGAAATATACAATATATAGTTTATACGGTTGGTCCGAATCTTCTTTATGTTTTTAATAAGTGGTCCGAGTTTACTTCACAAGTGGTCCGAGTTTACTTCACAAGTGGTCCGAGTTTACTTCACAAGTGGTCCGAGTTTACTTCAAAAGTGGTGCGAGTTCAAATTAAATGTTTACCTATTTAAATATATAATTCCACAAAAATATTTTTGTGATATATATCATATTAAATGACTCTTTTTATAATTTATTTAACAGATATAATATAATTATATAAGGTGGAAGTAAGTTAAAGCATATTATATTATAGAAATATACAAAATATAGTTATTTTCATAAGTGGTCCGAGTTTACTTTATGTTTTTAAAAAGTGGTCCGAGTTTACTTTAAAAGTGGTCCGAGTTTACCTCAAAAGTGGTCCGAGTTTACCTGGTCCGAGTTTACTGGTACTCATAATTTATAGATAATCTTATATCTATTTATACCTATACTTATTTAGACGATTTTTTTAAATATAATAAATAGATAAAAGTAAAATACAATTAGTCATATACCATATAGGAATGGTTTATAGTCATGCATATAACATACTTATGTCTATACAACATATAACGATATATTTATTATAAATAAAATCCTTATATTTGTCTTTAAAATAATATATAGTATTTTAAATTGAACTCGTAATAGATATTGTCGCCTATATGTTATATATTCGTAATTTACATTAACTTCAATACATTACTTATCTTTCAAGCCGATCATATTAAGATTAATTTCTTATATACGCCTTTATACCCTAGAGAGTATATCTATAGTGTTAAATTTATAACGATATCATCACTATAAAAGTGAAGAAATTATACCCTCAATTACATCTACAATGTGTATTTGGGGTACGCGGAAGGATATTACAAAATAATAATGTTACTACTTTTCGATAACTTCTAACTATAGTACCTGTTGGGTAAAGTGAGTTTAGATCTTCCATCAATGGTCAAACAAAATAAATAACTAAAAATAAGTATTCAAAATTAGGTCAACATTGAATCATGACTTATGATTCTAGATCAATCATGATTCATGACCATCTTTAGATGGTATACAAAAGAGCAGTATAATTATATTAAAATAACATTAGATTTAAGGGTCAAAATGATAGAATTTTATATTTATTCCCTAAGAGAATGTACAGGTATTATTCTATAGAAAGATTGTAATAACAGATAAATCTGTGGATAATTTCTAGCAAATTAAATATATTTTATAATTAATATTTCCGATTTATAATATAAGAATAATTAAACTATTATTAATAAATACTATACTTTGAAAATATATATATATGTATATGTGTAGGGGAAAGTAACAGAATACGGACAACCCAGCAAACAATATATTCGACGCTTTTGGACGCCATGCGCCTAAAAGTTACGGAATTAATTCGTCACTTTGATGACAATTTGCGCCCAAAAGCGTCGAATTGTTCTATTGTACTTTGGACGCTGTTGCGCCCAAAAGCGTTGAATTTGCGACGAATTCAATATCGATTCGGAACTGAAGCGCCCAAAAGCGTCGAATTTGCGCCTAAAATCCTATTGTACTTTGGACGCTGTTGCGCCCATAAGCGTCGAATTTGCGACGAATTCAATATCGATTCGGAACTGAAGCGCCCAAAAGCGTCGAATTTGCGCCTAAAAGTTATTATACTTTGGGCCCAAAACTTCTATTATATTATTTACTGGAAGCTATTTATAACTTTATATCTATATATAGATGATCTGTGTATATATTCTTTAGTATTTATAAATAAAGCATATATGTTATATATAAATATATAGAGATATATATATATATATATATAAATAGTTAAAAAATGTATAAGTAATATATATATGCAATTATTATTTAATATTAATCAATATAAAAGTATATGATTACTATAATTAAAGTAAGAACATAAATAGTTATATTATTTCAAATATTGGACCAATGCTTTGGAAAGAATTAAATTGAAATAAACCTAGCATACTATATATACTATTAATAGTTTTAACATATATATCTATTATATATTATTGAAAAAGTATGCATGTATGTAATCATACTCGAATGTGTATAGAGTTTAAATATGATAAATTATTATTATAAATTGTAATATACATTATATATTGTGATATGATTATTTTAGGCCAAATGAGGAGGACAACTCAATAAACGATTTTACACTTTATTTGGGGGAAAACAATTACATTTTATGGATAATAATAATTGAATCCAGCACAGCTGAGTAACGTTAAACACATCTGAACGCATGCAGCATCGACAGAAAATATAATGTCCCAATGTAAAAGTCATGATGACTACATTTTCACATTATATTCCTTCAGGCGGAATATTTATTCCACGTTCTATTAAATACTAAATATAATATAAGGTTGCATATGGAATCATGCTACTAGCATGTATCTAATGAGGGCTTCACGGAGATTCTATGATAATCACGAAGGCAGCACAGACTGCTATTTTCATCTCTAAGGCTCCAAGTCATTGATTATCATGGACTTATGTAGTCATCTCGAAGGCAACACGTTACTGGATATCATGGACTGCTGTGGATTGAGTGATTTTTATTTTAGTAAATATATATATATGGACTTCGCAGATGATATTGCATATGAGGTGAAGGTATCAAAGAAGCCTAAGAGATGCTCACTAGAATCGAAAATCAGCAAAATGAGTAGGACTAAGGATGAATACAGGGAAAACGAAATACATGAGTTACAATACTAATCAACAGTTTGAAATCAAAGCTATAGATAGGTAAAATCTGAAAAGCATTGAAGACTTCAAGTACCTCGGGGCATGGATAGACAGCAGTGCAAAAGATTTGATAATCAGAAAAGCGCTTGCTTGGAGAACATGTTATCAAATGAGGAATATCTGATAATCAACTCTTAGTAGGAAACTAAAATTTAGACTCATGAATACAACAGTTGAATCGGTTCTGCTTGGAGAACATGTTATCAAATGAGGAATATCTGATAATCAACTCTTAGTAGGAAACTAAAACTTAGACTCATGAATACAACAGTTGAATCGGTTCTGCTATACGGATGTGAGACTTGGACCCTCGAAAAAAACACTACTCAAACAACTTGATGGCATATATACTCGAATTCTACGAATGATATTAAATGTAGAGATGATGAAGTTGTTTAGGATCTAGTTCTTTGGGAACTAACTCATGGAACTAGAAGACTGAGAAGGCCACCAGAAAGCTGCATAAGGAATCTGGAGCGCGAAACTGGTATACCGGTGAGCGAGATGAGAGAAGCTATTATGAACCGTGCTGTTTGGAGAACTTTTACTGTCACGAAATAAGAATATAATAATAAATATATAGTTGATATAGTATAAATATTTGCTAACGTAGTTGTTATCGAAGGTGAGTATATGGACTGTTGTGGTTTATCTTGAAGACGCAATTCAATGATAATCATGGGCTGCTGTTGTCATCTAAATGGATATATAATATATATATATATATATATATATAAATAAGGTTATAAGTAAACTTATATATTTAATATAAAGTAATAGGTTTGTGTAGAGTTTTTGATACATATGTATATGTATTAGCTCTCATTATAATCTGATTGCATTAGCATGAGAGTGGCTTTGAAGATAATAAAATAACAACAATATATACAAATGAATCATAACAGATGAAAATATGACCACTTGTTTACTAACTAAATGACACTGTCATGCTAGCTTATACGATCAAGATATATTTTATGTATTATAACATTATAACTTATAACGCTTTAACAGTGCATTGTAGCCGTTGATTTCAAAATACGTGTTCCGTTGCTAACAACCTATATCCACTTATATAGTTACATATAAATGTCTATAAAGAAAATTACGTCAAGCTTTCCAATAAAATATGCTAACTAAATACAAAATTGTACCTACAATATTAGTAATTTATAAGATTAAATTACAATATAATGTCCAAATATCAAAATTTCTCATTACATTCCTTTAGGCGGAATATTTATTCCACAATCTATTAAATACATATAAGATTGCATATGGAATAATGCTACTATTATTCATGATGGAAATGCTAGATGGTACCTTGATCAGTCATCATCTATGAGGGCTTCACTTAGATTCTATGGTCATCACGATGGCGTCATATACTTCTATTGTTATCTCTAAGGCACCACGTCATTGATTATCACGGAATGCTATTGTCATCTTGAAGGTGACACAGCACTAAATATGATCGACTGCTGTGGATTAATTGAGTTTATATTTAATTAAATATTGTTATATAGTTATAAATATTTACTAACGTTATTGTTATCTCGAAGAAGAAATGTCACGGAAAGATATTGTCAACTCTAAGCTGGTATCATAGAAGGCGGACACGGGCTTCTGTGTTAATATCGAAGGTGTTACGTCACGGAATATCATGGACTGTTGTTGAAGATTTAATTTGTTAAGCAAATATATCTATATACGGCTATAGTCGAAATATATAGTAGAAATAGTCGTAAGTATAAAATAGTAATATTTTCTAACGTATTTGTTATCTCGAAGGCGAAAGTATATGGACTGCTCTTGTTCATCTTGAAGGTGTCTTGTCAATGATAATCAAGGACTGCTTTTCAAATCTAGATGGATGTATGATATATACAAATAAGATTATAAGTAAACTTATATATTTAATATAAATTAATGGGTTTGCATTAGAGTTTAGAGTTTTGGATATATATCTATATGTATAGATCTGGTTATAATCTGATTGAATTAACGTGAGAGTAGCTTTGAAAGTAATACAATAACAACAATAACAACAATATATATATATATATATAATTATATATATATATATATATATGAATGATATAAATGATGAAAATATGATCACTTCTGTAATTACTAAATGACACATAGCCGTTAATTTAAAAATGCGGGATTTATTTCTAATAACCTATATTCACATATGTTTTTAAACAGAAAATAAGTCAAGCTATCTAATAAAATAAGATAGCTAAATACAAAATGTTAACTACATTATTTTATTATTGAATAAGTAATTTATAAAATAATATAATCACTACCAATATACTAGCTCTAGCCATAAACATAGTCATACCCACATCATCCACACTAAAATCATAGGCTACATTGCTCAAATAAATATAAAATATACTATATTTCATTTTTTTATAAACAAGGTCATAAGAATATATTCTGTTTATTATGTATATATACATTGTGTAATATGAATTTACCGACTGTAAACACAAATATACAGTGGGTAATATAAATTTAAATATTTCGTCATATGAATAATTATAAAATTAATTATACCTATATAATATAGAAGAATAAAAAAGGATTTTAGCACAAACATGTATGATAAACATATTTAATATTTGTACTACAAATTATCAATAAATTATAAAATATATATATATATCTATAGATAGTCTATTAGATAATACAACACATCTATTTACTATAGTAATATAATACTATATTATATAATCACTATATAATTTAAAAGTGTATTACATATGGATTCCAATCGTCTCGTACGAAGTGATCTCGTCAAGATTGGTGATCACGCGCAATTTTAATTTAAATAATTATTTATAGATAGTAGAATAGATATAGAACACAATATCATCAAACCAAAATACTCGAAACGAGATCACTGGTTACCTTGCATATTATATAGTATATAATATAGGTTACTTACTATTAATATTTTAAAAAAGTAATCAATTATATATGGTATCCTAGTAATAGTCATAAATATTAAAAATCGAATCGCGTGAGTTCTCTAAATAACAAAAGTTACGGTTTTAAATAGATTGCGAAATTTGGTATACATTTTATATTTTCATAATTATTATACTTTCGAAGTAACTTTGATAGTGTAAACATATATATTTATAAATATAGTATAATAATTATACTAATTCATAAGTATATTATAATGAATAAAATATAATAAACAAATTACTAAAATATATATTTCTACTATTAAATATATTATATTATTATAATATTTATATGTAAGGAATAATAATTATGAACATATAAAATATATACGTAATTTAGTGATCTATTTAGAACAGTCTCTTTCGTTATTTAAAGCTCTCACGCGCTTCTATTTTTAAATATCTATGTCTACAACTATGATAACACAAGTTTAACAAGTTCAAGTTCAAGTTATACATGTATAATCAATTTATGATGTCTCATCAATTTAACACTGACTGTGTTAAAGTTTAACAGTCAATATTAGTTTATTATATAATTTATATTAAATGAACACATATATTCTACCATCATTTCCACTGTCATAACTATTGGTCCAGCGGTCAATTCGATTTTTATTTAATATAAGTTATAAAATAAACAAATATAATATTTAAATTAATGTATATTCAAACCATTATTTTTATAATTTAATTATATATTATATAATTAGATGACCGCTGGACCAATAGTTATGAGTCATAACTGATGACCGTAAAAATGACCATTTTCGGTCATACATTGACCGTTAAATTGACCGCTAAATTGAGAGGTGGACCAATAGTTCACTTGGTCCAATCATTGAGTCAATGACTCATTTACTATTATAATTAAATTTAATTTAACATCATCGATTTTGTTAAAAGTATCAACATGAAACCGAACGGTTTAATAATAATTATAATAATTATTGTCATAATTATTTAATAATATCGTATAACATAATATGTTATATATAATAATTATATATTCAATGAGTTATTTAATTGTGATAAAAATACTTTATTTTATCATAATTATTTAATAATTTAATTATTAATTATTATAATTATTATGAATCAGGGTCAAAACTAACGCGCGAGAGTTAAAAAGTAAACAACGCGATGCAATATGCGGGAGTCGCGTATACACAGAAATGAATATATATCCAATAAAGGACGTATGTCCTTTCTATAATATATACATTGTATGACATAATTCAAATTCGAATTTTATGATCAACTTATAATCAATTCAATGATTCAACTCCCGCCCCACGCGCTTGTTTTTTTAAATATTGCGCGTTAGTTTTGACCCGTCACCATTATTATGATAATAATTCAATAATAATTATGATAAAATAAAGTATTTTTATCACAATTAAATAACTCATTGAATATATAATTATTATATATAACATATTATGTTATACGTATATATTATATAATATACAATACAAATTAAAATACAATTATTTTATTAACGATATAATATTTAATATTATTATAATATAATAATTATAGCATTTTAAATTATAGTATATTTAATATAATATAATTATTATATAATTATAATTATATAATATATAATTATAATAATATAATTTAATATAATAAAATATTATAAATAAATTTGTTTTAAATAACTTTAATACAAACTAATACATAGTTACAACGGTATATGTATATGGTCATATGTATATATATAATTATATTATGTCTACTTACTATTTTGTTGAACTTTATTGTCTTAGAAATTGAATTAAATGATATAAGAAAACATTATATATTACAATTAAATTTTAAATTATATGTTTATATCGTTGATAATCTGTGCATATTACAAAATACAGTATAAATCAGAATTATTAAAATACATAGTAGATATATATTTTACATTGTAAAATTGCATTTTTCATAGTGTAACACATCTATGTCCATAGATTTATAGTTTATAGTTTACAAATATATGTATACTAGCCGTACGGTACGGCCCGTACCCGACCAGGCTTTGCTCGGTTTTTGATTGATTGTTTATTTATTATTTATTAATTATAGTTATTCTTTATTCTGGATTGTTTTTTTTTTAAATTTTAAAAATAGTTGTAAAATATAAGAAAATATTTAAAAAAATACAAAATATATTTTAAAATATTATAAAATATATTTTTAAATATTAAAAAATATGTCGAAAAATAATTTTAAAATGTCGAAAAATATATTTTTTAAAATATAAAAATATTTCAAAAAAATATCCAAAAATTTCATTAAAAATATCGAAAAAATATTTCAAAAAAGCGTCGCGAAATATTTTACATGACAAAAAGTAAATGTTTCGACGTATTTTGGAAAATTTAGCTAGCCCAAAGACCATTCTGGTGATAATGAGAACTATAAGTTCCCAAATATTACTAAATATAATTCGGAACCAAAGCGTCCAAAAGCGTCGATAGAGCGACGAATTCAATATGATTCGGAACTGAAGCGCCCAAAAGCGTCGATAAAGCGACGAATTCAATATGATTCGGAACTGAAGCGTCCAAAAGCGTCCAAAAAGCGACCAATATATCGATTCGGAATCAAAGCGTCCAAAAGCGTCGATAAAGCGACGAATTCAATATGATTCGGAACTAAAACGCCCAAAAGCGTCGATAAAGCGACGAATTCAATATGATTCGGAACTGAAGCGCCCAAAAGCGTCGAAAAAGTGACCAATATATCGATTCGGAATCAAAGCGTCCAAAAGCGTCGATAAAGCGACGAATTCAATATGATTCGGAACTGAAGCGCCCAAAAGCGTCGATAAAGCGACGAATTCAATATGATTCGGAACTGAAGAGCCCAAAAGCGTCGAAAAAGCGACCAAAATATCGATTCGGAATCAAAGCGTCCAAAAGCGTCGAAAAAGCGCCCATAAATTCTCAAAAGCGTCCAAAAGCGTCGATAAATTGTTTGCTGGGAATGCCCGAATACGGAAACTCTCTGTATCTCATAAACCATAAATCCTACAAAAAAATATGTGATGAATAAAATATTCATAATTATATAAATAGTCAAAATAAGTATTTTTATTTTTTAATTATTCAGAATAGTGCTGATATATCCAATAAACTGATTTTAAAAAAAAATTTAAATTTATGAAAATAAATATCAACTTAAAACCTTAAAGACCTCAAGAATATATAAATGTATCGATATAAAACAACAATATATTATTAAAAACTAAAGAATTCTAAACATTATATACATAATTGTCATATTTGTTATCAAATATTAATGAGATAACGGAATCCCGTTATCTATTGAATAAGAAGATAAATAAATTGTAAAATCACAATAATATCTATAATTATATACTTTTAATATATTGTAATATTTGAATACAAATATTGAGTCATCAAATCTTAAGACTATTTATTGTTAAAGTGTCCGTATTAAGATACTTTCACCTAGAGATTATTTTTTATTTCAAAAGCTAGGTAATCAAATTATATAAGGTACTTAATAGCAATTTAACAAAATACTATGACTAATATTATATATATTGACAAAATAATGTATATAAATGTTGCTAACTAAATTATCCCTGATGAAATATACAGCAGATATAATTTTATTAAATTCAATTGTTCTAACGAATATACTAACTTATTTGTATAATAATTTAACTGGAAGTGTATAATTTATATAGATTTAATTATTAACTATCAATATTATTTATCTCACATTTATTATCTAATATTATGCTAAATAGTTACTTTGTTTATTAAATCTCTTTGTACATATATATATATATATATATATCTTCATATAGTATCATTTTCTCTTTTGTTTATACTTATTAAATATCTATGCATTATGTTTACACTCTCAATATACTGATGCCAATATACTACATGATATAAATAATTATAATTGATAAAAATCCATAAGTTGTACCAAAGTACTTTTAATTTAAATTAGACTATGAATTTCTATATTCATATAGCTAATTTTGAGATGCTGATATATTAAATTCATTCTAGTGAATTATATATTTGAATTCCTTAGAAAATTAATATATATATAATATATGGATTCCTAATATTTTATAATATATTATAAGTCATAATTAGATGATGATATGTCATAATTCCCTTACACAATGATATACTATTTTTATTGTGAGGTAATAATATATCAAGTGAATCCGTTAGTCTAACGGATTCACTTGAAAAAGCAGCAACGTCTTTCGGAATAGAAATAAGCCATATCAAGAGTAAAACTTTAGTGAACGGAGAAACAGAAGCGCCTAAGATTATGATGTATGGTAAAGCTTTAGAGAATGTTTCTAATTTCAAGTACTTAGGAGCTACGCTATCTGATGATGCAACATCAAAAAAAGAAATCCGTATAAGACTTGCAACGGCAACATTAGTAATGGTGAAATTAGAAAAGATTTGGAGGAGCAAAGAAATTGTTTTTAAAATAAAATTTAAGCTATATAAATCACTAGTTCTCTCAACACTGTTGTATGGATGCGAGACGTGGACGTTATATCAAGAATCAAAAAAAAGGATATCCGCCTTTGAAACCAAAGCCTTCAGACGTCTACTTCAAATAAGCTACAGAGAGCATAAAACTAATTTATTCGTTCGAGCTGAAATCGAAAAGAGTATTGGTCATAATACGGCTCTTCTGGATATTATTTGAAAAGAAAACTCAGCTTCTATGGTCACATAAGTCGCCATGACAACTTATGCAAAACAATAATGCAAGGATATGTTGAAGGAAAGAGGAATAGAGGTCGCCCAAAGAGACACTGGATGAACGACCTAACCGAATATACACATCTGTCTTTTGGTAATTTATTAGAAAAACCATGTAATCGAGATGAATGGAAAAAGTTGTGTTACGGAAGAAGAAATGTGCTCCCCCTACGATGTTCGACGTCACGGGACTAAGTAACTAATATATTATATTTCATTCAGAAGTGATGAATAATTATAATTACTTCAATAGTAGTGATATGATATAATTTTCTAAAGGATGATATATTTTAATTTAAATTATGACATATTAAAATGTACAGAATAATTTATATAAAAACTTATATATATATATAATATTACTTAATAATTAGCTTGCATATATAAAACTAAGATATAAATTCAGCTATTTATAATTTCATCTTGAAAAATGGTGATTAGTTAACCTATCTAACAATAGTATTTCCATAGTAGTAACCATCATTATATAATAAATACACTCTTTTAGATTATATTAACTATTTTAACTTATTAAAATACAATTATAGATCTTCAGTAATTTTATATTTATATATTATAAAACCTATATATTGGAATATCTTTATAAGTATAATTATAAAACATATATATATATAATTTCATTAACTTCAGATATCTTATTCACATATATTTCTATATAAATGTTAATATATTGAGAGATAATTTAATGTTTGAAATTACTATTGAATATAAAACATCTGAAATCAATATTTACAGGTTTCATTGCTCAATATATACATACAATATTTAAGTGTATGAGCCAAACTTTTAAAAGGTATTATGAATACATATCTGTAATTCGAATCAGTCAAACAAACAAATAATATTTAATAATTTTGTATTTTAACTTTTAATATTATTTTATAAATATAAATGATTAAATAATTTTTCATATTAATATTGATATTATAAATTCATACAAGTGAACCTATCATATGGTGTATATAAATTATATTTTTTAAAGTTTTTATATTATTTAAGGGGATACGCTGCTTGTGAGAATTCAATGTATAAAGATATGGATTTTTAAAAGTCTATTAGTCTACAAATAATTAAGTTATTTTAATTCTGTAAACGGCTTATTGTAGAGGGGAATATTGTTTATAAGAAACTATAGCATCATAAGAAAATATTATGTATTTTCGGAAATATAAGTATTCAAATAATGGTAACAATTTATTTCATTTTATTTTTATTTAAAATTATTTTATATATATGATATAATAAAAATAAATCAATAAGCCCATAGTTTTATAATATACACATAATATGTAATACATACTGAAAATTTCATCTAGTTATGAGCATTATTTTCAGAGTTATAGAATTTATTAGGAATATAATTTAGCAAAAATAATTATTCTGAGAAAATCAAGTTTAAAAATAGTACTAAAATTATAATTTATATTTTATGATATTTACATGATATATTATTCTAGAATAAAAAATTACTCAACCAATCAAATGCTACTATTTATTCACTTTGAACTATACTCAATAATAATAGATATTCAAATTAAAAATAAGATATAATTACAACTTGGTAAAATAACTTTATATACATACTTTTCTGGAATTTGTTATGGTTTTTTCTCAGCTATTTATATTTTAAAAAATAGGTTGAGTTTTAAATATTATATTTGAATGTTTTATATATGGGTTTGAACTATAATTTTCGGATATGTTATATATAACAAACTATATTTGATATTTTTCAAATAATATTTTTATACATTTTTTAAAATATTTGAAATATTCCCACAACCCGCATACCCCCTTAAATAATTGTATTTACACATTATTTTAAATTTATATAATATTTCATATATTAATTAACAGATATAAATTTATATTTAAATTAATTTAATTAATAAGTTTAATATACAAATCTGTAATATATAAGAAACCAGATATTAACAATACATATTATTGTATTATAAACATATACTATAATATACATTAATTTAACTTAATATAAAATAATTGTAATACACTTCAAATATATTAGAACAATTTGTAAATATCTGCATTTTAAAATTTAAATAAATTAAATATATATTTAATTATTTTTATTAATTAATTTGTTTCAATTATTTGCCGAATATCTAATTTCTATGTAATTTTTTATATCTATAATGAAAGTTGATTTTATAGAAAGAATCAAATATTAACCTACAGGTTACCTATAGTAAACAATTTGTATAAGGTTTATTAATGTGTAACAATGTGTGACAATATAATCTAAATATCATAGTATAATCGTTCAGATTTAGTAACTTCAGATTCCGATTGCTTCTTTGAAACATTAGTATCTTCGACCTCTACTTCAACTCCGACAGTTTCCAAAGTAGGATCTATAAAATGTATTTATAAGTACAAATTACAGTAATTTAAATATTAAATAAAGGGCATAGTGTGCACTTACATATAAATAGATAGGGGAACAGAATTATCATTATAAATACATATTCTCATTCAATATTTGGCATATTACCAACATTTTTTTCTCCAATATATTTACATATTATAACAAACAAAATGTAATGAGAAGATGTATTTAAAGTGAAATTATTATTTTCTTATCTATTTACATGTAAACGCCCACTAAATTTGGTGACACAAGGATGCCCTTAGTTAATAAAATAAATATAATAAATTATTATAATATAATAATAAAATATATGTGATTATTTAATACCTGAGAATTTAAAGGTAGGGAATTTAGTCATATCTTGTCCGGTGGCATTAAATTTTCTTTGTAATTTTAATAATTGATCAGCCATTAACTTTTCAATTTGAGGAGAAGAATCTACAAGATTACCTCCTGCTTGTCTGAAATATACATATTATAATCATGTGATATACTTTTAACAAATTAAATAATAACATATCAAATTAACATTAAATGGAATTATAATTATTAAAATCACTTTCTTACATTAGTTAAATTATTATTATTTCAGATTTTATTTTAAAGTATTATATTAAAATATACTAAATTAAGTTAATTATAATTAATAATATCGAACTACATTTATATTTGCATAAAATTGTATTATATAGTAAATATTAATGAAGTAGTAAAACTCTTTCTAACTTGCTTTTCGCTGAGTATTCGTGGACTTTATCGAGGAAAAGTTTCTGAATAGGATCTACTGCTGCGGAGGAAGAAGCAAGGGAACGAACTCCAACTTGCTTAACGCATTGAGCCAGCAATAAAGACTTCATCAGAGACATCTAAATAATAAAATATGCATAATAGTTATAATATAATAACACTGTGTTTCTTACTAATATGTGTTGTATTATGCGTTACCCTTCAGTTAATTATAACATGTATACTACTTTATAACTCAATTAGTAACTACAATTTATATAATATATCCATATTTTGATTCAATAAAAAAATATATTTATTATTAAATTATTAATTATAACATTAGAGTTTTATTATTTAATTTTTCTTAATTAAAGTAAGTAAGATATTTTATATATACATCTGAAGTATTACTTCACATAATAGAGAATTTAAGGTTGAAAATTATGATATTCCTATTTTAAATTATTAATATAAAGAATAAATTATAGTTATAATTAATATTCACTATAATATTGGTAAGGTAAAGTAAGGTAAGTAATAGTTCTTAAAGTAATATTTCTATCATAATTAAAATACAGAATAAGCTAAACATGATATAAACACATCTATAAACACATGATTATTTAGATCACTGGTTTTCAAAATATATGAGATCCTAAAGGGGTGATTTAGTAATTATCATGTTGGAATGTTAAATTTATTATGCTAAAAATGCAGCCTAAATCGATCAACAAGCTTATACAAACTTATAGTAGTAATCATTATGTATTAACAGACGACATAATAATTGATATATAAAATAATTAGTATTACTAACATGTGGTATTTATCTAAATAATTAATTGATATTACTGCATTTTAATTTAATGGATATTAGTTACTAGTTAATTTTTTAGGGCAGATATATAATAATATCTAAAAACCATATATCTAATATCTATCAATGTAAATTATTTTAAATACAAGATAAATGATAACTACTAACATATAACTATAGAAATATAACATATTTTAATTAATATAAATATCATAATATATAATTTGGTCATATGAAACCAGTATTTTATATATCAAGAATTTTACACATTATGTACACCCTAAATTTTAACTTGTATTTTGTGGGTAATAAATAAAATTATCACTGTAAAATATATATATAATATGTACACGAAAAAATATAATTAAATAATAATATTATATTAATATTATAAAATATGTACTTTATAATATAAATGATTATATAATATTTAAAATGTAATATATAAAATAAATAAGAATATTAGTATAAAAATATCACTATTTATAACAATATCTCTAGGTTGATGATTAACATGTGTATTATCTACACTTATAGTTACAATATTTTGCTAAAATGTGTTCGTTATCTATTTATATATAATTACACATAAACTTTTATACTACAATTGGATGAAACCATAAATTTAATGAAATATAAAATAAATCGATTATGCGTGTATTTGATTTGTCAGCTCCGCAGCCTTAGATAACAAAAATTAGCTAATATTCGATGTGATGATATATTTTTGAACAAAAATTCATTACTATAACCATTACAAAATAAAGAAAATCTATATTTATTTTCTTTTATAAGTAATTTAAGAATACGTATGAATATTCTAAATCTAATTTTTACCATTTCATTACTTTACATTTTATTCATACAAAAAATACACTAATTATGTTTGGGTATGAATGAGTTTGGAATAGTATTCAAAATTGTACTCAAATTTGGGGCGTGTATGCGATCGAACATAACCGTTTGTAAATAAATCTTATATATTTACATTTAATCATCAATGCACATATCTAATAATCTAGTTTGAATATATATACAAAGTGGATTTACTCTGATTACACAGGGACCAAGAAAATCTGTGGTTATATAAAGTTATAATTAGAGTGTAAATCGGTTTCAGTTAACTATGCCGCTATATACAGGTGCTATTGTAAAGAGGGCCTGTATATACAAGGTACATTTTATATATCTTCTTGCTAATACTTAACATAACGGAGTTATACTTTATATGAATGCATTCAGTTTATATTTCGTTAGGTTAACTAATTACCATAGTTGGTAGTATTAGCTACTTAGCTAACATGGATTTGTAAATAGTGAGACTATAAACTTTATTTACAAACAGCTATACTTGTCAGAGCCTGACTCAAATTTAAGAAATATTTTGCATTTTTATTAAAAACTCGTTCAATAAAAAATATGTTATATAATAATTGTTTGGGTATAATTTATAAAATAAAAATATACTATTTATTAAGGAGACGAGCGACACTTGTTTTGTCATTAAAAAAAATTGTATTCTCTTTTTTTATGAGAAAATATGTATAATTGATTACTTGTACGTCTATACATCTAAAAAGTGTGATTTAAATCATCATATAAGTATCTAAAAAATTATATTTTATAGACCCTATTTTTCAAAATAGTTAAAATTATAAGAATATATATTATATGATAACATTGTGAATAATAGATCGATTGAAACAATTTAAAAACTATTATGAACTGTCATATTATGTTGTTTATTTATAATTTGAATTTATGAATATGTGTATACATATTTATAATGAGAATAAATATGTACTCATATATATATATATATATATATATATATATATATATATATACAGGTGTGTTTTTTATTGGTATATTCTCAGTTATTCCATAGTATATCCAACAATATAAATGAAAATCACAATAAATTTACCATAAAAACTATTTACTTTGAATTCGATTTTCTCATGCATACAAAAATCCCAAGGCTACTCTTTATTGAATTATTCAAATATTCAATATTATAAAGATATTTAATTGTATTTATATGAAACAGTGGTATTTTTTTATTTTAGTCATAATAAATATATGTAATACAAATAATTAAACATAAAAAGTTAAAAAATAATGATTTTTATAAAACATAAAATATATTATAATTGGTAATTGAAATTAAAAAAAGTTCTACTGTTTTAATATATAATAGAATAAGCTCTACAATATAAAAAATATCAATGTAAACTATATTGTATAAAATTTGTTTAAGCCTTCGGGTTTTTAAAACACGTTTTAACAATTCACTATTTCATATTAAATATGGTAACTGAAAATATTAAGAAAATACATCTATTATCATGGAAAATTAGAAATGAGATTCTTGAATTATTTGCACATGTACTCTTAAGAGATATCATTAGACAAATAGATGGCTGCTATAATAAAATGTGTGACAGCACATATGATATTTCATGTAATTAAATTTGTATATAACGATTATAATTATTATAAATTAATAATAAATTATATGACAAAACTGTTCATGAAACGAACAAGAATCGATATTTATTCGGCATGTCAAAGCAAACCTCAGAGTTACAGATATATGAGTATGTCTATACGAAATGGCTAATAGTAATGCAGAAACTATAGCAAATATACATTGGATAAAATTATACATTAATAATATTTCGTTTGATGCGAGAGAATTTACGAGGTCATATGATGGAGAAAGTAATATATCAGGAAGATACAATGGTATACAGGCTTTAATATTTCAGGAATAATCAATGGCATAATAGACTCATTGCACACTGTGCAATGAAAATATCATTGAGTAAACATAGTTGCTCAATATGTTAGCGAATCGGAGCCTAAAAAATTATAGTTAATGACATAGGATAATTGTACTATAATTCTATATAATTTTAAAATACATAATCATCCTGTAAATTAAATAAAGTATGTATAACTCGCTGGATAATAAGAAATATCGCTATAAAAGATACAATCGAATATTACAAAAAATGCGTTCGTATTTAGATGAAATGATACCTAGAAATTATAATCTGATAAATTATGAATAAACATGAAAGCGGCAATATATATCTAGGAAAATATAGAGAAATTATATACCAATGTGAAATTATTGTTGACATTAATAGTTGTAAGACCAACAAGTTCAGTTGACGATGACAATTTTAGTAACCTGGATATTGTGAAGAACTAACTGAGAAATTCAATGGGACCAAACTGATTAGTTTAATAAGTTAATAATGATATTTATTATTCACAGTAACACTATGCATTAAACATTTTTGAATTGATTTCATCATTTGTAAAGAAAATAGAATGGAGAGAAGGGATGTTATCGTGCATTTAATCTCATTAAATCTACCATTTATTAATATAACCTATAAAAATCATATGTACATATGATATAGACTAATTTATTTATATAATATCTAATAGTTTTTAATTAGTTATACAAAATATATATATACATATATTTTAAATGGTTACTGGCAGTAACTTACTGCACGCGTTGGGAATGGTTTTCAAAATTTTACCAGCAATTGATGCCGGCGTCGAACGTGCATAGTCACTATGATAGTGTATACACTATGTCATTTTAACTGTATAAATTATACAGTATAATACAGTTAACAATAGATTATATGTGTATGTTCACTCATCAATGCCTACCAATATTTATAAAGCTTATATAAAATATATTATATATTTTAATTATATTTATATTATATTATATATATTATATTAAATTATATAATTTATATATAGTATATTATACTGTATATATACACCCATATATATATATATATAATATATAGCGCAATGCGCGCTCGACGTCGCCTCAATTGCTGATAACATTTTGAAAACTGTTCCCAACTCGTGCATCCCCTTTATAAATTATTGGACCCCCCTTATCATAAGGCTTATGAAATAACTTACTGCGCCCCTAATTAGTTATATAATAATGTATAGTATACTATATAGTATATTATATAGATTGTATTAAGTGAAACCGATGTAGATTAATTCAGAGTGACTAAAGTATTTAATAAGTAGAAGATAAATTACAGTGTAACTAGAATAACTTATTCTATAATTTAAAAAATTAATAAAATTCAATTTATAAATTTGAAATAAGATATTATAACTATACTTATTATAATATAATTGACATGTAAATTTAAATCTAATTATAATATTATAATATTATATAAATAACAATTATATTTAAATATAAAGTAGGGATTATTGCAATTAAACAAATTAGTATACATACTATATCAAATTTGATTAGCGACCTTGTAGAAATCGAAGGAAGTTGAGTTATTTTTACTAATGTTTATTATGAGTGTTCCAAATATTGGTAAAAATCTTTGGTAAATAATATTAAGAAATTGACTAATATTTCATATACTTTCTATAATACTATATGATATATTACTAATTAATAGCTTGTAAAATAGTATAATTCTACTAAAAGTCGTTCAATTTGATGTAATAATAAAATAAGTCATGGTGAATCATAGATATATATTATAATTATTTTAATATTACAGAAAACATTATTAATTTATAAAAAGTATATTTTTTTAAATACTTCATAACAAATATTATTTAATATTATATTACATATGATATAAATTATATATTAAATCAATAATTGTTCGATACATTACATTAATGATTAATATTATTTGAATAATATTATAAATCACTTGAAATTATTCTTCATTTCTATGAAAGTATTCCTATATTGTGTTGATCATTAATCAATTTAGTGACAACATTATTATCAAATTAAAAATTTAATTATTAAATTTTAGATATATTTGAAGTTTAACAAAAAAGTCAAAATGTATTCATTAACATCACTATGCAATTGTTTTCGTAAAAACTATTTTCATCAAGATGAAATCGGAGAAAAGGTGAACACTCCTTCTGTAAAACTCGATACTAATAATATGGGTAAGTAATACTTGAAGTATATTATATACTTCAAGTACTATATTATATACTGTATATATAATATATTCGCAGTTTTTTTTTGGAAATTAAAAATAACTTATAAATAATATATTTAGTAAGTATTGAAATTTTATAAATTTCAATATAATATAATAATATTGAATATTATCTTAATATATAACATTATAAACTAACTAATACTGCATATAAGGTATAATTCATAGGTGTAATGCGTTAGAGAAATATGGCTTGTAATGGAATAGCGAGAATTTTATTTGAACGTGTATATACATTATATAATATATTAAATGAATATTATTTCTATATTAACTACTGATGATTATATATGTTTAATATAATATTTATTATACATTTCACTATATTATAATATACATAATAATACATCCGTACCATTAAAATAGGTCTTCAAATAATATTTAGAAGTGATCTTATATAATTGGTTATAAATAAATGACTGGATCATGTTAAAATCAAGGATACCTTAATATCCGAGTGGTTTCGAATGGAAATTAGAGCCATTTGGTTATAAGTGAAAACTTCATCTAAGTTACTGGATGGGATGAAATGACTCGACCATAATAAATAATAACTAATACAAGGAGTATTATAACACGACTGTAAAGAACTATCACTAGCATTCTATTAGTATCTCATTTTTTCCTATCATTTTATATGCAATATGTGATTTTTATAAATAATATATTATGTTTCCTCCACTGGATTTAAATTTTATTTTTTATACACGAGGCTAATTATAAATATATATATATATATATATATATATACTATATATAATATAGTGTACTTTTGTAAATTGTATTTGTAATTATTATATATACCAAAGTTTTTGCTAAGAAAAGATATAACACTACCTATCTACACAACGTAATTAATACCTACTCCTAGCCACTGCAACATAATTAATAGATAATGCCTGTCACTGCTGGCAGTGGTATCAAAATCACTGAAATAGATTTATGTTTTGTACAGTTTTATATACAACAATGTTTTAGATGCTCTATTAAATTCTATGCAATATAAATTAGTTTTTACTCGCCACATAGATATGTATACTATTTAAAACTAACATATTCTATTTATTAGTAATGAACACTTAGTTTTCATCATATATATAATAATTTAAAACATATTATTTTACATTATAATAGAATATAGTTTGATACAAATTTAAATTATAATCAACAAATGGTTCTTAAAATTGAACCTATGTAGCTTTTGCTGTTCATTTTTGTGTTCAAAATAGAATTACATTATTTCGCGTAAGTATTATATTGTTCCTTAGACAAATATTTGGATATATTGAATATATAACATTAATTATTAATTATATTACATTGTTAATTTGTTAAATTGGTGTTTTATAGTCGTGTATTAATTTGTAAATAGTTGATTTCTGAGTATGACAATTTTTATAAAATATATCGTATATTGTATTATACAATTTGCATATAATAAGTTGGTGAGATACATAATACATATAACTTATTTAAGTTACTACACGAGATAGCAGTTTTGTTTATATTATATTTTAAAATGCGACAAAAATAGTTCAAATTATACAAAAGTATCACATTAAATTCCAAACCCTTTGTAATACGAGTCTTTTTTAATGAAAATGTAATAATATTTACCATTTATTTAAAATGAAATATTAATCAACTATAAATATTAATATCAATTAAATGATATAATATAATCGATAACCTTACTATCATTGCAATAATCCAAGCTATGATTATTAAACATTATCTAAACATTGCAACATTAATTATTTTCTATACAAACATGGACGAGAGTACTGAAAGAGTTATTATAATATATGTAAAGAGATAGAACTATGTAACTTTAGTCACGAGGGATTCTGTTTTAATACCCTCAAATATAAATCTATACTTAACTTATATATATATAACTATATCAGATATCCAAGTATTAGGACATGACCCTGACAAAACCCAACTCTGATCCATAAGATAGGTTTAAATAAAATGTAGAAGTATTATATATAAAAATAAACAATTTTCATTGTAACCTAGATGTCTTAACATACGAGTGGCTTTGAAAGGGGATTAGAGCTATTTGGTTATTGAACTTGAGATAAGTTTCCGGATTATATTTATGGGATTAAATGACTCGAACAATATAGAACTAATAACATAATTTACGTATATATATATATATATATGATAGTAATATAATATTAGTAATATTTATATATTATTTTGTTATAAATTATATGTACAATTATGAATGTGTGAATAATGACTAGAGACGTTGACTACCATGTTTACCTAATTATAATATTTAAACAATATATCAACCAGTTGTTTCAACCAGCAAATTTAAATAAAAATTATAATAATATTTATTTAATATTATTAATATGAATTAGAAAATATATCTGGTTAATATTAAGATTATTAAAGTGTTTTTAGTTTTTATTAAAATGTGTTATATTAAAGAGCGGCGAAACCTTCGTTTTTTATTTTATTTTATTTTTAAATATAAAAATGTAGTTTATTATCTAACTAATGATATATAACATGTTATTTAAAAGTAAATATAAGTATAATAAATGTGGATTTTTATACATTGTCAAAACAATTATTAATATTATTATTCATAATATATAACTAAAACTTTAGGAAACTATTCCTGATAATTTTATTTAATTTTTTCACATTTTTCTAACTCACCTCAATTTTGAACCCTTTGATGGATCTTTATTAAATTGTCTGATTATATATATATATATATATATATATATATTTCTAATAATACATTAGATAATTAAAATATATGCATAAATTCTATAGGTACAAATATATTACATAATATCACAAACAAAATTATATTTTTGAATTTTAAAATATTTTTATTAGTAAAATGTAGTATATAATAATTTTCTTATTCCTACCTTCATCTAACAATATCGACACTACATACATTTTATAGATATAAAAACTATCTACATAGTAAAAAAAAATGTATATTAAATTAAATCTTAAGAAATTTATACGATAATAGTAGACCCATTTTCCCCTATCTCTTAAATATAAAGTGACCAAGGTTTCGCTGCTCCTTAAAAGTAATTGTAATATTATAAATTGTCATTATGTTAAAAATAAAATAATAATTAAATCAGGGTTCCATTATTTTCGGTAAAAACCTGTTTTTACCGGGCAAAACCGGTAATAACCGGTAAAAACCTATCTCTACCATGTTAATTTACGGTAAAAACCGGTAATTACCGGTAAAAACCTAATACTCATAAAATATAATACCTTTAAAAAAAATTTATATTGAAATTTAAAGTAATATTGATTCATTTATATATAAATGTTATGGTTAATTAATCTAGCAGATTTATTTGAAAATTTGTCAACATTTGTCTGCTTTATTATGCCATTTATAGTACATTTATTATTTTAAATCCAACTGGATTTTGAGGTCTGCCACCCTTATATTGTAAAATTAACAAGTTGATGTAATTGGATATATTTTATAAATGAAATAAAATCATACTGTGTTATATATTCATAAAATTACACAATGAAAATATTACTAAATAGTTATACAGTATTGTAAAAAATATTTGTAAAAACTATATTTAATTTCATATATATAAAAATAAATATTCTATTCAGTATTTATATATATATATATATATATATATATATATATATAATTAACAATATATATAGATATATTTAATATATTTAATTAAATATCATGGTATAAAATCAAATAATGAATATATTCAAATAATTTCTCAATGAAAATATTATTAGTTCTATTGTTTAATATATATATTATTTTTTACAATATTAAGTCCCTGTCACACCGAAAAAGTTGGCCGATTTTTCACCGATATCGTACGGATTTTTCTCTCTCTCTGTGCACCCCTACCGATATATCACCAATATATCATCGATATCGTGACAATATCACTATTCATCATTTCGAGATATCTCTAAATATTTAACTATTTCTCGACGATTTCGTTACTGCGCATATCGTGAAAAATCGCTCGCTTTATTTGGTGTGAATGGGCTTTCCTTTTACTAATGCAAAAATAAATATATTATTATATTCAATATTTTATATATATATTGACTTATTTACTCATTTATTTCAATATCATATTATTTATTTTAAAAATGTTTTCTTTACATAGAGTCAAAATTAATAAAGTTTTTTTTTAATATAAAAAATCTTATAATATTGATTTTAATGTAGTATTATTTAACTTTATAATTGTATATTATCTATTAAATATAAAATCTATAAATAATATATAATTGTAAATTATATAGACACTAGTAGGTTTAGTATAATATAGATAATATTATATTTAATTATATAGACAACACTAGGTTTTTACCATGGTAAAAACCTGTTTTTACCGGACAGGTTATTACCGGTTATTACCATAGGCGGTAATAACCTATGGAACACTGAATTAAATAGATGATATATATGAATATAATATATTTCAGGTATTTTATATCTATCTATATATCTATATATTTTATGCCTTTAAATTTTATTTAGGTTACATTTATTGCATGATGGCTGAGTTTGTAATAATAGTTGTTATATCCTTTCGTTTATATTTTCAATGTAGTCATCGCCTGAATCAGTCATGCACGACTCTATATTTAGATAAATAAAATATCTATAATTGATAGTCATAATCAAATAATAGTAGTAACTATCTATGGCACCCGTTTCATGATACCCGTGTCATGTCTTCATAATGTCATGCCATATGTAAACTATACCATATGCATCATACGTCATAGATAGACTCGTCATTGTACGGGTTACATGTCTCCAGTAACCATGGTAACATAGATCACGCGCACCGTTACCACTATAATGGCTCGAAAATGTGACCAGGAGAACGATACCAGACCTCATCAATAACATATCGTCAATAATTACACTATAACCAGAGATGGGGTCAAAATGTATTCGTATTTGTATATATATATGTATTATATTAATTATACATTGATTTGTATATTTGTGTTTGTATTTACACTAATTTGGTGTATTTGTATTTGATATTATAAATGACACCTTCCCTAATTATATACTGTATAGTAAACAGTGTATTAAAACGGCGGATATAGTCTATTGATTCAGCATCGGTATCATTGTAGTGGTAGTATAACACTACTACTACTACTACTACTACTACTACTACTACTACTACTACTACTACTACTACTACTACTACTACTACTACTACTACTACTACTACTACTACTACTACTACCACTACCACCACCACTACCACTGCTCCCTAGGTAAGGATGTGGTGATCATAAAGAATGGGCGTAGGCTATGCGGAACGGGTGGAGTATTCGCTAACACACACATTGCCCAAGATAAGGCCTACTTTGAGGTGAAGATTCAATACCTAGGTTACCATTGATTAGTAACGATCACTGTATCGTGTAGGTCATCATAGTTATGTATAGTACCAGGTTAGTATCACTATAGGATCTAGTTCATTACATTCATAGATGTTTATGACGAAAATGATGGTGATTTTATTATACACATTTACGACAGGATTCTTCATTGTTGAATGTTAGTGTAGAATGTATAGTTGGATACAAAATGGAACAATTATATATTGATAAATAAAAATAACTGCCTGTGTGGCTCAGTTGTATAAGTGTCAGACACACAAGCAGTAGGAAATGGGTTCGAACCTCGCCTGGACAATTAAAATATGTCTTATAATAATATCTAGAAGTAATCTTATATAATTGTATACAAATAAATTATCGGTTCTATTTAAAACCATGGATGGGTTGAAAAGACTCCACCAAATAAAAATAACAATAAATAAACTTTGATGATCTTCATATGTAAGTCAATAATAATGTGATAATATTAGTTGTTTAACTATCTAATAATAAATACCTATTAATAGATTATCTCTTCAGGCTAGACAACTATGCAATTATTCATTATTGTAATCATGTACAAATGTTGGTAATCGTTGATTACTGATCGACCACCTCATTTATGATGATAACGCAATGGTTTAGGCTTTAACCCCTCTCCTACCACACTCTTAGTACTATTGGAGTATAGGTTTAGCTAAAGAAAGCTGCCACATGTATATGCAACTACTAGCCTTTAAACCCCAGGTCCTGTGGTATAAGTCTAGCTAGCCAATGATACCACTGCGTATGAATGTTTAACCTCTAACCCCACGCTCAGGTATCTGGGGTATAGGTCTAGCTAAGGAGCGCTGCGACATGAACGTGCTGCCTCTGGGTGAGACAGACGACAGCTGGGTACTGAGACAGGACGGCTACGTCTACCACGACGGACGTAGACTTCTTAAGCTCGATGTGGAACCTTCCGAGGGCGATATTATCGTTAGTGGTAGTAGTAGTAGTAGTAGTAGTAGTAGTAGTAGTAGTAGTAGTAGTAGTAGTAGTAGTAGTAGTAGTAGTAGTAGTAGTAGTAGTAGTAGTAGTAGTAGTAGTAGTAGTAGTAGTAGTAGTAGTAGTAGTAGTAGTAGTAGTAGTAGTGGTGGTGGTGGTGGTGGTGGTGGTGGTGGTGGTGGTAGTGGTAGTGGTAGTGGTAGTGGTAGTGGTGGTGGTGGTGGTAGTGGTAGTGGTGGTAGTGGTAGTGGTAGTGGTAGTGGTGGTAGTGGTAGTGGTAGTAGTAGTGGTAGTAGTAGTGGTAGTAGTAGTAGTAGTAGTAGTAGTAGTAGTATATGTGCTATAATATCATTTAAGGGCCGGCGCAACATCCTGAGTTTAACATGTTGGAGATAGGAAAATCATGGAATACTAAAAATAGATTCAATCTATGTATACTTCAAAATATCAACTAATTTTTTTATATATATTATATAACTAATATTTATCTACAAAAATAACTATCGAGTATGATAATTAGATTATTAAAATTATATTAAAAATAGACTAACACTATACCTATTTCTAGAAGAAAAAATATGCAAGACATTTTAATAAGATATAAAAAATATTATATATAATTGAATAATTTATTAGATTTATATAGTTATATCTGAAGAGTAACATAATATTAATATACTGGGAAAATGTCTTGTCATTTCAATAAGTATTTCTATAATACAAAGTGGTTCAAACATAGATGGTAACAGTTTTTATTTTATTCAGAGCTATTCGCTTTTAAAAATTAGAGATTAGAAAAAATTATCATATTTATATGAACTATTTTTCGAGCTCATATTTATAAATGCTTATTTATGTCATTTTTAAGTACTGTTATGCACTGTTCTATATACCATTTTAAAGAGAAATAATCAAATATTATGATTATTATATAAAAAAAATGTAACAAAATAATATTTTATTTTTAAAATCGGGGTGTTGCGCCGGCCCTTAATGATATCCACCGTAGTGTTCCATATATGCATATACATGTACTGTGATTTAGTTACTAAGTAATATATGGTTAATAATATAATTAATAATAGTAAACTAACACTACAGCTGTTGTAATTAACACAGTATGTAACCATGCGCAATAGTGTGGTTATCCATAGTAATATACTACAGTATAATATCAGATGAAGCCATTGCTATAGGGATTATACAGGTATTATCGCATAGCTAATTACCCATTACTATCTGTACTATATTTACTATTACAATATCCTAGTAGATATTATTACTATTATAGAAGTATAAGTGTGTACATAATATAAAATAAATATATATAATAACATAAATATGTACATTATCATACATTTGATAGTAAACGCGCTGCTATTATTCTGCTGTACAGTAGTCCTACAGCGCATGTATTATCATAGTGTGTATTACCATAGTGCAGACAAGCAACCCTGTCGTACATGCAATGGAGAATAGGACATCTATCCTTATGGAATGTTATCATTTTTTTAGAAATTACAGATAATCAATATACATTTCAATACGTATGAATACATTTGTTTCGCGTAATGTTCCATTGTATATGCATTGTGCATAGTGAAATTATATTATATATTTCGTTTATGTATACATTGTTTTCTTAAAATATAAATGTATGGTTAATTTATAATTTAAAATCATTTATAACTTGTATTTTATTCTACTATACTTCGAATGAATAACTATATTAGTAAAAGAAAAACTATTTTGTTACCATATATATATTGCATATTTAATTATATTTTTACAATATTGACTGTTGGTTTTTTAATTATTTACAACAATATGAATATTTTCTTATATCCTAAATTTATATTGAATCATTATTATCTAACAAATAATTAACAGAGAAGTAATATATCAATACATGTATATGTAGGATTCGAGTGAATTCCATAATAAAGTATGTACAACATATTTTGAATAAAAGCAAAGATTTTGCGAATAAAGATATAACTCTGTCTATCCACGCAACATAATGAATAGGTAATGCCTGTCTCTGCTGTCAGTAATATCGTATTAATATCACTGTAATAGATTTAGGTTTGGTGCGGTTTTTATACAACAATGTTTTCATTTTTTATCACATTACATGCGATACAAGTTAGCTATTACTCGCCACATAGATATGTGTAGCATTTAAAAGCAAGACATCCTATCACTATTTGCAATAAACACTTAGTTTTCATCATATAAATAAAACACTCTTTAGACATATTTCTTAACATTCTAAAGTGTAAACTTTGTTATGTATATGATAAACAACACACACACTTACGACAATAGAAACCTTATAGGTGGCGCTGTTAATATTGAATAATATGTATGTTTTAAATCATATAAAACCATTGTCATAAGTGGATTATATTATTGATTCATTAATAATTATAATAAACTTTATTCAAAATGCAAAAACGTTGAAATAATGTTTTAATCAGAGAATGATCGTATTATAAAGGTTTATTATTAAATCTAAACAATACACATATATCAATCACATACACTGTATATATTTATTGTGAAAATACAGTTGCATCTGTTGACTTTTATAATTATTTCTGTTTGTATGAATTTATAGAGCAATTATAACTATTACTGGTTATTTATATAGCATTGGAATACATTATTTAGATATAAAATGTAATAATTATATATTTACTGTATATATATATATATATATATGAATGATGATTGTATTTAAGTCAATAGTAATGTGTTAATATTAGTTGTTTACCTCTCTAATAATCAATATCTACTAATAGATTTTCTCTTCAGGCTAGACTACTATGCACCATATATCTCATTGTAATCATAATGTTGCTACATCCTACATTATACTAATCAATATCATATATATATATATATATATATATATTATATAAATAATTAAAATGAATCCATATAATCATATATTTTGGGCAGCTACCCACAAAATTAGGGCAATTCACAATTTGGGTAGCTGGATAGCTCTAGAATGAACACTGATATATATATATATATATATATATATATAGATATATGAAGTAAATTATGATTAGGTTGATTTTATAGTTTAGACCAAGTTTACATGTAGCTCTGTATCATTGAGTTTTCCACATTATAATGAGGCATACACTGTGACAGGTGTTCATTGTAGTATGTACGATCAAGTGTTCATTGTAGTATGCGCGTATAATATTGAGATTTACCTTTCATCACCATAATAATCACAACTAAATGAACGCAGCAGCCTATCTATAATAGTTATATGTATATTTTATTAGCTTCGTATCCTTGCCATTATTATGGCTACATATATTAATATGTATATTAGTACATGTATTATTATATTTAATTTTTAATATTAATAAATTACGGGGACCTGTAGTATATACGGAAATATGTAATAATATAAAGTATAGGAAATATAAGTTTTGAGAAAAATTAATAGAGAATATAATATTGATTTTTCCAGATTAATTTTGCTTGTATATGATTAATATTATATAATTTAATGGTTCATTCTGGCCATTATTTAATTATACGATATTGAAATATTGAAAAAAATTATAATAAAATAAAGTTTTTTCCTCAATAAAATACTCGTATAAATAAAAATGTTCTTATTCAATAATTTTTAACATTTTTAATAATTTGTAACTGTTAATATCATCTTTTTTATATTATAAATATATAAATATATATATATATATATATATATATATATATTATATGAAAACTGGTTTAGATAAGTATTTAATAAGTGTACAATGGACACTGTCGATTAATATATAAACCAAAAAAATTTATTTTGAGAATTTAGCAGTTTAAATATAAAAATAATTTTTTTTAATTATATAGATAATATAAATAAAATGTTATTTTTTATAAATATTACATTATATACAAGTAAACTAAAATAATACAAATACTATTTTTATATAATTATTTATTAAAAAATTATATATTAAATGATCTATCTGTAAAATGATGGGTTATATAAATATTTAATTATTAAATAAATAAAACTATATATATATTTTTTTGACAAGTTCTTTAGTTTGTAATATATCATATATTTATTCATCTAATTGATTTAAAATCTATAATTTGACAAAGTTAAACTAGATGAGCCATTTTATAACATATATTATCCAGAAAATGTATCCAAATAATTTTAAAATACAGATTTATCAATTTAATTTATATATATATATATATATATATATATATATATATAATAGAATGATTCTACAATTATTATAAATATATAAATGCATTAAAGATAGCATAATTATGATTTTATACTTATTAATTAATAAATATTATTTAATAGTTAAATATAGATCCATATAATAAGGGGCTGGGGGGTAACAGCCCCTCATTAAGGGGGGCAACATATATTTCTAACCCTTTATATATATATTGTTATGTAATTTTTATTTATAAATATCAAATGACAAAGCTCTACCCTTGTAAATTATACACTATATATATATATATATATATATATATATATATATATACTAGGGTGGATGGCCGGCGTTGCCCGTGAATGAGACTATTTTAGGTGTGGGTGTAATGGATTAGTTGAGACCATTGGGTCTTTTTTAGATTTTTATATAATGTTTTCTAGCAGTCAGTGGGCCGTTATTTATCTTTTTTTTATTTTAATAAAAAAAAACAATGATAATTTCATAATGTATTTATTAAAACAAAACTTCGCATTTTAAGTTGAGTATTAAGTCAAGAAACTTAACTTTGTCCGTGTCGAATATAACGGCAATTTCATCCGCGTCAACTGGTGCATTGAATCGACCACTCCAGCTGGTACTGCCTTATCGACGATTCGTAGATTGTATTCCGGCACTTCTTGGTCGAGTACTTCGAATAAACGTGAACATATGCGTTTACACGTTGTAGGCATTCCATGAAAATAACAATATAAATAAATATACTTTTATAGGCTCACAGACTAATGCATCTAAAAAAAACATACACAAATTAAAACGTAACCCAACCTAACCACAACAGTGAAAATAACAATATAATTAAATATGCTTTTGTAGGGCTCACTCGGGAAGTAATGCAGCTAAAAAAAACTACCAATATTAAAACTTAACCCAACCTAACCACAACAGTGAAAATATACTTGTATAGGTTCACTCTGGAAGTAATGCAGCTAAAAAAAACCCACCAATATTAAAACTTAACCCAACCTAACCACAACTGTGAAAATAACAATATAAATAAATATGCTTTTATAGGCTCACTCGGGAAGTAATGTGGCTAAAAAAAACATACAAAAATTAAAACTTAACCCAACCTAACCACAACTGTGAAAATAACAATATAAATAAATATGCTTTTATAGGCTCAAGGGGAAGTAATGCAGCTAAAAAAAATATACCAATATTAAAACTTAACCCAACCTAACCAAAACTTTGAAAATAAATAAAATTCAAAATATCAATGACCACATACATATATCAATATGCGTTTATAGGCAAACTCGTGAAGTAATGCAGCTAAAAAAAACTTACACAAATTAAAACTTAACCCAACCTAACCACAACTGTGCAAATATCCTTGTATAGGCTCACTCGGGAAGTAATGCAGCTAAAAAAACCTACACAAATTAAAACTTAACCCAACCTATCCACAACTGTGAAAATAACTATATAAATGATATATGCTTTTATAGGTTTACTCGAGAAGTAATGAAGCTAAAAAAATTACACAAATGAAAACTTAACCCAACCTAACCACAACTGTGCAAATATCCTTGTAAAGGCTCACACGGGAAGTAATGCAGCTAAAAAAATCTACCAATATTGAAACTTAACCCAACCTAAACACGACAATAAATATAACTAAAAATATCAATTACCACATACACATATATAATTATAGAATATATTTTAGAAAAAATATTTTTTTATAAATCTATATTTTTTTCTTTGACCATATATATGATGACAATTGGCGAAATATTAAAACAGAGATGGAAACCCTATTATTCATATTTTCATGATTTTTCTGATTTTATTACATGTATTTTCGTACTCCTAATCTGATGAATTCATAATTTATACGAAAAATTTACCGGAAGTCGGTCAAATAGACTATTCTAAAATCATGTATTTTTCACTTTTTCGGCCGTAACTCGAAGAATATTAAACATAAGAAGTCACAATTTATCAAAGTATATTCTATTTTAATTAACTATTTAATAAAGTTAAAATTATTGAAATCGAATAATTATTGTAGATTTTGATTTTTTACATCACCTATGTTTAAATATTTATCTTTACATGGCGTAGATAGGAAATAATTAATATAAACTCGTAACGTAAACAATATTAACTTGATTTTACTCGTTCTTGAATTTCACCTCAATAATACGGGTAATAAATTCCGATTTACCAATTGTTATTTCGATATTCAAACCGGAAGTACCATTTCGTAAATCTACTTAATGTATTCGAAATTAAAGAAACTCATTTTTACGAAATTATTTACGATAAAATTCTCCACGATTATGTTTGTTATTAAAAAATTGCGTCGAATTTAAATTTTTCGATTACGTAAATCGATCAAAAAATGACACTATTTAACGATTATTGGTATCGCGTGAATACATATTCAAAAAAGTAAATCATTCATGTTACCCCCGCTGCCCCACTTTATCTCCCGAATTTTTCCTTACGTTTTCCTTACGGCGAAATTTAATTATTTGAATTTATATAAAATATAAAATATTAAATTTTAACGATAAAAACCCAAAATACTACCAGAAATATTGCCCGTAGATGAAAATGAGTGTGCGCATACTATGTATTCCTAAATATATTTCGGGTAGCTAACCTCATATATATACATTGGTAAAAAAAAATGCAAATCGAGCATTATTTGAATTTAAGTATACACTTTGTTGAGATTTGTGACGGAAAAAGACTTTTATGGGAAAAGGATTTTGAAAAATTTTGAAAAAAAATCACACCTCAATTTAAAAAAATTATTTTCCTATCCGTTAACGTCGAGATGGGAACGGCTCGGCCTGCGGCCTCGGCGTACGAGCCCGCCGCGCACCACCTAATTAAAGTATGTTTAGACGAATATATATATAGATATATATATTAAATTACTAACTATTATACTGAACTAATATAGTATACTATATTATAAAAAGGAATAAATGGTATAAATTGTAAATTATACAATATGCCATATATTATTCCTTAATTAAATTGCTAATGGTATTTCAGTTACGTGACAGATAGGATGTAGTGCATTGATACGTATACAGATTTGGGATTAGATATAGTATTCATTCTGATCGTATAAATTCATTAATATTAATCAATATTCATAAGTATGAATTATAAAATTATGATATCAAACAAATAATGCATATATATAGAAATATACTTTCCTACATATCAGGGTTCGAATGATTTAAATCACGATTTAAATCAACCTAAAAAAATCATATTTTTTTTTATTTAAATCAATATATCTCAAAGTATATTATATAATTATTAGATCATGATTTTTATAATATAATAATTATATTCATGATAAGAATATAGGAGGCTATGTTATATCATTAATATTTAAATAAATGAGAATTATATATATATACAGTCAACTCTCGGTAAGTCGGACTACGGATAAGTCGGACACATTTAGTTGGTTTAGTTGGATTTGTATCGAGTTCCATGTTAAATTAATCGGATAAGTTGGAATTGCTAAGTCGGACTTTTCTATAAGTCCGACACATATTATAGTAAATTTTATGACTTTTATACTGGTTAACTCGGACTTTTTATAAAATGTCAGAAATGTTTAATTTGAATAATGTATATTATAATTTTAGTAAGTAATATCATTGAAATAAACATTTTATGTTATTGATTATTGCATAATTCCACATTTTGGTAACCATTTAACTCACGCTGCGCGTCGCATGTCTTATTTGTATGATATTCTGAATCTCGGATAAGTCGGACACTTTTCCTGGTCACTTGTGAGTCCGACTTATCGGGAGTTGACATAAATTATGATTCATAAACATCAAAGGAAAAATATATAATGTTAAATAAATAAAAATTATATATATCATCCACATTATTGGAGAAAGATATAATTTTATTTGTTTCTATATAAAATCCAAAAAAGATTGGTGCATTAAAAATTAAGAAATAGACTCGGAGTTAATAAAGCTGCAAAGCTTCTATTTATGTACAAATATTTTAATATAAAGTAATTTATTTAAATAATTATCAAAAACGTTTTTATTTGATTTCTTGTATTAATAATTTTAGTATAATTATTTGAATATAATTCTAGATAATAAAGTAGTCAGTATAATATCAAAACACAAGTAATTAAATAATAATTATTTAATGTTGAATTATGCAACAGCATATAATATAATGTATACATTAATTTAGATAGTTCAAGACATACACAATATCACATTTTTATTATAATATAATTCTATTTATTTATATATTTTTACTTAATTTTATAGATAATTAATATTTATATATAATTTTATAAATTTAAATATACATTAATAGTTATTTAAATTTCTAAGTCTAATAGCAGTAGAATAATGATTTATTCAATTTTTATAATTAATTAAACATCTATTTATTATATTATTTTACAATTTAAATATTATTTGCATTTAAATCAAATAAATCGATTTAAATCAAAAAAATCCGATTTAAATCAAATAAATCGGATTTTTTTGATTTTTTTCGAACCCTGCTACATATAATACATAAAAAGCTCGGAACTCAACTAGATATTTATCGATTAGATTGGTAACAATTGTCTAATAGAAATGAGTGCGATACATATCCTCATACCCACCCATTTATTTGTATCCGTCATGCAGATAAATCAACGTTATAATCACACATATAAATACGCATATACCCACAATCACCCCCACTATCGTATTTAACCCCTCCGTGCCACCCCACCGTAGGGTATCACCTACGACCATATCGAACTGAAGTTCTACCTGAACGGAGAGTCTACGAATGCAGCCATCACCGGTATCAAAGGAAACATCTACCCCGTATTCTATGGTCAGTGATTCGCATGCTATCTACCCTACCCCCTACTCCCCTACCACTACTCACCTCGGACCGGCGCGTAATTTATTAGCACGTATATTTAATAGTTCTGTACACAATTTCTATAAATGAAAATGCAAAAATATGCGATTTGTAATATGTTTTCTTTATTATAGGATTTAAAATAATTATATTTATATTTTAGTTTTTGAGAATTTTCATTTACAACTGTATATAGTGTTTATTTTTTAATTAAATAATTATTATTAAATAAATTATAAATGCAAATGTTATATCATCAATATCGTCTATTAAACTGGTTATATACTGGTTAATCATTATAATAATAAAAACATTCCATTATTTATTATAAATATAATGGAAATATTATTAAAATAATTAATTCTTAAAATAAAAGGCATTTAAATGAACATCACAATATAAATTAAAATAACAATAATTAATTATATTATAATAATTTAATGAAATAACATTATTTTATAATTTTTTCTGCATTATATGAATCGTGTAGTTATTATTAAATTAACTGAACTATAGGTTGTCACAATTCTATATTTGAGGACATTTATGATTCATAGCTTTATTTATTTCCATTTTATATAATGGCCTAATCACAAATAAATACTGACGAAAGATCTTGTATTAGTATTGAATTTGGGTATATATGAGTCAGTTGATTTATAAAATATATTATTAATTAATATATATTTATATACATTTTTTATATTTCATTTTTAGTTTGAAATTTATATTTATTTTAAATAAAAAATTATTATAAACATAATAATTAATTAAATATAATATGAATAATATTTATATTCCATTTTATTCTTCCAGATTAATATATTATATTATATACTAATCAAAATAAATATAACTTGTAATAGACTAATTTCAATAAAGTATACATTTTCTTTTTTTTAAAACATCTGTATAATTTTTTTTAAATATACATAATCTCAGGTATTTAGTAAAGTATTATTTAAAATTACTGTGTCTTAAAGTTTTAATAAAGATAGTAAATTATGAATGTAAAAAATCAAGTTTTTTAATATCCATATTTTATATAGGAAATATATTAGGTTATAAGAATATGAATAAATAGAATAATATTAAAAAATATATCATATGAATATCAATACAATGAATTATTTTGCTGTACAATGATATATTATATACTATACAATTAATATTAGAAGTATAGTTGTAATTATTTCAAAATAATTTGTGATGATAAACTATTGTTAAATAATATTATTAATAAATGTGAATGGGTAGATATACTATTAGCATTTATCAATATAATAATATTGCATTAATTTCTTAAATCGGTAAATATGAATAAATTATGTATTTTATTTGATAACAACGAAAATTAAATTAATCTGCGACGACTCGAACGGAGTCATTTTGTAAATCTTTACATAATAGTTAAATATTATTATTTATATAATAATTGTATTAATAAACATGCATACTACATAGCTACCCACGTATTTGTGTAATTTATTTATTTTATTTGGCCTTAATATTCTCAGATATATAGTAGATATATTAATATTAACTATAAAACTAACTATAATCAGTTTTATACTTCATATTATAAAAGTATATACTTAATATTTTGTATTCTTAATTACGATTTAGAGTATTAGTATGATTATGTATCGTATGGTATCCAATACACTTTTATTCAACATTTAGTTTAGTTAATTGTATTTTAAATAATATAATACCATAAAGGTTAATCGCTAAATCCGATCACTACATGTAATTTATATAAATTGAACGTGTGTGCATCCATATTTTAAAATAAATTAACATTTTAAATTTGTATGAAATGGTAATATTAGAATACAAAATATACATCACAAATACTTTTCAATTCGTCATAAATTACTTCGCTATTCTTATAAAATAAAATACATATGTATTATTTTGATATTTAATGATTTAATAACCTTCAAATAATTATAAAAGTCAGCATATTGATAAATACTTACGGTATATCAAAGTATACACATTTAATAAACATTTTATTACTGAAAATAATATTATTTAAACTCTTCACAAATGACAACTAATAATTATTAGGATTATAATCCATAATTTAATCATCCCAAAATATTTCATCGATATTTCACAATATTTCACCCGACTTATCTGTATTCGTATTTTGTTTTATATTTTATTTGTGTTTGAATAAAACATTACATACATATTTGTATTTGAAAATATATTAACCCTTATCATGAGAAACAGTTCTACTGTAGTCTAACATCATATCTCCTCTGCCCTAGCACTACCTTCACTGGTATCTCGGGAACATCTATTCCTCGTTATTGCAACAGCTAACATTCATCTTCTCCTATAACATCTCCCCCTCCCCTACTGTAGTGCTATCTAGAGTAACGCCTACCCTATATTCTATGGTCAGTGCTTTCACTAATGCGAATACCAGTGATCTTGTGCGTAATTATGCTGTATATATTAATATAAATAATTATCAACTATGCACAACTAATCATCAAACCAAATTACTCCGCCCAAGATCACTGATTACCACTAATGCCCTACCCCCCTAACACCTCTAAACACCCCCCCACCCCTCTAGTCGATGACAACGCCATACTGGAGACGCATTTCTCAAAGTTCTACCACACCCCTCCTCAGGGCTTCACCAATCTGCTCATGGAGAAGTCACTATTCTAAAGCTGCGGTTGCCACACCCCCCCCACCCTACCCCTGTTCACTCTCTCCCTCCCTCTTGCTACTACTACTATTATTGTTATGTTATCTATCGTGGCCACAATCCCCGCCGCTCTCTGCATAGGCAAAGTACGTAATCAAATTCAGCGCTTAGATATATCACAAATTGGTTTCGTTTAAAAATCGCTTATTTTATATCCGTATTCAAGTTATATTTATACATCTGATTGTTTAGCTGAAGATCATACATATATATATATTTATTGTTTATTTATTTTTCTATAAATTATGAAATAAAATCTACAATATGTTATTCTACAATAATTGAATAGAATGTATCTTCAATGGATAAAAATAAAACATGTAAATAGATATAGATTTATTACGTTGGTTTAGTATTCGATACATTAGTTAGATGACTAGCGATGAGTCGTAATGAAATAAGTGTTGTGTATACGTGTTTTGGTGTGCTATATATGTCCCCACCATCAGTCCTTTCCAAGTCATAATGAAAGACGTGCGGTGTGTTTTCTATGATGTCTCCCCTCCTTCACGCCTTCTCCTCCCCCGCCCACCACCGACTATTCGCTGTTGATCCAGGAGTCCTGGAAGAACGCGCAACTGCTCAACCACTTCATAATGTCGTCGGATGACATGGTGTCGTCTTCGTCCTCCACCAGATGGCGCTGTATCGAAGAATGACGGGTGGCGGGTGGTTCGGTTGTCGGCGGTTGCGGTAACACCTCGTCCTCTTCCGGCATGGGGGGCGGGGTTCTCGGTCCGATAGCGTCGCGTTCAAGGTCGCCGCGACCTTCACTAGCGGCAGGGGCGTCTTCCAGTAGTTGTAGTTCTAGATGGAGTTTACGACGGAGCAGTTCCATGTCGTCGAGGTCGATAGTATCCAAGGTGACGCGGCGGTCGATGAGCAGCGCCTCCCGGGGGAGGAGTCGGTCGCCCGCGGTAACGGTGGGGGTTGCGGCGGCGGTGCTTCTCAGTCGGGTGCGCTGATCCCTGATGGCCCTATCTACACGTGAGGGGTGAACGCTTGTAAGGGGATTGTTTACATTGGATACGCATTATAGGGCTAACGAATCTACTCCGTTTTTAATTATGTGCGTAAATTCTGTTGTATGCGTTTTGTTCGTGCGTGAAAAATAGGATATGTTCTATTTCTATGCATGAAAATAATTTCACGCAGCTGATAATAACTTTAAATGCCAATGAGGGGAACTAGAGTATATGCATATCGGAGTATTCGCAATGAATTATAGGTCTGGAATTTAAATATAAATGCTCAAATATTAAAATGACTTGTAACGGACATGAGGGTGTTTTGGTCAAGGCCAATATAATCACCACGGTAATTGAGTGTTTAATATTAATTGTGTATAATATTAATCTTTCCAAATATGAAAAGATAAAGAATAAAATAAAATTTTCCAAATATATAAAGAAAAATTAAATATATTGAATTATATTATCAATTTGTAAAAGTGCATTTTCTGCTATATTATTGTAATAAATATCGTAGATTTAATGGTATAATGTTGCATATATAATTAAATAAAATTATTTATTACATATCATATCATTATAATCAATATTCAAATTAGTTAATTTAACTCACATGTTATTATTTGAGTATATAGGGTGACAATTATTAACCAGTGTTCCATAGGTTTTTACAGCCATTGGTAATAACCGTGGTAAAAACAGGTTTTTGCCATAGTAAAAACCTAGTGTTGTCTATATAATTAAATATAATATTATCTATATTATATTAAACCTACTATTGTCTATATAATTTTCAATTATATATTATTTATAGATATTATATGTAATAGATAATATACAATTATAAAGTTAGACAATACTACATTAAAATCATAATTATAAGATTTTTTTAAAAACAACCTTTATTAATTTTGCTTTATGTAAAGAAAATTTTTTTAATAAGTAATATGATATTGAAATTTAAATAAATAGGTCAATAATTTATATATATATAAAATATTGATTAGAATAATATATTTATGTTTGTATTAGTAAAAGGTAATATTGTAAAAAATATATATATTAAACAATAGGACTAATAATATTTTCATTGAGAAATTATTTTAATATATTCATTATTTGATTTTATACCATGATATTTAATTAAATATATTAAATAAATCTATAGATATTGTTAATTATATATATATATATATATATATAAATACTGAATAGAATATTTATTTTTATATATATGAAATTTAATATAGTTAAAAACACATTTTTTACAATACTGTATAACTATTTAGTAATATTTTCATTGTGTAATTTCTTGAATATATAGCACAGTATGATTTTATTTCATTTATAAAATGTATCCAATTACATCAACTTATTAATTTTACAATATTAACAAAGATTTTGCGAAGCAAAGATATAACACTCCCTATGCATGCAACGTAATTTAGTAATAGCCCCAACCGCTGCTAGCAGTAGTATCGAAATCACTGAAATAGATTTAGGTTCGGCTCTGTTTGCATACAACAATGTTTTCATTGCTCTATTAAATTACATGCAATATAAATTAGCTTTTACTCACTAAATATATACTTATAGCATTTAAAACATACATATCATATTTGTTTGTTATATATTAGTAATGAACACTTAGTTTTCATCATATAAATATTAATTTAAAGCATATTATTTAATATTTTAAAAGTGTATAGTTAAATACGAATTTACATTATAAACAACGCATAGTTCCTAAAAGTAACCCGCTATAGGTGGCACCAGGGTATTTTGTATACAAATTCGAATTACACGATTTCGCGTAAGTGTTATATCTTTCCTTCGGAAAATCTTTGATATTAATAAGGGTGGTAGACCTCAAAATCCAGTATGGATTTTTTTAAATAAATTTACTATAAATAGTATAATTAAAGCAGAGTGATAAAATGTTTGGTCAAATTTTAAATAAAGCTGCTAGATTAATAACATTTATATATAAATGTATATACCGTATATATTGCATTATTTTTATTTCAACTCAATAAACCATATTCAAAAATAACATATAAATTATATATAAATGAATCAATCTTTTTTTTAAATCTATTATATTTTATAAGTACTAGATTTTTACCAGTTATTACCAGTTTTTACCGTAAATTAACATGGTAGAGATAGGTTCTTGATGCTTTTTGCACGGTAAATACAGGTTTTTAATTATATAATGGAACCCTGTTATTAACACATTGAGAACCATCGACAAAAACCCCCTCATGTACCATACTTTACCAATATTTATCAGTAATATTAGAACTGATAATATATAGTTTTTATATCATAATATAAAAATCTGAGATACAATATTTATTAGATTAATATCGTTTACAATATACTAAATTTCAAATACAAATATTCACGGAGTACTGGCTTATTATAGTGAGTGCCAAATTAGATCTTGGACCGAAACCCACTCACGTCCCCTAATCGAATTATACAAAAAGAATCACTTCTGGTGAATTGTAAACTATATCTTCTTTGACACCTTCTTAATAGTAGGTGTAGTAGAGTAATTAAGATAATAATACTCATAATAATATAAAATATATATTTTTAAAATAATGATCGACAGATTTATTTATTGATGTCAATATATAGGGGGCAATACTAGTATGTAATGAAAATACGAATGAAAATATATGTAATTGGTGTGAATATCTATTTGAAATTCACGCAGAAAATGAGAAAATTCCACGCATAAAAAAAACGCACGCAACCGAATATACGCACATAGAATTAAAAACGGAGTTGATGTGTTTACACTATTATATATATATATATCTTAGTTGTGTAGAGATTGTTACATTAGATATGAGGTATATACTAAATGATGTAAAGAAAGTGAATAAGCAATTGATGCACGCAATACATGTAAAAGATAGATACACAATGGCACTTTTCTCGATAAAATAACAAAATGGAATTAGATATTTTGATTGGATATTAGTCATATTATATAGGTCATATATTAAAACTTGGATTTCGTCGAAATAGATAAGTGACTTATATCTATATCTATGGATTTAGATAAATAAAATAGTATGATATCTTCAATTAAAACACATTTAAATACACAAATTATAAGGAATGTTGTTATGTTGTAATTTATATATATATAACTATTATTTGTAGTACATTAAAATGATCGTTATTATCAATATAAATAATAATTTAAAATGTATTAGATATTTGGTAATAGGTACACGACTACAAAGTGCCATACACTGCATTTAATTGCTGCTCCACTTTCTCACTACATCGATGAAACCGAGATATATACATTCGATACATGCTATATAAAAGATGCATAGAAAAGCATACATTAAACATAAGCTAGGTATACTGAGTGACACACACACAGTGACACACGCGCGCACACACACACACACACACACTCACACACACACACACACCGAGTGAGACAAACCCTTTCTCGGTCTGTCGTCGCGCGTCGATGCGTTACGCCGGCCGACCCTGTGAGACGACCTCTCTCCGCTGCGTGACCTGGTACGTGACCTCTGACCTGTGTGGGAGTGGAGTACGGCGGCGTGAATACCTAATCGAGAGGGCTACGGCTGCGGTGGTGTTATTCGATAGTCTAGTTAACTTAGCGGCGGTTCCACACATGTATAATGAGATTCTGAGGTGGGCGTCGCCTACCCTTTATATTACAGTATCACCGCGGAGTGGTAACAGTACGTAAAGGTGATAGATTTATAAAAAATAATGTAATAAATTATAAAAAATATTTATTAGGATAATTATAATTAATAATAATTAAAGAAATAAATGTATCCCGATATCCCTGATAATAAGTACCACTAAAGTATCATCATCAAGTAGGTTACCTTGGCTGCGGTTCTATTTATTTTAAATTGCGGGATACATTTATTTCTTTAATTATTATTAATTATAATTATCCTAATAAATATTTTTACACTATAATGTCGATAACAATGAACGAGAACGATAAATAAACGAAACGTTGAAATAAAGCATTTTATAAAAATAGTAATAACGCGCAATTAATAGTATTAATATTACATCGATGATATGCAGGCCTTGAGGTTGGTTCTAAAGGAAGGATGTGAAAAGAAGGAGTTAGGGAGGGAGTTCCACAAGGATGGAAAATTATGAAAATATCGACATTGTAACGTAAGAAAGTTAGTGGGCATCTATGTGTTAGTAGGGCAGTCATATAAGGAGTGGAGACAGTGTACATGGATTTATAAGCGAGTGAGAAGAGGCATAGGAGGGAATCAGTTAGATAGGAGTTGGTGGAAGTCAGTAATGTAATGATCAAGGCGTTGAATGGAGACAATGGTGCTTATAGATGCGGGAAAAGTGTTAGGGAGGATCAGTAGTCGATATATATATATATAATATATATCACTTTCCTTATACTTGCGCTCTTCCTTTCTATATATAAATATATATATATATATATATATAGAAAGGAATAGCGCAAGTATGAGGAAAGTGGTAAGATGGTGAGTTAGGTCCTTCCTTATGCGACCAATTTGAGGAGGTGATAGTTTACTGTCTTCGATATATTAGCTATGTGGATATTTAGGGGATAACTTAGCATCCAAACTACTTATTACTTAGTGCGTTATTGAAGCATTAGTACAAATAGTGAGAGCCTATCAGCCTTTTTAGTGTGGTTAACATATCATAGAATATAAGATGCAAACTGTGCGGGTAGCTCAGCAGGCACTAGACACGCGGTAAAGGATATAGGTTTAATACCCGCCGCAGACCACTAAATAGGCCTTCAAAAATATTTAGAAGTGATCTTATAAAATTATAGACTCATTAAAACTGGATACCGAACTGGAACATAAAAAATGTTGTTATAAGCGAAAACCATCTAATTTCTTAGATAGGATGAAAGAACTCCACCAAAATAACAATAACAACATATCTGAGTTGTTCTGAGTTACTAATTATAATACTGATTACTATATGTTATTCTCCATGAACCTACTGGTCATTGAGATAGTATACTTAAATAGTGGTAGTGGTATGGTGTTCCATAGTAGAGCTACTACCTGCTAGTACTTAGAAGAATATTTAAAATTATATATATATATATATATAGTAAACTGGAATATTTAAATATATTTATAAAATGAAGAATACTAAATGTATATATATAGTAATGAAGCGTATTAAAGGAAATATATTATATAATATCGTATATCATAATTCCAGTACATTTTTGTATATTATACACAATTATACAGGTAGACGTATACCTATAATTGTAGCATTAATAGTGTGTGTATGTGTGTGTGTATGTGTGCAAGCGATGTTAAACTAACGTTTTCCTACCCTATCTCGACGTGTATACCTGAGTTAATAATTCATTAAGATTATGCTACATGTTACATTGTGACAAGTGTTAACTTATCGTTTACATTATATATATATATATATGTATTATATATATATATATATATATATGTAGAAGATAATATAGTAATGTTATTGAATATGGATTACATATTTAAATGAGTGGAACATAGATAAGTCCATAGATATAGTTAAGATCGATCGGGATAAATATAACATTAAGTTTATATACTAATGATGGCGTATACTTATTAACATAGGTATATAGTTATAGATATAGTTATTCGATGACTAGCTACCGGCTCGCCAACCTATCACTGGAACGGTTAACGCCCAGGCCTCTCGTCGGTTGGCCGTTGTTCCGGTACCCTGTGCGAGCGTAGCGCCCTTCTCTCCTGTCGGCGTCACCCCCGCCGTCTACCCCGCTACGACACCTCCTTCGCGGGGCGACGCGCTCCCGTCGTCTGTCGTAGGCCTTGTTGCGTATGTCCCGTCTCGCCTCGATAGTTCGCTGCACCACCTGGTGCCGGATGTTGCGGTGATCCATACGCCGTGAGCCCAGCCGGTTACATCTCGCCTCCTCTGCGGCGGGGGTATCGAGGTCGTTAATAATAGTCGCGGTGATATATATGATATACATATACATATACGATGTATAAGTATATGTAAGTGTTGCGGTGATATATATGATATATGATATACAATGTATATTATACATATACGATGTATAAGTATATTTAAGTGTATCGGAAAGGTAACCTAATATCGAATGTTATTGTTATGTTTCGGTATTAGTATGTTAAGCGTATATTATCGTTATAAAAGTGAATCTCTAATTAATATTAGCATATTTCTATTTATGGAATTTATATTTGTGTTGATTTTTTTACGAAATCAGTCTCAATATATAATAAATATTGTGTGCATTTTTCAATAAATAATATGTTTTATAAGTATCATAAAAACCATTTTTTATGAAGTTAAAATATAAATTATTCTAATTATAAAATATTACAAATAATAATATTGATTAATTTATGACTATATATTTTATTATAATTGTATAATTAATATTATTTATATTATCGATTTTCTATATTTATAAAGCATTCTATTTATAATTTTATTTAAATAATTTTGAATGCATTTATCTTAACATAATGATTTTTGCACATTCACTATTATTCAAAATAATATTCAGAGTAGTTTATGATATATTCTAATAATTTGTGTATATAGAAAGAATATTTATATCTCAAACACAGCATTCTAGATTTCTATAATGTATTTGTAGTCATATATAGATTGACAATTAAAAATTAATTTGTTACTTTGATTTAAAAAAATAATTGTCCTCTTTCAAATATTAATGACATATAATAATATAACATATTATTATTAATTCCCTATCTATATATCTGGCTTATAAAGATACATTATTACAACATTATCGATAATATTCCAATAATTTATCACAAAATATAATTTATAGTAGTTATAAGTATGATACTTATACTTAACTTAAAGTATCGCATATATATTTACATGTAAACGCACACAAAAGTGCGAGGAATGATGTATCACTTAAATACAATTTGTTAAGTTACTACTTATTTTCCTTATTTAAGTTTTATATGTAAGCATATATATGTATGTAAATCATATCAAGGTATTCTGCAGTTACGTTTATTCAGTTCTATATTGTTATCTTGTATTTATACCAAGATATTCGGGTATTTCTTAAAGTTAAGTTACGTTTAAAGAAATACAATTATAATTAAAATGGTTATTTACAACTACACCAATTACCTCAACTATCTGTACTACTTAGTAAGTAGTAATTACCACTGATATCAATAGTTACATCACTGTCTAGTTCATATTAGATAATAAATATAACATTATGTTATGTTAAACATATAATTATTAATACATTTATAAAATGTTATCACTTTTGATCATTTGTACAATAAATATATAATAATTCATTTATTAAATGTTATCAATTTTTATCATTTGTACAAGAAATATATAATTATTAATACATTTATAAAATGTTATCACTTTTGATCATTTGTACAAGAAATATATAATAATTCATTTATTAATTGTTATCAATTTTTATAATTTGTACAAGAAATATATAATTTTATAGTATATATTTAATATATAAAATATAATATTATATATAAATTACAATGTTTTTATAAATATTACAATATATATATATATATTTATCATATACAACTATTAATTGTCAATGAATATACACAAAACTTATAGTATAAATGTAAGTTAATAATGTTAATAAATATTTCTAATAAGTTTGTATAGAATATATAATAGATACTTACTATTATACATGTCAATTAATAAATAAATTAATAGAGTAAATCATTTCAAAAAATTAAAAATATTCAATAAACTCGTTTTTTATCTAATACTATTATTCCTCGCTATTACTATTAGTAATATTTAGTCTATATATAACCCGAGGGAATATAACAATATAATTTAAAAATTACTATGGAAACTATAGTTACTTAGTACCGGTAGTAGCTATCGTGTCGTATATTTAAAATAAATATCCCTAAATCGCGAAAGATTAGATAGGCGCGATCATAGAAATTCTGTGAAACATTTCATAACTATTATTATTGTGAGTTGTATATATTTATTTTTAATATACCCGGGTAATATACAACACGGTAGTGAGTCACTACTAGTGACATATCATGGTACTGTAGTATCATATTATTATACTAATTATAGTATATTATTTATAATTATAATCATTATAATAATCATTATTATTATAATAATTATAATGTAAACGTTTTATTAAAATAATAATATTACACATTTTATATACTTATATTTCATAAGCTACTTACATTATTATTTTTATCCATATTAAAAATAAAAATATAACTGCTATATATAATATTTTACCAATATAAAATGTTGTATTAAATTAGAGATTAATAACTAATTCATTTAATTAAATTATTATAATTTTTAATTCTTATAAATGAAAAATTTATTTTATTAAATGTCGTTAGGGCTATTTATTTGTTAGCTAAAGGATAATTTTAATAACAAATTGTATAATATTAAATAACTGTATTATAATTAAATACTTATAGGTATTACATATCATTTATTATTATTATCTTAGGATAATTATTAATGTAATTATCCGATAATTATTAGGGTAATTATTAAATTATTTGTTTACTATTTGCAAAGATTTTTCCCGCGAAAAACTCCTAGATATTTGGTTGCAATAATACAAGAATTCACAGTACTAATGTTCGGGTTTGGATTACTATATAAAATTCTTCTGGGTATTTTATATTTTTGGATATTTTTTTGTTGTTGGTACCGTTATGTACTATATAGATGAATATCGATGAATATATAGGTATAATGGTAATGAAGGTAATACAATATAAGATATATATCATTGAAATATTATAATATATAAAGTAGATCATAGAATTTCGTATATATATATATATAATATTATATTATATTATATATTATTAATTGTTATATATATATATAAGTTTTAATATTGGTAGTTTTTTTGTAGCTGCATTACATTCATTGACTTGTATCAAGACCTCCTATAACCTGAGGTTATAGGAGGTCTTGCTTGTATTGGCATCCATTGACCCCAATACAAGTCAATGATTACATCCCGAGTGATCATATAAACGCATATTGATATATGTATGTGTGTGGTCATTGATATTTTGAATTTTATTTATTTTCAAAGTTGTGGTTAGGTTGGGTTAAGTTTTAATATTGGTAGGTTTTTTTTAGCTGCATTACTTCCCGTGTGATCCTATACAAGTATATTTATTTATATTGTTATTTTAACTGTTGTGGTTAGGTTGGGTTAAGTTTTAATTTTTGTAGGTTTTTTTTTAGCCGCATTACTTCCCGAGTGAGCCTATAAAATTATATTTATTTATATTGTTATTTTCACAGTTGTGGTTAGGTTGGGTTAAATTTTAATTTGTGTAGGTTTTTTTTAGCTGCATTACTTCCCGAGTGAGCCTATACAAGGATATTTTCACAGTTGTGGTTAAGTTGGGTTAATTTTTAATTTTTGTAAGTTTTTTTTAGCTGCATTACTTCCCGAATTAGCTTATACAAGCATATTTATTTATATTGTTATTTTCACAGTTGTGGTTAGGGTGGGTTAAGTTTTAATTTTTGATGGTTTTTTTTAGCTGCATTACTTCCCGAGTGATCCCTATAAAAGCATATTGATAAATGTGTGTATGTGTCATTGTTATTTTGAGTTTTAGTTATGTTCACTTTTGTAGTTAGGTTCGGTTAAGTTTTGATGTTTGTAGGTTTTTTTAGATGCATTACTTCCCGATTGTACCTATATAAACATATTAATAATAATTCCCAAGTATATCACCAAGTGAACCTTACAAACGAACACGGGCGAAGCCGGGCCCCGGCCGCCTAGTATATATATTTATATATATATATATATATATATACGAAATTCCATGATCTACTTTACATAGTATATATATATATATATATATATATATATATATATATATATATATATATATATATATATATATATATATATATAGTATATAAAATATATATTATATACTAAGTGAAATATTTATAAAGCTACTATAGTAGCTAGGCGTATACGGCGTATACGCCTCCTTAGATATATTTCTTTTTATTCATAGTTTAACTAATGACTTGTAAGTATATATGGTCCTAATTAGTAATGTTAAGCACACCATGTGCCTAATAGGCAGTGCCTACTACCAATATTTCCTATAACCTCCGAGCTATATATAGCTATAGAGCTATATAGCTATATGCTATATAGCAAGACCTCCTAGGAGGTTACCTGACTAAATAAATATGATTACTTACCCCCAGAGTGCCATCTTAGTTTATCAAATGTCTGATGTCCTTCTAATCGGTTTTCTTTGCATCTAGGTTAATATACATATATGTAATAATTATATCTAAACGTAACATAGAAATATTATATATATATATATATATATATATATATACTGTGTGTAAGAGCGTTAATATTTGTATATATGTATGTGTGTATAAGTATGTTTTTTCGTGTATATATTTAGTAAACACTGTATACGAAGACCTCCTACAACCTCGAGGTTATAGGAGGTATTGACATTACGTGACTTACGTGGCGATGGCAGCCGACTAACTTCAGTGTGAGAGCATCCCTCTGCTTATCGGTGAACGGATACTTGTAGTCTCCCATCAGCGAGTACTCGACCCTCACTTTACTGTCGTTCACGTAGATAGGGTCCATGGAGTCGTGAGACTGCGGTACGGTGGTGGTGGTGGTGGTGTGTAACCATGCGTGACGACGATATATCGCGCAACCATGCATGACGACGTGTAGTGCTAATCGAGTGTAGGTTTCTAATGAAACGATTAGTTTTACGCGCGCGTAGATTGTGGTGAATTTCGTAAAGAACTCGAGCGAAAATTAAATATTCGAATATTCTTTATTTCTAATTATTAATATTATTATTATTGTTATTGCGTTTTAATAGGAACAGGTTATCGTAAGTATTCGCAAAATCTTTGTAATATGTATAAAATAAAATATAAATGTTGTTTCTATTCAGGTTTGTATAAGTAATACCTCCTATAACCAAGGACATTAGAGTGGGTGGACACTAAATGTGGTATCCCATTATGGTATAGCTATATATATATATATATATACTTACCAGTATTTCCGGAAATAATGTCCGGAAATGTTTGCTAGAAAGTAATTGTCTAGCAAGTTAACTACAATTGTAGTGGGATACCCCCTTACTTTCCGGCAACTTGCCGGAAATATAGTAACTTTAAAGGAGGTACCCAATTAAAACTTGCTAGAAAATCATTTATAGCAAAAATTTCCGTAAATTATTTCCGGAAATTTCTGTAGTGGGATATCCCCTTAATATATATGTCTACAACACATATATTACCGACCCCTCCTAATACAGACCCCCCTCGTATCTCAGTAACTATAAGATATATCAAAAAATGATATACATGAACTGTTAGTAGTAACCTAATTTAATGCTAAATATGAATAATTATTTTGTTTTAAAAAATATTTAATCCTACAATTGTTATTTGATAAAATGTAATATTCTGTTTTTACTTTTTAAATATTTGAATAATAACATTTTTTAAATCATTGTAAATAATTTATTAATTAAAAGAAAACTTAATGTTGTGCATAATATTATAAACATTATACAAATAATTTAATTCGAATAACTATTAACAAATATATCTTAATTATAGAAACACATATGATATTCCTATTACCGACCCCCTAAATTACCCTAATACCGACCCCATGTAATTTATAATATCCAATCAAAATATATTGTGTCTATAATCTACAGATCCGTTTTATACTTTAAAATATGTCGTAAATTGTTTGTGTATCATTGATATCGATTTATGATTCATGATTTCAGTTGATTAAATACATACTGATAAATAAATAGATATTAAATAATAATATACACTATTTTAATATAATTACTATAAAGTTAAAATTTAAATTTAATATTACTATTAAAACATAAATTCAATAAAAAATAAATTGCGTGCATGTTATAATTAATTATATTTATGTATATCTACTATTTTTATTGGATATTATAATACTATAATTATTTATACCACGATTGTTTTAGGGGGTCGGTAATAGGATAAGGGGTCGGTATTAGGCACATGTATCCGATTACCGACCCCCCTGTTTATTCTTGTAAATATAATTATATCAAAAATTTAAATTAGCCACATCATTCATTGCCATAATATTACCTTAATTACAATATTTAAAATAAATATATTTAATATTGAATAAGTTATTACAAATAATCATTTAGGGGTCGGTAATCGGAGATTTCCCCTATTAGTATATTTCCACATTATATAAATAAAATAATCCGTTCCTAGATTATTCTAGGACAGTAATTAATATTCGGGTTATATTTAAGATATATTTAAAGAACAATCTTTATTTCATAATATATAAAATATACATTATCTATATACATTGTGTATAGACGTTAACGATTAAAGTCGTAAATATATCGATGTATATTACTTTTCACATACCTATAGGCTATATGTATGTGATATATATATATATATATATATATATATATATATATACCTATTCGTACACTGGATATAATATACTGTATATAATATAGTACATATAGTATAGTTATATATACTATATATACACTATAGTATATTTTTCATCAGTTATACCTGGTACCTCTATTGCTATATAGGTCTATACTATAGTATACATCGAAGTATACTTCGAACATATATATATATATATACTGTTTAACTATCTATATAGGCGTAGGTAGGACATACACTACTTGGTACCTATGTGGACATAAGCTAGCTAGGTGTACCCCTGCCTCGTGGCTATACCGCAACTAACCTCGACTCCGGATTGCTGGTCTCTGAATTGAACGAAACAAAACTGTCTGGTCGGGTCGTTGTTGAATAGTTTCAATTCGATGTCAAGAATCCAACCTAATTGTGCAATACGTTTATCACTAAGAAATAGGCCTACAAACAAATATTATAAATATATATATATATATATATATATATATACATACATACATACATTGATAGTCTATACAACCTACATGTTAACTTAATTAACTTACCAAATTGTTTAAACTCATTAAATATATCTTTTTCCGTTGTATATTTCCTCAGATTAAATATGACAATATAGCCGCTCTTTTTTAACTGTTAACACGTTATTTAATATACATATAGTCGTAGAGTTTAACATATTTAATTCTTAATAAAATATGAATAATGTAAATATTTATTTACGCATAATTCATATATGTATAAAATATAGTATTCTAATACTAGTGTTTACCTGTTTTTTACTCTGTGTAGTTCTGGATTTATCGTTATATCTATGCAAATGTGATCAATTCATAACATGTATTATTATAAAGGTATATATGGGTACGTTTATGTATGTATATATGTATATGTATGTAGGTATGTGTGTATGTATGTGTATGTGTGTATTCATAGTATGTATACATACTATGAATACACACAAATACACACAAATATATTTGATAGTTAATAATTTAATTTGAATTTATAAAAATTATTATAAATTTATATTAACTAAACATGATTACTAACTATTTGTTATTAAATAAACGTTTACATTATACTCTATAGGTTATTTAGCTATTTAGAAAATAAATTTTAGGAAATATCTTAGATAACTTTAGTTAATCATGATATTAATTATTTTCGAAAAAATCCTTAGAAAATCTTTGATTATATGACATTCTTCGTATGTCATATTATGTAAACCACTGCAATATATTTATCTATAGGTAGATATATTTATTGATATGTAACATTTATATATTTGTTTCGTATATCAGCTTCCGTCACTAATACTATTTCTAATAGTTGCGATATAGTATACTATAGGGCTATATTTAGCCATAATGCAATCATATGTGTATGAATACTATATATAGTGGTAGTATTTATCCTCTATAGGGGTAGTGTAACATCATGATAACGTTATCACCCGAGTGAAGATATGTTTATTGAACACTAATGTTATATATATAATTAAGGTTGTACCCTACCATTTCGTGTATGTTATTCAGTGGCGATAATAAGGAATTGTACTAGATGTAAACTAGTTATTAATGTAGTGTATTGTTTTAGTATGTTGGAATGATAGTTACATATATTTGAATACATTAATAATAGGATGAATTACTTGAAGAATATAATTATTTACTTGATATGTAGTAGAAGTATGTAGTAGAAGTATGTAGTAGAAGTATGTAGTAGATCTACTTATGCACATATGTATTAGATCTACCTATCGTATCTTAGAATTAATTAATTATTATTAATCTAGTTTATATATATATATATATATATATATATATATATATATATAAATATTTATATATAGGGTATAAATATATATATATATATATATATATATATATATATATATAATTATTACCTATCCGTTATCTTCATATTACCCAATTTTATTTAGTTTATAATTCTGAAAGTAAATTAATTTAATTATATACCAATATGTATATATAAAATATATCTTCCTTAAAATATATTATTTTTTTTATATTCAATATATCATATATATATATATATTTATGTATATATATATTATAATAATTATTTGTAGTCATCAACAAATATATGAACGTTACTACATGATATTTAATAGTTAGGTACTTTCCTATATAGGTAGTATACTACCTATATAATATAATACCATCCTCTATATATTTATTTATTACTTATATATCATAGATATATATTTTTCGTTTTATATTTAACATATGTTAAATGACATACGTGTTAGTAAAGTTTTCTTTGTACGATCAACTGTATATTATATTACATATACGTGTATCCTAGACATTGAGTGGGACAACATACATATTATATATATATATGACCTATATATAATGGATCATCATTTGTGAAATACCACATACCTATATATATAGGGTTAGGTAAGGATATGTATATATGTGGTATATATACCACATACCTATATCTATATATATAGGTATATATACTATAGCCTATATAAACTATATCGTTGAAGTACGGTATTCATGAGAGCAGGTAGCCATATTTAGGCTTAATTTGTCACTCTTTCTGGTTAGTAACCATGGTTATATATGTATCGTTTTATTTATAAATACTATTTATCGTTTTATTGTATAGTGTGAATATATCCTATGCGTATACTTTGACCTATATTGACTAATTATGGATTCTATACGAAGGTTTACTACTAATTCATTTTATATTATACTAGGATATAGGATATATTTAAATACGATTAACATTATGTATATTATTATATTATACATATAACAATATATTATAGAATAGATGATATCGTCATGGAAATATATATAATTAATGTTATTATAATATTTTTAAAATTAACAAGTAAACCTATTTACAAAAATACCAGGAAAATATGAATTTACGTATTAAACAGTAGGTATTATAATATTAACTATAATTAAATGTGTTTACTTATCAAAACTATCTTTATGATTCAATATATAATAGTATTATTTGTATGTGAACAAACCTCTGTTTAAAATATGTACAGTAGAGTCCAGTAGCCTCAAGTAAACTTATTTATAGCATATGGTATATACGAATAATATACTATGTTATTATACAAATAATAATAACTAGATATATTATTTTTAAATTATAAAAAATAACAACAACAAAAATAAAATATTCAAAACAAACAATTTAAAATTAAATATTAAATACATTTATATAATTTCAATATATTGTAGGTATACCTATACCACATATATGTGTATTATAATTTGACATAGCGAGTAATGTCTCTAATCTCTCTCACACTAATGTCTATGATTAGAGTGTATTTAATTAATCTCCGTTAATACTTACATATTCCTACATACATATATTACATGTAATAAAAACATACCTATGTATATTACAGCTTTATTTAAATTATCGTAGCATAACTACAGTGGTAGTAGGTATTCTACTAATGCTACACTCTAACATTAAAAAGCTAGAGCTGTTCAACTATTAACCTTTCCTATAGGACCCTCTAGCACCATTATAAATTTATAGCTTAAGCTATAGCTGTTCAACTCTTAACTATAGAATCATTAAAAGGGTTGTACATCAGTATATTAATCTGATAATTAATGAAATGTAATTTATGGTAGTCCTAATAAAGTTGACTAAATTCGTGCATATCTTAACAGGTGCAGGGGCACACATGAATGTAAATTTGACGCGGGATAAATACATATCCCTATCCATAAAATATGACTTAAGTGTTAAACTAATATTAAGAAGTAATCTTATATAATAGGTAGTGTAAATGATACTTCTTAATACAATTAGTTATATATATATATATATATATATATATACCTATAGGTATATATAGGTAGTTTATACAAAATGATGGCTATTATTATAACACGAATTCGTTAACACGAGAGCGGCTTAGAACGAGATATTAGATACATTTTGTTTTACATAGGGGAAAGTCTCCGATTACCGACCCCTAAATGATTAGTTGTAATAACTTATTCAATATTAAATATATTTATTTGAAATTTTGTAATTTGAGTAATATTATATCAATGAATAATGTGGCTATTTTACATTTTTGATATCATTATATTTACAAGAATAAACAGGGAGTCGGTAATCGGATACATGTACCTAATACCGATCCCTTTCCCCTATTACCGACCCCCTAAAATAATCGTGGTATAAATAATTATAGTATTATAATATCCAATAAAAATAGTAGATATACATAAATATAATTAATTATAACATGACGTAATTTATTTTTTATTGAATTTATGTTTTAATAGTAATATTAAATTTAAATTTAAACTTTATAGTAATTATATTAAAATAGTGTATATTATTATTTAATATTTATTTATTAATCAATATGTATATAAATAATTAGAATTATGAATCCTAAATCTATGTCAATGATACACAAACAATGTATAACATAATTTAAAAAAAAATACGGATCTATTTTGATTGGATATTATAAATCATATGGGGTCGGTATTAGGGTAATTTAGGGGGTCGGTAATAGGATGATAATATGGGTTGCTATAATTACGATATATTGGTTAATATTATTCAAATTAAATTATTTTTATAATAGTTATAAACATTTTATTGATCTACAATATTATGCACAACATTAAGTTTTCTTTTAATTAATAAAGTATTTATAATGATTTAAAAAAAGTTATTATTCAAATATTTAAAAAGTAAAAATAGAATATTACATTTGATCAAATAACAATTGTAGGATTAAATATTTTTTTAAACAAAATACTTATTCATATTTATCATTAAGTTACTAAAAGTTCATGTATATATATTTTTTGATAACTCTTATATTTAATGAGATACGAGAGGGGGGTCGGTAATCGGGGACTTTCCCCTATGTATACACATGTTACCTAAGTTGCTATACGCGATAAATAAAGTATTTCACCAACATAAAATAACAGTAACAATAACGTGGAAGTGAAACATTATAATCATTAATTTTAACTTAATTATCCTATTAATAATATATATATATATATATATACATATATATTAATCAATAATAATAACGTTATAACCCGGCTTATAACGTTATAGTGGCACATTGTAATGCTATAATAGGTTTTACATCTAATTTACTGCCTACTTCAAAATGTATTTAAAAATAATTAATCTATAGGGCAGGGAATTGCTAAAGTGGTTCAAGCATATGCAATATCGCATTCGCGGTGGGGGGGGGGGCTTACATAAATGGTATCTACACATTTTTTTAATTTGTTCATAAATTAATTTACTGGTTCCACTCCGGATGTTAGTAAAGTGGCCCAATTAACAACTATTATCGGATATGTATATATATACTCTGAGTTGCTAAGATATCGGATATCCGATATAGGTACTACTCATATGAGTCAGAGCGATGTTAGTAATAGATAAACGCTAATAAACATATGCATACATCAGTAATTCAGTGGCATTTACGTATTCAATAACTATATATATATATTAATTTATAAATTAAAATAATTAAAGAAAATATGAAAATATAGTTTTTATATTATATTTTGTAATAATATATTATATATGTATTTACATTATATCAAACATATATATATATATATATATAGGGAAAAGTATCCAATTACCGACCACCTACAAATACCGACACCCTATCATATCTCAATAACTATAAGATTTATCAAAACATTATATATATACATAAACTATTAGACATTTAATAGTAAATATAAATAAGTATTTTGTTTTTCAAAACATTCAATCCAAAAATTGTTATTTCATATAATGTAATATATTATTATAAAAATATATGTTGGTTTAAATATTTGAATAATAACTTTTTTAAATCATTGTAGATTTTATTAATTCAAAGAAAACACAGGAAGAAAACGTAATGATATGCACATGCCTACTATATAGTAGATCAAGTTAATTGTTATAAATATTATAAACACTAATTTAATTTGAATAAGTATATGTATAACTACTCATTAATAATATATTAACAAATATATATTAATTATAGCAACCCATATGATATATATTAGGAATTAATTCCTAATACCGATTCCATAAAGTACTTAAATATCGACCCATATATGGGTCGATATATATATATGGTTATATCATAGAGCTAGAGAGAAAGCTTTTCATTCCTATTCAATTCCCACCTTTGATGAGTTTCCCATGGGAAACTACTGCAGTATTGAAATCGGTACTCATTGTAATTAAGTTGTTGAGGTGGATAGTATGTAATCGGTACCCATGTCCGAATACAGACACCCTGTGTTATAATACGGACACCCTGTATATAAACTATATATTATTTATGAACCAATCAGACAAATTACAATTAGGGGAAAGTAACCTAATACGGACACTTTAACAATAAATGGTCTTAACATTTTATGAATCATTATTTTTATTCAAAAATTACAATATATTAATATTATATGATTATAGATATTATTGTGATTTACAAATTTTATTTAATATTTTAATTCCATAGATCCGTTATCCGAATACGGGGGTGTCCGTATTCGGTACACATGTCCGAATACAGACACCCTGTGTTATAATACGGACACCCTATATACCACTAGATAAACTATATATTATTGATGAACCAATCAGACAAATTACAATTACATTATTTGTAATTAATTTTATAGACAATTTATTCTAATTTAATTAGTTAATAATTTATTTATTTTTATTATTTTTTAATTAATAATACAATTTAAGTATCTAAATATTAATTTATTAGATTTAGCTTTATTTGTGGTATTAATATTATAACGCACGCGATGTTTATGAAAATCATGATAGTTCATACGCTGCGCGCTGTTTGGTTATAGGGTATCCGTATTAAAACATATAGTTTCCGTATTAGGGACTTATATAACTGTATTAGGGACTTATATAACCTCTAGATATATGCTTATAACTTAATGAATATTTGAAAACAAATATAGAAATTATATATATAATTTTTACAATGCTTTATTTTTTAATAATATAGTGTTATATTTTATATTGATCCTACATTGTATATTCTTTGTTTAATTTTTTTTTCATAAATTTAAAAACGTAATAAAAAAATCAGTTTATTAGATATATCAGCAATATTTTGTATAATTAAAAAATAAAAAATACTTTTTTAGACTATTTTATTCATTAACATTTTTTTTGTAGGATTTATGGTTTCTGAGATACCGATAGTGTCCGTATTCGGTTACTTTCCCCTATATATATATATTGTCTATAGATAATGTATAATCTATAGGATACGTATACGTATAAAGTAGTGTTTGTTTTAAATATAGTAATATTATATTTGTTAACAATTAATTCCTCTAATGTATTACCATGTTATACAAGTATTAAAGTATTACTATCATAATATACTAAATAATATATATAGTATCGATACTATAGTATGTATATACATAGTGTGTAACACACACACATATATATATATATATATATATATATATATATATATTGCATGTACTATATGCTATATCCTATGTTATATCGTAAATATATAAATGAGATATTGACTAACCTACTGAAGAGACCTTGTTCTTCTAATATATTGCAATTCAGTATCAAATAAATCTATGTTTTCTAATTTATCAATACCTATATTCCTATATAAACTTTACAATAAATGCAATTTATATAATTATATATATTAATTATATATATTATAAATTAAAATACAAAAATTTAAAAATTTAAATTTATAAAAAAATTAACTTTTATGTAAATATTAGATTTTTATCTTGTATACATTTACATTATACATTAGTAATTTCACATACAAATATATCATAGATCTACATAGAAATTCTCTCTAGCTCTATGAAATATATAAGTATACTTCTAGTTTATGTTTATATATGGTAATACCGGACCGGTATATATATATACCGGTCCGGTATTACCATATATAAACATAAACTATCGGTATACCGATATATAATAATATACTTACACAGAATACTTGTGTAAGCGCATATAACTTCCATATATAACTTTCCGTAGCTACTACTCTAATTAAAATCATATAAAAGGGAACAATTAAATATGATATATTTACAAATCATTGAAATCTTCATTTAATAACAATTGGTTAATTAACCTTCATTTATATATTTGTAATGAATTATATTTACCCTGTGTAACATCAGTTATAATATATAATTATCTGTAAGCACACTGAAAGGAATAAGTCAAGTTACTCCTATAGTTAGATTAAATATGGTTACTTGTAGCACGTCGTGCAGTAGTTCGATTATATAATTTACAGCACTATATATAAATAGTATGTATTATAATATGCATCTGGTAAACACATCAAACATCTGATTATTTATTGATTTTTTTGTGAATGTCCATTTTATATCCAAGTAACATATATTCCCATATAGATATCAATGACAAGTCCTTGGAGATATCTTTCATAAATATATGTATTGTTAGTTGGTGGATTCCATTCATCCCATCCAGGAACCTAGATCAAGTTTTTACCCTTTTCTCTTATAACCGTATGGCTATAATGTCCTTTCAAAGCCGCTATCATGTTAATGCATACAATGTTTTAACTAGAGCCGATCATTTATGTATACATAATTATATAAGATCACTTCTAAATATTATTTTAAGACCTATTTATAATAACATTATATTATTATATATCTCTTAATATTGAATATAATTTATTTTATATCATATAATACAATTAATTTATATTTTATATGTAAATTATAAGAGACAATATTTATAGATTTAGTTATACACAAAAATAGGCGTTCGTTATACACAAAGTATAGACTCTCAGATGTGAGGTATAAGGTTTGTATTTGAAGTGTCAAAAACAAGTATACAATAATAAATATGATGAGGTCTCGCCTCTCTGTGACTCTTACATCGCAGGGCCATCGATATAAAGAAAGAAACCCTCTTTATATCGATGCGCAGGGCATATACACGTCATATAGCGTATAAGTTAACTATACGTGTTGATATCATCGATATAAAGAAAGTGGACCTGTGCAATTGACGCACGCAATGCATGTAAAGATATACACGCGAATGACACTTTTATCAATAAATTAACAAAATGGTATCAGTGATTTTGATTGGATATTAATCATATTATATATGTCAAATACTAAAACAGTAGGCTTTTCGTCGAAATAGATTAAAGTGACTTCTATTTATATCAATGGTTTTAAATTATAAATATCAATAAAATAGTATTAAATCTTCAATTTAAATACACAAAATTACGAGGAATGTTGATAGTATGTATTTTAAATATATAATTTTATTTTTAGTATAGATAGTACATTAAAATTGGTAGTAATTATCAATATATATATGTATATATATAAATATTATTATAAATAAAAAGTAATGAGCCAGATAGTGGGTTTAACTGCAGCGCCCGTAACGGTTAGTGCCATACACTAGCATACACCATACACTACATTCAATTGCTTATCCACTTTATTTATATCGCTGGTTGATACGCATTTATATATGCTTGTAAGGCTTACTTGGGATGTAATGCAGATAAAAAAACCTGCAGATATTAAAACTAAACCGAACCAAACTAAACTGATATATATATATATATATATATATGAGAATTGTATATGAGTATTGTACATTGTAAACTATGTCTATATAATATAATATGTGCATATAATTTTATAGTTATATCTATACACTATTACATTAAATTAATGTTATCTTTACTGTTATGATATTAAGTAGGTAATACCTAATATCTAATAGCTAGTAGGTAATACCTAATAGCATCTAATAATGATAATATACGCATATCAATAATTATATTCATATATAACCTATAGGTTAATTGAAATTTGAATGCATACGATAAATATAAGTTATTACATGCACTGATAGAGTCGCTAAGATGACGCAGCACTCTGCTCACAAATCATATATTATACATGTAATAATATAATAAAATAATAAACCGAAGAATACTAAATCGATAAATATACAACGAAAGTTAAAAGCGACTATTTATACGGTATACAGCTTATGTGAATGAATGCAGCAGGCAGCCGTATATGGAGAAGTACACAGATTTGGTGCACTGTATCGCGGAGGTTTGATGTTATCTAGTAAATTGATGCCGAGTTGATGCCGAGAAGAGGGGAGTCATGATGATAGAGTTAGGGAGATACGCATCGATGTTAAGTGAAAGTAACGACGCGCACTATTGAAATGAATTTGATTCTAGACAATAGAATATATATTGTATATAGACGAGGGATTAAATTATTTATAATTCATTTTATTTAACGAAATTAATCGGGTAGTATAATAACTATTAATAATAACTAGGTAATAATATATTTATGATAAGCAGTGTTTACATGAAAAAGATGGTTTCAGCGTACCCTGACTTGTGCGTCTCACGTGTATACTGTTATCTACGTACATGTAGTGTTATGCAGTAGAACACGAGTGAAGTTCTCTGTGAACACGTTCCTTTCCCGGCCAATATAACTTGTACTTAATTAATATTAGTATAATTAACGATACTCTATTATCATTTTTGTATACATATACATATAATTTATTTTGAAATTTTTCTGTGAGCATCTCCCTCGAGGCTATTGATATATAACAAAAAAATTATAATATTTAAATTAAACACATTAATTATTAATTTTGAAATATAATTTGTACTTAATTAAAGTTAGTATACTTAATAAATAGACTCTATTATACTTTTAGTATACAAATACATATAATTTATTTTGAAATAATATTTTATATTCGAAACACACTAATGTACGGTATCAACTAGAATACATATATCGGCTAACGTAAATTAGTATCGGTGATCAAATATAAATATTAAAAATATCCTAGTAAATAATAGCACGATTAACTCTACCCGTATACAAGTGGTAAGTGTATACATATATATATATATATATATATATATATATATATATATACACACCATGTTTATAGTATTAAGCTGATGTAGATCATTAGATATACTCATTACGTTGGGTAGGAATACATAGGGTACGTTGATAGTGGTGGAAGTGGTGTTAGCGGAGATGGTAGTAGTACAACTACTTTCTTGGGTATAGATTATACATGTGTTATGATAATACTAGCGGTGGTGATGTTATTAGTAAAGGAGGTAGTAGTACACTTTCTATGTTATAGGCCGTTCGCGTAGGGGTGCTGGAACTATGGTGTGTATGTAGGGGGAATCAACCGATCAAAATAAATTTGGTGGTAAAAGTAGGGGGGGACTAATACATAAGATGTTCCCCCTAGTTTTAAAGTAAAACATATCCCCCCGTCCCCCCTAGATTTTAAAGTAAAACATATCCCCCCGTCCCCCCTGTTGCAGCGCCCCTACGTTCACGTTACCTCAGTTTTACCTAAGTTTTACCTCAGTTTTACCTCCGTTATTAGCTGTGTTTTAGTTCCGTAGATTTTATTTGTAGTCAGCGTTCGTATTGACTCCGACAAATTAGCTCAGACAAAAGTAGCATAGAATAAATGAATGAATTCGGTTTATAGACAAAGTCCAAGGAGGATCAGTGAAAGCGATCAGCTTTATCGATTCACTCAATTGAAATAAAGGTGCGAATCGAGTTCAGTTCGGAATGATACCGGTGCATGTCTAGCGGTGGTTTATGTTATGTATATATGACTAAGAGAGTGAAGGCTTTAGTACCGTGTTTATTAGACTGCTGAACAGAGGAAATGTTCGCCTTTATATAGCCGGCGCTAACGTACAGCGTGACGGACTAGAATAGCGTAATCAAGACATATAATAATAAGCATAATGGAATGGTCCATTACGCGTGTTAACGAACAGGGGAGTTATATCACATATAGTGCAGAACATAACAGTTTACACTGCATCACTGGTGGTATACAACGAAGGAGAACGGTTTCACTGCCGGTGTTCTGTGCGTTCCTATCATCACCTGACTGCGTCACCGCCATCAGATGTGTTACTTTAAGCGTAGCCCGGTACAACATCTCCCCGTGGGACTCTCATCTGGTGAAGGTAAAATTAAATTAGGAATAAAATGGGAATTAGCAAAACATTTTATTTAATATTTAGCTAACGCCAGCTATTAGTTATCCTTAAGAAATGGGTAAAATAAACACTGCGTATTTAATTTATATGTCGGAACAACTCAATGATTTTATCTTAGTATTTTGATCATTTTTACGTGCTAGAACACCTGTACAACCGGTCGCTATATGTCCCTAGGGAGGGCTACGACGACTATTTTCGCCTTAATAACTATCAGCTGCGCTATTTATTTGTCATCGGAACAACTCAATATCGTAAAATAAGCGTAGGATAGGTGTAGGCCAATTTTATCGGAGCAACCGGGCCCTGATGCCTTAGCCAACTGAGCCACACATACAGTTAATTACACAGGTATATATATATATATGTATATATATATATATATATATATATATATATATATACATATATATATACATATATATATACATATACATTGTTACTTTAGCCTATATTACGGTGCTGATATATTAAGTGCATGATTCATCTAAATCTACACTTTCATAGGATAATGTTAAGTTGCGTGTGTATATATAGGGAGTAAAACGTCAAGGCTTATGTACGTTTATTAGGGGACTTATTCTTCGAGTGATTATACGTAGCGGCGGTCAGCTATGTATAAGCAGCTGTCTGCCTGTGGGCAGGATGGTACGTGGGTCGTGATACCAGGCACTAGGTGTACGTGCGGCGCTGATATCGTTATTGTACAATATCGACGCATATACATAACTACAATAATAGATAACATACGTACATTGTCATACGTATATGATAATGTATGACAGATAAAACCCTTCTCGTAATTATATATAACACATATAGATAGATAGATAATTTATTTATACACAAATCTAACAAAGATAGTTCTCATTTGTGTTTTAGCAAAATAAAAATACATAAATAAATAAACGATAAAATAATATATAAGAATAACAAAATAGGATCGTTGTAATTATTAATAAGCGTGAACAAAATAAAATAATATAAAATAAAAATATAAGAATATTAAAAATGACCAATAATAAAATAGTAGACTTTATATACCACCGTCAACACGTAAATGTAACATGTTCAGCACAACAGTGGTAGTAGATACGCATAGATAACTTATCCTAACAGGGGTAAAGGTTTCTATCTCGGCGGAGGTAAATATTATTAATTTTAATATTTATCGGAATTAAAATATAGGAATGTTATAATATCGATATGAGGCCGGAATATTACGGAGCATTACGCGGTGAACTCGGTGAGGTTAAACTTACATGTCGGTATGTATCATCTCGTGGCTACACAGTTTATTATGATTTTTAATTATATATTAGTTATTTCATATCTATATAATTTCACATTATTCACTATTTTTAAAAGTAAATTAATTACGCAATAGAAATTTAGTATGGGGATCTGCGAAGTAACAACAACAAAATATAAAATAGAGAAAGTGTGGTGGGAGCGTCTCACTACTATTACATTTCAGTGCACGACAGAACTTATATTTCTCAATACGAATAGATTCACATTTACAATAGCATATACATATATTATCATTATTCTATCTTATTACATATCTTCATAATTGTAATAATAATTAATATAATTAATATAATAACATTAATTGAATGTAATAGTGCATAGATAAAAACTTTACATAAGTCAGTATTATATATATATATATATATATATAATTGATATTTTGTGTTTGAGTTAGTTTCACTGGTTTGGTTTAGTTTGGTTTTATTTATATTGGTTTAGTTTTGATATATTCCGTTTTTTTTAGCTGCGTTACATCCATATAGCCTATAAAAGCATATATAATTATATATGTATTTAAATAATTATTTATAAATATAATATAACTAGTCCTTAACCCGTTGCAGATACATTATTATCTATCGCATGCTACCACGGGTACATTATTGTAATTATACATGCAATTAATGTTATGTTTACCTTTAAGATATTAATATGCTAGAACAATGGTAATATATGTATAGGCTACAGTGAATGTGAATGCAGCATTCGAGTTGATAAATATAGTTGTCGCATGCTCTGACATGTAATTATCGTGAGAGGAACCACTTTCTGAATGTGATACTTTGTTGTTGCTACTTCGCATACACATCGTTTGTAATGAATGATTGCTTTTAAAAATACATTATATGTGTGTGTGTGATAATTTGATGATAAAAGGGATAATTCCTAATATAGACATATATATTTATATATATTGAATTATGATGATTAATAATAATTACACTATTTTAGATTATATTATTTTCATTAATATATGTAATTATCTTTGTAAATTACAATAATTACGATAATGATGAAGATGTAGCATACTCCTACTAGGAACACATAATTCATTACGATTGCAATACGAGGATCTACTACCGCGGCTCATTCAGTATATACACAAATAATTGTAATGCGATAGAAGTCAGCAAGTGCAAATATTGTATTGTTTTTATTTATTAATTTTTTAGATTATTAATTTTGATTGTCAAATATGGGAGGAGCTATATCTTATAAAATGCTACATAATCATGCCAATTATATATATATATATATATGTATATATATATATATATTATAACTATTATTATGTTGTTACTATAGTAAAATATTCCCATCAATAAATAGTCATCTTATCTTATCTTACATATATAAATAGAATGATATTGTATGTATTCTGTTTATATATAATAATATTATTATCCCTTTATATATAATATTACTTTATATAGTTTACATATATAGCTTTATATAGCTTATTGAGTCATTGAATAGTGAACAGTATTCACTGAGAACATTATATATATATATATATATATATATATATATATATATTTATAAACTCCATACGTTATATATTATATAAACTTAAATAGACTATTCATGTATAAAGATTGTAATTTAATAACCTGAAAGTAGTGAAATATGTAGCTTTCCATACCTGGAAACGCCTCCCTAATTCCTGCTGGACTCTCTCCATTTTCGTATCGCATAACAGCGATATAACGGCGATATTACGAATAACTTCGCTATAGTCGATGCAGCATCTTGCTTTCGAGTATATTGCATACCTAATTGTTTAGCGCACATCTCTGTAAATATAATTTATGTGTATAGGTATATTATATTTATATATAATTTATAAATATATAGTACAAGTGTGGTTCCTTAGGATTAAAACTTATAAACAAGTGCCTGTGTGGCTCAGTTGGTTAAGGCGTCAGACACACAAGAAGTAGGACACTGGTTAAAGTCCCATCCGGACTATTAAAATAGTTATTATAATATTATTTAGAAGTGATCTTATGAAATTATGTATAAATAAATGATCGGCTCTCATTACAACCACGGATGCTTTAACACGAAAGTGACGCCAAAGGGACATTAAAGCCATATATGGTTATAAGTGAAAACTTCATTTAAGTTCCTAGGATGAAAGGACTCCACCAAAATAACAATAACAATACAAATATGCAAATACAAACGATTAGTAATACATTCATGAATCCGAAACAGCGAGTTGAATGACTTGTTTATTATCTTCAAAGTAGGAAATTCTACATCAGACAGTTTAGATATTATGTCGTCTGCTTTATGAACTCATTGAACTCATTGAACCAACCTGTCCGTATATAAACTAATTAAAAATATAATATAAATATAAAAATAAACTAATAGAATTTATAATAACATTAGATATTATAATAAAAATAAATGATATTATAACATTATGAACAAAAATCTAATCAAATTACATAATAAAATGCATATATATATACTATTGGTTAAATATTAATACTGATAATTGAATACTAAGTATTCTATATATAAATTTATAATATTGAAAATAATTAATAATTGATTAATAAATTTATATATATCATGAAAATATATAATATAAAAATAACATAAAAGTTTAGGATATATATGAGTGAAACATACACAGTGATATTAAGGGTAGGCGCTGGAGTTCATCTACACCATGCTATTTATAGCTCCACTGAAAACGCTACTGATAAAAAATTAATAAAGATAATTACATAATTTTTTTTTTATTCAATAGATACTATCCTAATACATATATATTATGTTTTTTATAAATACAATTAATTTAAAAGTATGAAATAAAACAGTTTATAAACGATGAATATTTTTTATTATAAATATATTACATAATCATACATAATCATTATTTATTTAATTAATATAAAATATAATAATAATTAAAACATAATTTATATAGATGTATATGTTATACATTTACAGTAAAAATTTCAGATAAAAATGATATAAATTAAAAAAGTAGTAGGCATTTACATGTGGTTACTAAGTAAAAAAGTAAAAACTGGAGAAAATGACATTCAAAGTTTTTACATAAATAATCATAGATAATATGTACAAATATGTAACTATATAAAATATACAATATAAAAACAAATAGGATTATATAACACATGATTTGTTTATTTAATGCTATTTAATCTATGATCTATGCTAAAATAAATCTAGAAAATTTTAAATTAAACGATTATTCTAATAAATCGTAATATAAGATTACATATTACAAGTATTTACATAAATACAAAATATATTTATAAATTGATTACTCCTAAAACACTTTATATTGATAGAAATACTCAAAAATATTAAAAAATATTTTAGGATATTATAAATAAAATACAGAACTTGGAAAATACATAATAAAAAAATATTGTAAAAATTAAATTATTTAACACATTTTAACTCCAGCGCCTACCCTTAAATAATAGCCACTGTCGTAACATATCAACTTTCATCATTTTTAATTCTAGACAATAATTAAACCATATATATATATATATATATATATAAAATATGAGTATTAAATGACAAACCAAGATAATTATCTAGAACATAATAGTTGATTCGGATGACATTTGAGTTCAAGTGGCAGTCGTGGCAAGGAAAGAGAGCTCCCATTAACACTACGGTTTCATTCATCATCCCGATATGTTCGGCCTTAACTCAGACTCCTAGCGTATCTCATCACCGCCTGCAATATTGACTTATATGAATGAACAACTGAATTAGTATTAACACCAATATAACAAAAATTAGCCAGATTCTATAAATAGATTTATGCGTGCCGTACTTGAATAGACCGTTGTATTGCCTATTCTTATACATGTAAATTCCTCAAATGGCGTGCTCTGTGCGATGTACCCTTAACACCGAATATAGCGGAAGCCCTCGCTGGCGTATAACGTAACTATGGCATAAATAAACGAATAGATTTCAGAAATTGTAATTAATAAAATAAGTTGTAGTATACGAATAAATCATATATGAATAACAATTTATTATACATATACTGGCATGCATGAACCAAGGCGTTTTGTTATTGTATGTAAACATAATGTTAATTTTTGTGCCATGTCAAATTGGGTATCAATTCATATCTATTTTTTCTTCCATATTTTTGTTTATTTATTTTTTTGTTTACCTAATAAACTATATATTATTATATTATTATAGTTAACTTATATAATATGTTATATATTGTATATAACATTAAATTAATTAAAAAACCTTGGCGTAAAGGAACACACATCCATGAATCTGGATGGCTGGAAATGCATGTCGAATTGTTTGCCAAGTTGCAGCTTCGAAGGCTGAACCCGCTTACAGGTAAAACTCTGATGTGTGGATATACATATGATTTAAATTGAAATATATTATATTATGTACCCTATAATATTCTCGAGTGCTTTAAAGACGGGCCAATAATCTGCTACGCTTGTTCCTGACACAATTGCAATGGCAGCGGTAACCGGTTTTGCGCGATTATCTATTGAATATATTATATATATATATATATATATATATACTTTTTATTTACCTTATGTTTATGTATACCTCGGGGTAGAAAAATATGTATAAAGAGATGCACTTTTTTTTTAATAAATTTGAATGTTCCATCCACATTCCATCCATCAGAGCTTTAAGTAGTAACTATTTCATTGTTGGCGTGATAAATAGAATGTGTCTTTTGACACCACTCCGATATAAGCTTACAAGATCTATAAGCTCTACAAGTGTAAATTGATTAATAACACATCTATATCCATACTAAATTCTAATCGATACGGTCAGTTAGCCGTATATTCCTTCGATAATGATTTAGATTTTCGACGAGATATCGCTCGTTCGGTTTTATTAAACTAGGTTCGGGGCTCTCTTTCCATCCCTAAATAGAATATCATCACTATACGCCGACGCTATACATTATCGCTTACTCGCTGTTGTTGTTGTTGTTGTTGTTGTTGTTCTCACATGTACGAAAGTCCATGAGAGAACGCTAGGACCATCTTGGGGTCATCCACTAGGACGGACAAAGGAGGCGCCGCACCCCCAAAACCGCGTATACGTTTTCTGGCCGTCGCCGGGCACTCTCTCAACCAATGTTCGAGCGTCTCGAACTCGTCCTTACAGTATGGGCAGTACGGGGACTATTACTTACTCGCTGCACTAGTAGTTCGAAGCAGAGAGCGACGAAGGTGTTTCCTACCCGTTAGCTTTAGTGCCGATACAGCTTAGGCACGCGATGCCTCGCTGAGCTGAGGGGAACAGCTGTAACGGTGTGGATTGTTGACCGGTGTTCTCCGGTGTATAGCATTTCTGATTGATACGTACGCGGTGCATTCGTGTCTTCCTTCGCTTGAACTGCATCTATGATCGTATAGATGAGACATATCGCTGTATACTTTTCTGGTGTATTTAAAACTATTCGTGCCTGTCAGTAATACATGTAATTATATATTTATATATATATATACAATTATATAAACTTATATATACTTATATATTACTTATATATATATACATATTTAAAATTGAAATATTATAATATATAAATTTTAAATTTAATTAATAGATAATATTTATATAATAAGATAACTTAAGAATATATAAAATGTTATATTGACGGTACCAATGAATTATTTTTCTACATTTTTTGATAAATACATAATCTATTATTATGTTGAACATCACTTGATTAAAACTCAAATATTTTACTTAAATATGAGATATATATATATATATATGTATATATAGTTTTTGAAAGCCCATTTAATTAATAGTAGAACCAATAGATACTATTTATATAATAAGATTTAATATGAATATATATTATATATATATATATATATATATATATATTTATATATTTAAATTTAGGATTCGCATATGATTGTAATCCATATATTCCTTTATAATATATGATGAGATATAGGTGATATAGGTAGTATAGATATAGTATAGGTATAGTATATACTCATTATATTCATATTTACATCTATTATATATAATATAATATATAATATTATATTATATTAAATATATGCTATAACTATTAAATGGTGTGGTGATGTAAATTAAGTGGTGTGGTGATGAAAACTCCTATCCACCGGATACCCGGGTTGCGGTTAGGGGAACGGCCACCAGATATGGTGGTTAACTGTGAATATCTAATAAGCAGTTCCGGACAAAATCCAAGCCCTTTGGCAAGGCATAGTACCTGTCAGCCACCCGAGCAGGGTAAAGTGAAAACATCGGGAGCAGGGTGTTGGAAATGGTGAGGCGATACCTTAATATCTATGATTAAAAAGTTTTTGGTGAGGCATATTAACTCTGATATAGAGTACTGTTACTCGTGTATGGAGTAGAGACCACACGTTTTACATCAGCTATTGAAAGCAAAAACATGACACACACACACACAAACATACATTCCCATTCCGCTAGTCACGCGGCAAAACAAGGAGCGCGTCCTGCAAATTCTCAGTTTACAATCGAAAAATTAGATACTGAGAACAAAAATCAAAAAGATGAAGGCAAAAAGAGATATTAAGATCTCAACCTTCAATACAGACTCTACAAAAAATTATAAAAATACCAGAGCTAATAACCTCTACCGAAACTACAGGTCAAGATATCATATGTATTCAAGAACATAGAGCCATACATGATGACATCCTCATAAAAGAAAAACCCTATGGCAATTGGAAATTAATAACCTGCTCAGCATGGAAAAATAGTGTAAATGCTTCTATAGGTGGAATTGGCCTACTCGTTAATTCAAGAGCATACAGTTCTCTCTCTAATATTGAAACTATATCACCAAGAATAATGGTGGTCACTTTCCATGGTAATCTAAACACCACTATAATATCATGCTATAGTCCAACAAATGTAAGCGAAGAAATTGAAGTTGAACAATTCTATATGGAATTGGCATCCCTCACAAGACAGATACCTAAACACAATATGCTAGTAATAGGAGGTGAGTTCAATGCACAACTTGGTAAACTAAATAATTCTAAGTTCTCCTATCACACAAATGCTAACAGAAATGGCAATATGTTGCACAACTTCATAAATGAAAATAACCTGATATGTTTAAATACACACTTCCAGAAAAAAGTTGGACAATCATGGACACATAAAGCACCAAACAAGACTTTAGCTCAACTTGATTATGTACTGATAAATAAGAAGTGGAAAAACTGTAGAGCATATAATTCATTTATTAGTGTAGCATCGGACCACCGCATTGTAACAGCTAATATACAACTATCACTACGAGCTAATACAAATAAATCTAGTAGAATAAAGCCGTATGACTGGAGAAACCTAAAAAACAATGCCGATATAAGAAATCAGTTCATAATCGAAGTTAAAAACTGTTTTGAGGCTCTGCAAAATGATGAAGAAACAATATCAGCCAACACAGCATACACATACTTTGAAACTGCCTGTAAAGAATCATCTGATAAATATATAACATTAAAGTTAAAACAGAAGAAAAGGACCCCATGGGAAAACCATGAAATCTGTCAAAAGCGCAAGGAATTTACATATAGCAGCAAAACTTAAAGATTCTCAAATCTCTTTTGAAAATCAGATAAAATTTAATAAAACAAAAAAAGAATTGACTTCTGCATATGATGCAGAACAGAGTAAATATGTTAACAGAAAAATCAAAGATATCGAAATAGCGGCAGCAAACAAACAATCTTTTATTGCATGGAAAATCGTAAATGAAATTAGTGGTAGAAAGAACTCGAACAGCGCAAAACTAAAAGCATCTAGCAATGGAGAGAGAATAAAACTATGGCATAACCATTTCCAAGAACTGCTCTGAAGTCAACTTAACAAAACTGATGATGATGATGAAGAGATACTACAAATACATAATAAGTTGAATATAAAAATAGGTCTTTTCAAGAACTTAACAATGCAACTAAAAGCATAAATAATGGCAAAGCTTGCGGATTAGATGAAATTCCAGCTGAAGTTTGGAAACTGACAGAATTTCAAAATATTTTGCTAAATTTCTGTAACAGCGTATATTCTCAAAATCAAATAAAAAGATGGACTGAAGGCTGTCTTTTACCGTTCCCGAAGAAAGGAGACATTTCTCAGGCCAAAAATTATAGAGGTATAACTCTAAAGTCCATTGCAGCAAAAATTTATAATTTGATGCTCCTAAACCGCATAAGACCGGAAATCGATCCTATTCTACGGAAAAATCAGAACGGTTTTCGCCAGAATAGATCAACTACAGGACAAATATTGACAATCAGACGTATAATTGAAGGAGTAAGATCAAAGAATCTACCGGCCACACTATTGTTTGTAGACTTCGCCAAAGCATTTGATTCGATACATCGCGGTAAAATGAAAAATATTCTCTCTGCGTATGGAATACCCACAGAAACAGTAGAAGCAATCATGATACTCTATCGAGAAACAAGATCAATGGTTAGATCACCAGATGGAGATACATCATACTTCGAGATCACTACTGGGGTATTACAAGGAGACACGCTTGCACCTTTCCTTTTTATAATATGTTCTAAGACTATGTCTTGAGAAAATCACTAGATGATAATAAACATCTCGGTCTCACCATAAAAAACGAATGAGTAGCCGACATCCTGCAATATACATAACTGATATTGATTATACTGATGATTTAGCCATTACATCAGATAACGTTGAAGATGCGAATATAATGCTACATAAAATCGAAGAAGCTGCAGCTGAAATAGGATTAGGTGTAAATGCAGATAAAACGGAATATATCTCTCTGAACCAGAAAAATAATAGTTGTATAAAAAGTCTAAAGGCTAAGATCATCAAACAAGTAAATGATTTCAAGTATCTTGGAAGCTATGTCGCATCTACTGATCATGACATCAATGTAAGGATTGGACAGGCTTGGGCCGCACTAAACAATATGACATCAATATGGAAATCTAATCTCTCTCTAAAGCTGAAGAAAATTTCTTTAGGGCCACAGTCGAATCGATCCTTGTATATGGCTCCATCACATGGACATTAACATCTTCTCTAGAGAAAAAGATTGATGGAGCATATAAAAGAATGCTACGCGCTGCCTTAAATAAAAGATGGCAAGATCATACGTCTAATAATGAATTATATAGAAATATCCCAAAGATCACGATTACAATTAAAGAACATAGGATGCGCTTCTCAGGACATTGTTGGCGAAGCAGAGAAGAAATGATCAGCGAAGTGCTTCTATGGGAACCTTTACATGGGCAACGAAAACCTGGATGACCGAATAAGACATATACTCACAACTTAGAGAAGACAGCGGATGCACTACAGATGAACTGAAGACGGTGATGGGAAACAGATATGAATGGAAAAAACATGTCATGCAATGCCGAGCAAGCTCGACCTGGTAAGGTAAGGTAATAACTATTATAATACTAGAATCAAGTTATATTAACTATCCAACGGACATCGATGTCCGTAGATCGTAAAGTTCATTTGATCCCAAATATAAATTATATAATTTATATACAAATATATTATTCATAACGTAATAACTGTAATATAGTGTATGCATTTATATATATATAGAGCCAATGTAACATTCAATAAAACATGACCTTTCTCGTCGGTGAGTAATTTATTATGAATAACGCCCCCAACACACATTGATTAGGAAGGCCTACTCGAACTCTCGCTTAGACACGAGACATATTGGGGGGGGGGGGGGGCGTCAGTCTAGTTATATTTAATAATTAAATTAAATTAAATTAAATATCAATACGATTATCATATTTAATATATTTATATAGATTATATGTTATTACGAATACAGGATCAAGTGAACTTTACGATCGACTTATAATTCGCCGGACACCATATAATATATGTATAGTATACATTGTATACTATAACGGCAATTTTATTTCAAAATAAAATTCATTTTAATTTTGAAAATATATCATATTGTTACTATTATGATAGTATAAGTTAACTTTAATTATCAATAGTAGATTATATGGTGGCGGGTAAAAACTAACGCGCAAAATTTTCAAAAACAAACGCGTGAGGCGGGAGTTGAATCATTGAATTGAATTTAATTTGATCATAAAATTCGAATTTGAATTAGTTCATCAAGTGTACATATCATAGAAAAGATATACGTTCTTTATTGGATATATATAATTATTAGCGTCGTGCGATAGTTAAAAAGTAAACATCGGGATGCAGGAGTCGTGTATACACAGAAATGAATATATATTATATATTCATTTCTGTGTATACACGACTCTCGCATGGATGGGGTACGGGGTCCGCACATTGAAAAATGAAATATCCGCACATGCATCGCCCGCAATACTAAAACCCACAACCAAATATATTAGTCATAATTCGATGAATGGCGAAATGCAGCTCGGCCCAAAATCCTTTAAGGGCGGGTGGGTTTGGGGGCGGGCGGGCGGGTTAGTCGTTTTTTTACTATTTTTACCATTTACTCTTCGTATTAATTATATCTATATATAGGTCAGATCTCGTATCCTCGATGCGTATTCAAAAATTAAAACTTAACCCAACATAACTACAACAGTGTAAATATACATTTATAGGTTAACTCGGGAAGTAATGCAGCTACAAATAACACCAAAATTTAAAACTTAACCCAACTTAACCACAACCGTGACAATATACTTTTATAGGCTCACTCGAGAAGTAATGCAACTAAAAAAACCACCAAAAATTAAAACTTAACCCAACCTAACCACAACCGTGACAATATACTTTTATAGGCTCACTCGGGAAGTAATGCAGCTAAAAAAAACACCAAAAATTAAAACTTAACCCAACTTAACCACAACCATGACAATATACTTTTATAGGTTAACTCGGGAAGTAATGCAGCTAATGTATATACATAGCTCACGTATACACACCCCGTTGTTTGTATACACGCCTGCATACACATGCATATGTCTCTATACATATATATCTGTATCCCAACACGATACCACGTAGGTATTCTTACATCAGCATATACCGTATGCCCATATATATATACATATACGAATATCCCTACCAAGCTGGGTTTATTCCACATATTGTTATTGTCGACTAATTAATACACGGGTCTCTGGAATGTGAGCGCACGCAATACCGAATTTTTAGTATTACGGGCGTTGCATGTGCGGATATTTCATTTTAATGTGCGGACTTCGTCCAGCTACCCTCTCGTATCCCGATGTTTACTTTTTAACTATCGCGCGTTAGTTTTTACCCTGATTCGATTATATAATATGTTATATAATTATTATATTATAATAATATGATTATCATATTATATATTGCTGTATATGACATATACAGCAAATTTAGTCAATATTTAATAAATACAAATTAAATTAATTATTAATTTAATTTATTACATTTTAATTTACAAATAAATACGAGGAATCATGTTGATTGACACACGTTTGCACACTTGCAAATGTATTATTTAATAATTATAATAATTTATTATAATTAATAATTATAATAAATTATAATTATTATAATTTATAATAATTTTTAATAAAATAAATATTACCATTTTAAATTTTGTGTATTTCAAATCCATTATAGTTATTAATACTATTTATTGATGTATAGCCTAATGCATAACTAATAGATTATATTAGTAATAATATATATTTGATTAGATCATTTTAATTTAAGAATTAATAGCATTTAATTGTTAATAATTATTATTAATAGGATTTTATGATTTTAAATATTTATTTATCTATGATCAATGACCAATCAAATCAGTTGTTGATATAATTCCTTTAATCTTTGTTAATAGTCCCTGATATTGAACTTGAAGCCCTTAATATTTCGCAAAAAGTATAAAAGCCGAAGAGTTTTCAGCGATTACGCAGTAGCCATTTTTGCTATCACAATATAAACAAAGCGAAAAATTATAATTAACTAGTATTTTATTATTATACTTGAATTATTATTATATAATAAATTATAATGATAGTATATAATAGATGCATCGAATGGTTGTATTGTTAATCTTATTAACAAATTATTTAATATGAAATATAGTGTTTTATAAGAAGCGTTTAATAAAAAACCGCTAATTGAAATTTGACATATATTTGAAACCCAAGTATTAGACATGGCTGTTCCATTATCAGATTCCTCTGCTCCTCTAAGAACAGTAAAGAGATTGCAATTCGGAGTTCTAAGTCCAGATGAAATTGTTCGTTTGACATTAAATGAATAAACCATACAAATATACCAAATAATTATTTAATAATTGATATTATTTAATTATTATATATTATATGTTATCATATAAACAATTCATGCACTATATGATATATAATCCATAGTAATATATAGATATTAATTGAATATCATATATTTTAATAAATTATAATCTGATAATTATATATAAATTTAAACGATTTAATTATATTGAATAAATACTAATTTATAAAATATATTAATAATGTATTTTCAAAATAATTTTGTATATAATTATTAAAACATTATTAAATATAATATTTATTTGAAATAGATTGTTTATATTAAAATATATATATATATATATATATTAATATAAACATTATTAATATCTATTTATATTCTAATTATATATGAAATAAATTTATTTTAGAATTTAAATTAAATTTTGTTCAATTATATTGATTATATAAATTTGAAATATTATTCATATAATTATTATAATATACATATAATATGATTATAAATTAAATGTATACTGTGATTTTTATTAATCTGAAAATATTTAATAAAATAATGTGAGTACTATTGTCATAATAATTAAGTGAAAAAGATACATAATGTAAATATTTTGTTTATATTAAAAAAAAATCTATTTCAAATTAATTTGTATATCAGTAGTTATAAAACATATAACATTTATTATATAGTGTATTATATTAGATTAATAATAATTTAATATCACATATAAAGTCTACCATAGTAAATTATATAAATATTGTAAATTATAATCGTAATAATAATTTATAATATTTTTTGTATAGATAAATGTATACTATACAATCAAATTAATGATATTTAGGGTCACCAGTTATCTTGTGGCGAGAGATCTCTTGCTGATTGGTAATTTTGTGTGCTGTGTAAATTCTATTATTTATATTATCATTGTGCACGAGATCATTCCCCACAAAATCACTTCATACCAGATAACTGGTATTCATATTTGTATTGATTATAATTTAAATATAGTAAAGTTATTACAAATACTATTATTTCTATACATAATAACTAAATTAATTCCTTCATAATATTATAAAAAAATATAATTAATATTTATTGATTAAGGATTTATGTATATATGATCCTATATATATATATATATATATATATATATATATATATATTTTAAAGATGGCATATGTATATTAATAATTTAATTAAATAGCGCCGTATGTCCGTTACCGAAGGGGGTATCCGTTATTCGGAGACAATGGAAGGGGGAAGACCTAAACTCGGTGGTCTAATGGATCCCAGACAAGGTGTCGTCGATCGAAATGCTAGGTAATTTAATCCATTATTTTCGAAGTACGGATTCAAATATGCATTGTTTTTAGGTGTCAAACGTGCGCCGGTAACCAAACAGAGTGCCCTGGTCATTTCGGGCACATAGATTTGGCGAAACCGGTATATCATGTCGGTTTTCTCACCAAAACGATCAAAATATTACGTTGCGTCTGTTTCTTTTGCAGCAAATTACTCGTAGATGTTGTTAGTAATATTTTATATAATTAAATAACATATTTATATAAAATATACATAATGGATATATTTTATAAAATATATATTAACGAAATTAATTTTTTTTAACAACATTGCAGAATCACTATAAAATTAAAGATATCATCAGTAAATCCAAAGGACAACCGAGGAAAAGACTTGGAAATATTTACGATTTAGTAAAAGGTAAAAAGATTTGTGAATCGGCGGATTCTAATAAAGAGAAGCGTATCGAAGAATCAGATGATAGAAAAGTATGTCATTATTATTATTTATATTATGAATGTAGTATAATATATAAAATTATTTTCTAAATTGATACCTTATATAATAGTCTAACATATTAAATTTAATGATATATATATAATTGTTATTATTATATAATATATATGAGTAAATTTATATATATATATATAGAAATATAAATTTATATATTTATAATATAGTAATATTAATCTCGATCTAAATGCATGAATAAGAAGTTAAATTTCTTCATACTTCACATTGTTAAATATATATTCATAAATTATGAATCACAAACCACAATATACATCGTAGTATTAGTGAATTATATTATTCGTATCCTATAGCGGATGCACGAGTAAGTATCGCATTGTAAACTAATACGATTATCTCAGCCGATCCTGAACGGTTGCGGGAGATATCAACCGGCGATCCGACGGAAGGGTCTAGAACTCACCGCCGAGTGGAAGAACACAAACGAGGACTCTCAGGAGAAGAAGATCGTTCTGACCGCGGAAAGGGTTCACGAGATCTTCAAACGCATCTCTTCGGCGGATTCCTTCGCGCTCGGTTTGTGTTTACGTCCAGTATTACCTACAGATTATATATCAACCGTTATTATTATACGTATATCAAATAGTATGTATCTATTTGTATTGGTGTTATATATATATATAATATATATTATATATATATATAATTAGTTTTCTATGCAATAATATTGTGATTTTAATATATTTATATTTTTAATAAAGTGATAAAATATGATTAATTTAAATCGCGTTAAATTAGTTCATTTTTACCAGTTAATGCAGATTTATTTGTCATTAAAATATATACAATTCCAAATAATTGATTAGAAAATACTAAGTTTACTATATCGGTATTCTACAATTACAACCATGTATATGATCTACTTATCAAAAATATAGTTCAAATATTAATTTTCATATGTAACTGTGTATAATGGTATACTTGTGTATATAAATTATATAATATAATTGAAAATAATTATTTTTAGAATAATGAGTTTATAATATATTCTAATTAATATATTCTGAGAATTCATTTATTTTCCTTGAATACTTACTATATATAATTTATTGGTGTTATTAAATTATGTCATTAATGTCATTATAGTTGTATGTGTGTGAGTGTTAATTATATTAAGTACAAGAATATATTGTATTATATTAAGTGATTTTATAATGAAATATAGGAATGGATGTCGTTCACACTCGTCCTGATTGGTTAATCGTAACGGTACTTCCTGTTCCTCCATTATGCGTAAGACCCGCTGTTGTCATGTTCGGAAGCGCTAGAAATCAGGTTCGAAATAGTCATTGTCATCTCAACATTTAGTTTGTTTTATTATATATAATATATTATTTACCTGAAATTCAATTAATGTTAAAAGATTATAAGAATATAAGATTACTAAATGTGTATGAATACATATACGTTACACGATATTACACTACACTGCTCTATACTATTACCAGCCTCACCGCCACCCTTTAAACCACAGGATGATTTGACTCACAAACTGTCGGACATCATAAAGTGTAACAACCAACTGAGGCAGAACGAGTTGAACGGTGCCGCGGCTCACATCATCTCTGAGGACACTCGTATGCTTCAGTTCCACGTGTCTACCCTGGTCGATAATGAAATGCCCGGAATGCCTAGGGTATACATGCACACGTATAGATGTTCTTAGATGATTATTTCGTATGATTTATATATTATTTTCCATTTTAGAATTATTTACTATAATAATTAATTATATACATATACTGTATATGATCATATTATGATGTATACGTATATGTATATATATATGATATACATATAACGACAATACTCTTATTTCTACGATATTTAATGACACGACTTCGTTTAGGCTGTGCAAAAATCTGGTCGTCCGCTGAAATCTATTAAACAGCGACTGAAAGCGAAGGAAGGTCGTATCAGAGGAAATCTGATGGGAAAGCGAGTGGATTTCTCGGGTAGAACTGTCATCACCCCTGACCCCAACCTGCCTATCGACGTGATCGGGGTGCCGCAGTCGATTGCCCAGAATCTCACGTTCCCCGAAATCGTGACGCCGTTTAACCTCGACAGGTTCGTGTCTAGCGTAACTATTACATGTATAGTACCTATTGTCTAATGAGAACCACCTGCGTGTCGTATCTGTGACTTGATATCTATTTTATTATTTGTAATAATTGTATTACAATAATACTTGAAAAGTTTTGTAAAAATTAATTTAAATCTTAAATCAAAATAAAGTAAATATATGTAATACAGTGACCACTAATGGCCATAGTACTGGTCAACCTATTGTGTTATAACCACGTCATCCATGCAGACTTAATGACTTAGTGAGGGCGGGTGCAAACCAATACCCTGGTGCTAAATACATCATCAGAGACAGTGGAGACAGAGTTGATCTCAGGTATCATCCTAAAGCCAGCGATCTGCATCTTCAAACTGGTTATAAGGTTTCTGAATATAACTGTTTATTTACTATATTGATTACATTTCTATTCAATAATTACGTTTTAGTTAATTATATTTAATTTAAAATTTATTTTATGAAATATACATATATATATATATAATTTATTATCATTTTTATTTTGGAGAATTTTATATTTTCCCTCGTGTATCAAAGTCTAATATAATTACAAGTATATTAAAACAACATATAATATACATGTTTTACAATGATTATAAAGGTAGAAAGACACATGCAAAACAATGATTACATTGTATTCAATCGTCAACCAACTCTGCATAAGATGTCCATGATGTGTCACAAAGTGAAAGTACTGCCTTGGTCTACATTCAGAATGAACTTAAGGTTTCATCTCTTTATATACATTTCATAGATATCATTATAATATCGTTGACAATTTACACTACCCGAAATCATTATATAGATTACTATATATATATATATAGTATTAAATAGTAATATTAATTACATAAATGAAATATATTTGTTATTTACTCTGGTAATATTGGTAATATCTTGATAAATATATTTGTGTATATTTACATATATTTAAATTACATTGATTATAATCAACAATAATTATTGTAAATTATTGATATATTTTATCATATGTAATAATATTGTTAAGATAAGAATAGTATAATAAATAATTTATTCGTAATTATTTTAAATCATTAATCCAAATAGAGGAAATAATTTGTTATCAATTATAATTATTTATAAAGATTATTAATATAAGAATATTATAGATTGAATATAAAAATTAATTTATAAATACTAAATTTAATTAGAGCTTGTAATATATAATTCTAATATACGAATAAATTGGGAATAGATGTGTCCATTTTATTTATCAATAAATATTATAATTTAATATCAATAATCTAAATATTTTATTATAATTTAAATTAATAAAACTTATTATATAAATAAATCACAATTTCTTTGTTTCTCTTATGATTTATTATATTTTCATGACAAAATAATTATAAAACAAATTAAAACTTTATTGAACACTATACTATTGAAAGTATATAACATATCAGTATAACATAATCACTAATATATAATAATGACTCTATATGTATATGTCGTATATGAATCATACAGTGTAACAACTCCTTATATGTATCTTACAGTGTAACAACTCCTTACAATGCTGATTTCGACGGTGATGAGATGAACCTGCATCTCGCCCAGTCTCTTGAAACTAGGGCAGAGATCAGAGAATTAGCCAGTGTACCCCGTATGATTGTCACACCTCAAGCTAATCGACCCTGTATGGGTATCGTACAAGACACACTTTGCGCTGTACGTAAGATGACCAAGAGAGATGCTTTCCTCGAAAAGGTAAGTCATGAGAGAACATGCAAGTTGTAATCTATTATCTGCTGTAGTACTGGTGGTGATGAACTATGATATCGTTACTAAGATATATTATTTATATGATTCGTTATTTAATATATTTTAATATATTTTAAAATGAAATACGGTATCTAATAGTCTAATATATTTCTATTTTCTATTTATTTTATAATATACAGATATATATATATATATTAATGTGATAATATAAATACGTGTATTATTACCAGGGAGACATGATGAAGCTACTGATGTACCTCCCCACGTGGGATGGACGTCTACCTATGCCGGCGATACTTAAGCCCCGCCCCCTTTGGACTGGTAAACAACTCTTCTCGTTGATCATACCGGGCCGCGTGAACTGCATGCGTAAACACTCGACTCACCCCGACGAAGAAGACAATGGTCCCTATCGCTGGATATCTCCGGGAGACACTCAGGTCCTCGTGGAGGATGGGGTCTTGATATCGGGTATCCTCTGCAAGAAAACCTTGGGAGCATCTTCCGGTTCTTTGATGCACATCGTTTTCCTCGAACAGGTTTCATAATATTGTACGACGGCGATCAATTATCATCTGTCAACTTTATAATAATAATACAATAAAGTATATTTATAATATCATATATTTTTTATATTTTATTAAAATATTAAAACCTAATTAATTATCTAATTTAACTACAATTTTAAATAAATGACATATTCTCATATATGATATTTGTATATATTTTATCAATGATCTAATATTTTAATATATCCTATTAATTTTAGTAAATATATAGACTAGATTGTTCTAACACAATCAATGACACTATGCATAGGGATACGAACAAGCTGGAGCTTTCTATGGAGATATTCAAACAGTGGTAAACAACTGGTTGATGATTGAAGGTGGTAGCATCGGTATAGGAGATACTATTGCTGATCAGGGAACATACCTAGATATCCAAAATACCATTCGTAAAGCTAAGGTTCATATCACTCCCTCCCATCGCCCTTTCCTTAACTACCCTTATCCCTAACCTACCGTCTATCTCTGTCTGGTTGTAGAAAGATGTAATAGAAGTAATCGAAAAGGCTCACAACGATGAATTGGAACCACTTCCCGGTAACACCCTGCGACAGACTTTCGAGAACATTGTAAACAGGCTACTTAACGATGCCAGAGATAAAACTGGGTCCAGTGCCCAGGAATCCCTATCCGAGTTCAACAACTTCAAGTCCATGGTGGTGGCCGGTAGTAAGGGATCAAAGATTAATATCTCTCAGGTAATATTAATCACTCTTTAACCATTAAAATGTATAGAATAACCTTGTATTGTATCCCATAATTACAACGAATATAAGGCTGATTCTTAACGCATTACAGGTAATTGCCTGCGTAGGTCAACAGAATGTCGAAGGAAAGCGAATCCCGTTCGGTTTCAAGTACAGAACGCTGCCTCATTTCATTAAAGATGATTACGGTCCCGAGTCTCGTGGTTTCGTAGAGAATTCCTACCTGGCCGGTCTCACACCCACCGAGTTCTTCTTTCACGCTATGGGAGGGCGTGAGGGTCTTATCGATACCGCCGTCAAGACTGCAGAGACTGGGTACATTCAGCGGCGGCTCATCAAAGCTATGGAGAGTGTCATGGTGAAATATGACGGAACTATTCGTAACCAGGTTAACCAGCAACACATTCATAATCGATCTACTTATAATTGTAGTAAATAGTATATTTATTTAAATTCAATATGCTATATAGAGAAAATTATATTAATGTAAACAATTAAAAATCTATTTTTATTTTCATTGAAAGATTTGGAAGTTTATTTACAACAAAAACATATCGAAATATGTATTATTAAATATTATAATTTTATCTTTATAGAGTAGGTTCATAATTTTCTATTTACTAATAAATAATATAATAATAAATAATAATACTATTACAATAATACTACTAGTACATTGATGGTTTAATTTAAAAAAAAAATTAAATATGTTATAAGTTATAACTTATAACAAATGTCATAATTTCATGTGTATATTTTTAGATCATATATAAATTAATCCACTTTAAATGGTTAATGTTACTGGATATTATCCAGTGGATAACCTTTTTTTATTCAGTATAAAACAACAAGAATATATTTTAAAAAATAAAAATTATTGATAAAAGATAATACAATTTTGAAATTGTAAAAGTTAATATTTTTTTCAAACTTGGTCAAAAGTGCCCCTATCAAAATTAATATATAATTAATATATAGTAAATAAAAAACAATATTTCAGTTTATAAATTATAGAATATGATTATGATATTACGAGATTCTGTATTTTATTATAAAAAACCCAATGTTAATTAAAATAACACTTATATACCCAAACAATGTAACATATGATGATATCGCTGTTGAACAGATTGAACAATTGATACAACTACGTTATGGAGAAGATGGACTCGCAGGAGAATGGGTAGAGTTTCAAGATCTGCCCACCATTAAACCTGACGATCGTACCTTTGAACAGCAGTTCAAGTTTAATCATTCCAACGAAAAGTTATTCTCGCTTTATACCATTATTTAAATAATATTTAGAAGTGATCTTGTATAATTATGTAAACACATTATGTATACAATAATGATCGGCTCGTTAACCATGGACATAAGATCATTTATGAAATCAGATTCAAAGGGATATCGGAGCCATTTATTTATTTATATTCCTGGATGGGATGAAAATAAACAATTTTAAATTGTATACAGTGTATACTATACTATAGTATATACTAAACACTCTAGTAAGCAACCCCTTTAAACCCCGCCCCTCTCTAAACCTCTCTCTCGACTAATAGGAGACTAAGACGCTGTCTAACTGATGAAATCGTGAAAGACATACAAGACAGCGAGGTTTCAATCATCGCCGAGATAGAAGCTGAGTATGCCCAACTAGTGGAAGACAGGGCGGCCCTACGTCAAGTATTCCCCACCGGTGAGAGTCAGGTTGTGTTGCCCTGCAATCTTAAACGCCTGATTTGGAATGCTCAGAAAATCTTCCGCATTAATAAGAGGCAGCCTACTGATTTACATCCCATCAAAGTCATACAAGGTTCTACATTATAAATAATGATTAATATTTCATTTGAGTTTAACATTCTTCTATTAAATATTTGTATTCTTTATAGTAATTAATTAATTAAATCTATTGTTGGTTTATTTATAAATATTTTTTTATAACAAAATTTTAAATTAGTATTTTTTCTGCTTTTATGTTGATAAAAATATTATATTATTGTAGTTGTATTTTATTAATAACTATATTAGAATATATACTTTAAATGTTATTATGTTCTTTATCAGTTATTTTCTATATATATATATATATATATATATATATATATATTTTATAACATTTATATAACATTTTATTTACTATCAAATAATTCTGAACATTTTTTAATATTTTACTAGAATCTCAAATTAAATGTAGATATTGAATCATATAAAAATATCTGTACAGTATTAGTTAGAATTTAAATATACTATTGAGTGAACCTTTATTTAAAATGATTACCTAAATTACAACAACATATATGCCTGTAATAACATGTCTTTATGAACAGGTATCCGAGACCTATCTAAGAAGTTCATAATAGTGGTAGGAACCGATCACTTATCACGACAAGCTAATGCTAACGCCACTCTACTGATGAACGCCCTAACTCGATCTGTTCTTTGCTCTCGTCAGGTCATCGAGAACTATCGGCTCTCTTCGGAGGCTTTTGATTGGTTGCTCGGTGAGGTCGATTCCAGATTTCAGCAATCTCAAGTATGTCATATCATTATAGAAGATTATATCGTGTATATATATATAGTGAAACCTATGTTCTAAATGAAACCAGATGCATTTTAAATTCTAATATATAGATTTTAATACATGTAATTATATTAAGAATATTGTTTTTTTGTTTAAATATTGCGTCATTTAAAGAAATATATAATAATCTGAGCTTTAGTATAATAATAAAATATTGTTGTATTAATATGCATAAGTATTCGTTATATTTAATATAATTTATAATAAAATATACACATATTAACATAGGCACAACCTGGTGAAATGGTTGGAGCATTAGCGGCACAAAGTCTTGGGGAACCTGCCACTCAAATGACCTTGAATACTTTCCATTATGCCGGAGTATCAGCTAAGAATGTAACTCTCGGTATGTACTACTATTCATCATGCTCTTACTAATATCCCCCTACATACTTAATTATATCTTTACATATGTGTTATATTTTCGTATAAATTACATATCATCCTCGTAAATATTAATTGCTCTTTTATAGATTTATAAAATAATATTAAAACAACCTGTAATTATCTTTAATTATGGTTGATATTACTATTTTTAATAATTAGATGATGTAGATTTAAAATTTAATATATTCATGAAATTTAAAATAATGTGTTTATTTTACATATTATAATAATATACACCTAAACGGATACCATGCTCTTATATCGTGAACATTACATTTATTAAGTAAATATTGAATAACTCGTGTAGCTATATGGTTGCTAATATGCTGATTGTCCTTTACACAGGGGTACCTCGTTTGAAGGAGATCATTAACATCTCTAAGAAACCCAGAACCCCGTCTCTGACAGTTTACCTTCTCGGTAAGGCAGCTAATGATGCAGAGAAAGCTAAGGTTATCCACCATTATAGTATTGATCTAGCACTATCTTAAGACTTCATTAAAGCATGCATTGTACATGAGGTGTACACTAGGGGTGATGGTAACATTTTTCAATAAGTCAGTATAGATATATAATTTAAATTATATATTTAAAATAAATATAAAATAAACAAAAATTGTTTTGGAGAATATTCAGCCGTCGGAGCCCAAAACAAAATTTTACATTATATACACTGTACACACACATACACAACACCCAGGATGTAGTCTGCAGACTTGAGCACACCACTCTGCGTAAAGTTACAGCCAACACCGCTATCTATTACGACCCCGATCCGATGAGCTCAGTTCTCACTGAAGATCAGGTTAGATACCACCGTCTCCCATAGCAACGTGTACAACATTTACTAATTCTAATATACTATTCATTTAAATATGTCCTTTTCACGTTTACTCTTTTCCTACAATATTTGAATTCGATTAATTATTAAATTTATTAAACCGTTTTATTCCTGAATTACTAAATGTGTATTGATGTTATCAGGATTGGGTAAGTGTTTACTATGAAATGCCTGACTTCAATGTGTCCCGTATATCTCCATGGCTTTTGAGGATCGAACTCGACAGGAAGAGAATGACGGATAAGAAATTAACCATGGAACAGATCTCTGAGAAGATTACAGCAGGTAACCACTATCCTATTATCTTTGTAAATTTTGTATTTACTAATACTTGAATATATTATTTGAAGAGTATCCCTTCTAATTTAAAAATCCTTCATTAGTTATAATAATAATATTATGTTTATTGCATAATTATGAAATTATAATGAAACCTGTTTTCTATGACGAACAGCTTTTGGTGATGATTTAAACTGCATCTTTAATGATGATAATGCTGAAAAGTTAGTTCTGCGTATACGTATCATGAACTCTGAAGACGGAAAAGGAGAGGTTACTATAGCACTAGTAACAATATCATGCTGTCTTCGGTACTAGGTGTATGTTGTAGTGTACGGCATCAGTAGAATTAAGTACTATAATGAAAACATCAAGTATAATAGGTGTATTAGATTTGAACAAATTAGTAAAAATAAATTCTAAATAAACGTATTTCACACAAATAAATTATAGCCATTATATTAAATTTTAGCTAAATAAATTGAATACAAATATTTTGTATAGATTTTAATAATTAATATTGTAACATGAATAATGTCACTTAGCTAATTAATCTAATAATATATAATAATAATAATATGTTATTAAATATGTAATAATATATAATTATACAGTAAGATGATGTTATTTTTTAATTGGTTTCAATTAAATATATTTTTATATTTCTATTTATATTTTATGATGAATATTTAAATGAAACTTATTATTTAAACAAATGTATTAACTTAGTTAAAATAAACCTTTACTAATAACTTCTACGCTTGAAACCTTAACTAATAACTTGATTGTTAATCTGTAACCAATGTTTACTAGGATGAAGAACAAGTGGATAAGATGGAAGACGATGTTTTCTTAAGATGTATTGAATCCAATATGTTGACTGACATGACTCTTCAAGGAAATGAATCCATTGCCAAGGTTTTCTATCGCTGCGATATTATGATACAAACACTCGTCTACATGAATATAATAGTACTTTCATATGATTGAATAACATTATAATAATACATATTAATATATATATATATATATATATATATATATATATATATATATATATATATATATATATATATATACATTTAACTATATACAAATAATTCTTTTAAGAAATCAGTAACATTAAAATGTATTGTATATTCTAGTTATAAAAAAGCATTCAATTATTATAGTTTGTGATTTAAAACTATACTTGTATTCACCACGTCAGGTGTACATGCATTTACCCACAACCGATGATAAGAAAAGAATCGTGATAACTGAAGAAGGTGGTTTCAAGAGATTACAAGAATGGATTCTGGAAACCGATGGAACATCTCTGATGAAAGTACTAAGTGCTCAAGATGTTGACCCCATTAGAACCAGCTCCAATGATATCGTTGAGATCTTCTCAGTTAGTTCTACACTATTAGGCATATTATTTCTACCGAACACAAACCCCATACTGATATATTATAAGTTGTGTTATTTTAACCGTGAGATATGTTGTTGATATTTGGTGAAACATCCTAAATTAGCGAAAACAATTATTTAACATGTTTTTTATGAAATATTATCTTTAATATAGTGTTTAAATTGTGTTTCAGTGCATACAATATTATTAAATGCCAACTATATCCAAATAATCATTTTAAAATATGTTACATTTTATTATTATTTAATGAATATATTTTTAGAAATAATAAGTAATGCTTTGTTAAAATAAATAATATTTTAATTTATAGTATTTAAATAACTCATTTTAAAATTAATATATATATAATATAGATGATATGTACCTGGATATAGATTCATAAATGAATCTAAACAATATTAGATAACTACTTTATGCCCTTAACTACTACCAACACCATTATACCACAGTGCCTGGGTATTGAAGCCGTTCGTAAGGCTATCGAACGTGAACTGTACGAAGTCATATCTTTTGATGGATCCTACGTAAACTTTCGCCATCTCGCTTTACTGTGCGATATAATGACCACTAAAGGACATTTGATGGCCATTACACGTCACGGAATCAACAGGCAAGACACTGGAACCCTGGCTAGATGTTCCTTCGAAGAAACTGTTAGTCTCTGGCACTGGCAGCAACTCTAATTCATTATGATATTACATTAAAACTTCTAACCTTATAGCTAACAATGGTTTATTATTGTTTCATTCTATTTACCAGGTGGATATATTGATGGAGGCTGCTGCTCACGCTGAATGCGATCCCATGAAGGGAGTAAGTGAGAATATCATGTTGGGACAGTTGGCTCGTATCGGTACAGGATGCTTTGATCTGTTGTTGGACGCTGACAAGTGTAAGTCTGGAATGGAGATCTGTAACAATGTCGGATCCACTAACGCCGGTTTGTATAGTTAACCTTTCACCTTTAACCTCGTGTAACACTGCTTATCAATTTAACTAATTATCACTATATCGAATAGGAACTGGAATGTTCTTCGGAGGTTCTGAAAGTCCCGGAGGAATGAACACCGGCATGAGTCCAGCTGGAACCCCGTGGAATGCCGGTACCCCCGCTTTAGGGCATTGGTCCCCTACCGGAGCTACCCCTAATGCTCAGTTCTCACCGATGGGTGATGGTTTCAGTCCTTCGTTCAGTCCAGGCTGGTCACCCGGTGGTCAGTCTCCAGGAATGTCTCCCGGTAACGATGGTTCCATGTCTCCTTACATAGCATCTCCTAGGGGAGACTTCGATGATCAGTCTCCATCTTATTCTCCTACATCCCCAGCTGCCTATCAAATACCTCAAACTCCTCACATGACTGGATTAACCCCATCCTCTCCACGTTTCACCCCCGAAGCATCTTCTGGTTACTCTCCTTCCAGCCCTGCTCAGGGATACTCTGCTAGTCCTAGTTATTCACCCACTTCCCCTAGTTACAGCCCTACTTCCCCTAGTTACAGCCCTACTTCTCCCAGCTACAGCCCTACTTCACCATCGTACAGCCCTACTTCACCTTCCTACAGCCCTACCTCACCTTCCTACAGCCCTACTTCTCCATCTTATAGTCCTACATCTCCATCTTATAGTCCTACTTCCCCATCTTACAGCCCTACTTCTCCCAGTTACAGCCCCACTTCCCCTAGTTACAGCCCTACTTCCCCCAGCTATAGCCCTACTTCACCTTCCTACAGTCCAACATCACCTAGTTATAGCCCTACGTCACCCTCATACAGCCCTACTTCTCCTAGCTACAGCCCCACTTCACCCTCATACAGCCCTACTTCTCCTAGCTACAGCCCTACTTCCCCTAGTTACAGTCCCACATCACCATCTTACTCCCCCACTTCTCCATCTTATTCTCCTACTAGCGGTTACTCTCCTAGTTCCCCTAAATACACCCCGACCAGTCCTAACTACTCGCCTACAAGTTCAAACAACATGACCCCCGCATCACCGTCTTACTCGCCCACTTCCCCAAACTACTCTCCCACATCGCCATCCTACTCCCCTCAGACTCCCGGCTACAGCCCTTCATCTCCCAAGTATTCACCCACCTCTCCGCAATACTCGCCCACCTCCCCTCAATACTCCCCTTCATCCCCCAACTATTCACCCTCGTCTCCCGAGTACACCCCTCCCGATAACTACGTGGCTGGCTATTCCCCCGATTCACCCATCTATTCCCCGGACACCCCTTCTACGCTGGGCGGTAGGTCTACCGGGGGTAGAAACTCCGCAGGACAATGGAACACCCCGCAGAGTCCAGACTATTCACCCACCGACAAATAACCTCGTAATTGTATTTATATAGTAGTATATATGTGTATATATCGTACATACATATATCTATGTTTATTATCTCTTCATATTTGTAAATATTATATTTCTTGTTCATAAATATTTTGTTGAAGTAAATATATAAATATGAATTGCACTTAAATAAATATTGGTTATTGAACATGCCTTAATAATATTTTAATAATAGCAGGAATAAAACCCTAACGATATTAAATATGAGAATTCTTTAATTTTTACATAATAAGAATTTTAATATAATGTGCAAATTACCTTATATATTTATTTATTATATTATTTATTTGAATATATATATTTATATATATAAATTAAACCTACAATTCCAGTGCAAAAAAAATTATATTTGTTTTTTTAAATCTTGAAATAATAATAACTAATACATATACATTTTTAAACTAGATTGATTTTACAATATAATATTTGTGAACAACATTATAATATATTAAAGTAAAATATATTTAAAAAAATGTAAATTATTATTAATGATTATTCAAATTATTGTATTATTATATATATAAACTTAGTTTATTTATATGCATTTTAATATTATACTCTTAATAAAATTCTATTAATTGAATTGAGCTAATTATTTTTATATTCTATTCAATAAATGTATACACATGATATTACATGACGTATTTTTATAATATATATTATATAACACATATATATTTATGCACACATTTTAATTTACGGAATTTCTATGGAAATTGTTATTTTTTGCAATTATGCACATACAAATTTAGAAAATGTCTTCTGTAATACTATTCATATATACTTTATGTATATAATGTAATACAAATTAGTAGAATACATATAATAGCTTTTGTTATACCTACTTTTATACACACCTATTGCGAAATAATTATTCTGAAAAAACAGCATTTGAATATATATGAATACATTATATATCATATATAATGAATATATATAAACCACTTTTTATGTTATTTCTAGACTGTTTACATAAATAATTTTTTTACATATATTAAAAAACAAATAATAGAATAGTATTATGAAATAAAAAAATATTTTCACCAAAACAAGGTGTGTGACATCCCCTTCAAAAAATAAATATTTGTGTAGACTATTCTTCTGTTTCTAACTTCTGTCAAAATCGTAGAGAATTTAAAATGTAAATGAGTTTAAAGTTACAATTAAATCGCAGTTTTTTAATTATTTTATTTAGTAATCTTATTTGAATTTCGACCTTATTTCAACTATATTTTCTTAACACAAGGATAAGAACTTATCGTAGACTTCCTGTATTTTAACATATTCACTTTTCCATGAATGTTTTTTAAATATTTCATATTATGGCTTTCCCATGTAACCCTTAATATATAGGTATATTGTATTATTGACATTTTAAAATGATTTTCGAAGTATAAATTAACATAAAAAATAAAGAAAGATAAATATCTGTAAATAATTAAAATACAGTAATAATATAAAGATATGATAATTTAATATAGATTGATGAATGGACCTTATAAATAATATAAAGTTTGAAGGTAAGTAATTCCATAGATTATAGTCAATATTAGCAATGTCTAGAAATTTAGGATATTAGATGTATGGATATTGTGAAGAGAATGATAAACATATATAGGAATGATAATGGCAGTCTAAATATCTATAATATATATTATACCTATAGGTTTATGAAGTAAAATGTATAATGCATGTATTTACATTTTTAGAAACTTATGTTTATTGATTAATAACAGTGAAATAGTCACATATGTATTAATATAGTCTTGATGGTAGATATATCTACTATAGTAGACTCATTTATTATATAGATTTTATAGTACGTATAACCTTATATTAGGATGAGGTGAAATACCTTAGAATAGCAATAAATATTGATGAACGTTATCTCAGGTTGTGTAGGTAAATTTAAAGTTGTAATTTATAATGAAAGAGACCTCCTTATTTTACGATTTCAATAATTAGAAGTTTTAAAATTTAATTTCTATATAGAATTTTAGTTATATCAAATTAACACCTTCTTTTGTGATGTATATATTGATTGCTTTTTTTTTGATCAGAGGTTAATTTACAAAGAAATCATACATTATTTCTCACCTATGTATATAGTATTAAAATTTAAAAAAAAACAGAAATATTTTTAAAATAAATCAGAGAAAGTACAACAATAATATAATAATAATAACAAACAATAGAATTATTACTCCTCGTATCCTGAGACCAATCGTCGGATAGATATATTGAATGTATCATGTTATCGCTAAATGGGGTAATTGTTAGTACTAGCATATATATCTATAGATCAATTTCAAGAGTACTAGCATATATATCTATACATCAATTTCAAGGATTTTTCGAAGCAAGATATATCATTTATCTATATATGTGAAATAAATTGTAATGCTGTTAGAAATTATTACCTATACCCAAAATTATAAAAAAAAATTGAAAATGTAATTTAATTACAAATTATTGTAAATAATTTTCACTATTCGAAAATTTCTGTAATTTTTTTGAAAATAAAATGCGAAGTTTGCAAAATAATTGAAAATAAAACGAAAATGATTTTTGAAAATTTTACGAAAATAATTTGCAAATAAATTCCAAAGTTTTTAAAAATTTTGAAAATAAAACGAAGTTTGTAAATTCTATATTACAGTTAATTCATTAATATAAATTAATTAATATATTATTATTTTTTATAATAGATTTAATTAAATTTTTAAATCTTGTTAAATATCTACTTTCTATTATTTATTTATAAATAACGAAATAAAATATAAAATAGTTAAATGTTTCTATTTTTAAATAAATTTTTATCAAATTTAACATCATTATTAATGTTAAATCAAAAATAATGGAGGATAGGTCTGCAAACACCAATTAATAAAAAACTGTTTATTTTATGTTAATGTAATTTTTGATTCATTCAATAAAGTAACAAATACAGTAACACCTCTCTATAAGAAAAACCTCTTTATAAGAAAATTGTTCACAAATTTGATTTGAATTAAACCTTTTCCACATTAAAAAACCTCTAAGAAAATATTATAGGAAAAATATAACAAAAACCTCTTTATAAGAAACTTATTGTATACAAAATATAATTATATATAAATAGAAGTATTGTATATTGATGAAAATTATAGAAATTAATTATTATATAAGCTTATATATATATTTTTCGAAAAAAAATATCTAGATATTTTTTTTTCTTACAAATATTTAGATTACATATATGTCATATTTATAAATAGCTCGAAATGAATTAAAATTAATTAATAATTGTTATTGTATATCCATAAATTTATTAAAATTAATTAATAAATGTTATTATATCCTTAAATGTATTGATGATACAAGTTATTATATTATCCTATACAATTAATTGTTAAATAATAGATTATAATATTATTCATTATATTATATTCCTCAATGATGATTCATAATTTATATTTGCTAATGTAAATCTAATAAAATATCATGAATTAACATGTCTAAGCGCAAAAGTATACATTTTAAATCTATTAATCTATCGATTAATACTTTTAAATAAATATAGATAAATAAATATACTATATATATATATAAATATAGGTTATATAATGCATTTTCAATTATAAATTAATTCGTAAAATAATTGGAAAAGTAAAAACCTCTTGGAAAGAAAACCTCTATAATATAAATAATAAGAACAAAAGTACTGACAAAAAATAGTTTCTTATAGAGAGGTTTTACTGTATTTATGTTATAGGGGAAAGTATCCGATTATTGACCCCTAAATGATTATTTGTAATAACTTATTCAATATTAAATATATTTATTTGAAATTTTATAAATAGGGTAATATTATGGTAATGAATAATGTGGCTATTTTACATTTTTGATATAATTATATTTACAAGAATAAACAGGATGGTCTGTAATCGGATACCTGTTTCTAATACCGATCCCCTTCCCCTATTACCGACCCCCTAAAATAATCGTAGTTTAGGAAATACCTACATACTTTTAGTATTATAATATCTAATCAACATAGTAGATATTCATAAATATAATTAATTATAACATGCACGCAATTATTTTTTATTGAATTTATGTTTTAATAGTAATATTAAATTTAAATTTAAACTTTATAGTAATTATATTAAAATAGTGTAGGTGTAAATCCTATATTATTATTTAATATTTAGTTAATAATCAGTATATATATAATCAACTGGAATCATGAATCATTAATCTATATCAATAATATACAATCAACTTATGACATATTTTAAAGTAAAATACTGATCTATTTTGGTTGGATATTATAAATCACATGGGGGTCGGTATTATGGTAATTTAGGGGGTCGGTATTAGGAAAATCATATGGGTTGCTATAATTAAGATATTTTGATTAATAGTTAGGTTCTATTCAAATTGAATTATTTTTATAATAGTTATAAACATTTTATTGATCTACATTAATATGTGCAGTATTAAGTTTTCTATTAATTAATAAAGTATTTACAATGATTTAAAAAAAGTTATTATTCAAATATTTAAAAGGTAAAAACAGAATATTAAATTTGATCAAATAACAATTGTAAGATTAAATATTTGTTAAAACAAAATACATATTCATATTTATCATTAAATTACTAACAGTTCGTGTATATATTATTTTTTATATATCTTATAGTTACTAAGATACGAGAGGGGGTCAGTATTAGGAGGGGGTCGGTAATCTAAATTAAAAATTAAGAAGACTATATATTTTATCTAGATAAAATAATATAACATTATAAATGTTATGTTAATATAAGAATGTGATTAGATATGATCAGTTAATATGTTAATATTCTGTATCATTACCTACTATAGTACATATATTTACAGAATAATATATACTGAGTTGTTTGATTCCATAATGATGACAATTAAAACCAAATTTGATACTAAGGAAACGTCATTTATACATTATTATAAATTAAAGGAATCATTAAAAAATAATATAATTTATGAAAAAGAGGTTTATTTTTTAGATTAATATTATTAATTTGGATATCTCTCTATTTGCTATACTAAACATATGTGAATAAAAAAATGTATGAAGAATTATCGATTGTAAGATTAAATATCGAATTATCTATGTTCAAATCAATCAGTATGTTTAATACCATAGACGAGGTAAATATATACATGATGGAACAACGATCTGAAATTCAAAATATATTTCCCGGCATAATGGAATTGATCAAACGTTTAGAAAATCTATATTTATATAATAATACATTTTTAATTTTTTATATTTATTTTCTAATATAATAGATTACTTAAGTATTTTTATAAAAATGAAACATTATTAATTACATATTAACATAGACCAAAGAGGTATACTATATTAATAAGATATTAATTAGTAATTATATTAATAAATAATAGGATATATAATATAAAATAGAAATAAATAGCCCCCCCCCACATAACAAATATCATTCCGACGCCCCTATATATGTGTGTGTGTATGATATATATTAATAAAATATGAAAGATGACATTACAGTTTCCAACATTTATTAGAGGTCACGTCCCCTATCAACCGGCTACAAATGCTGATTGGAAACATCGCTTGACATCGCGTTCGTTTGACATTGACCCGTCGATCCGTTAGCTTTTAAACCGCGGCCGCCGGTAGACGTATTCGATCCGAGTTTACTATCCGTCGAACTTCCAGTTTCGTCGTCCAGATCGCTTGGGGTTCCGTCGAATTCGTTAACGTGTCGGTTCTTACAGGTACGGCAGATCTGAGCTCCCTCCAGACCACGGACCGCCTTCACGTAGTAGGCGAACGCCTTGGTAACGCGCCACAGCGAGTCTCTGTTCACCTGCTTTGTAAACGGGGGGGGGGGGTGTGTCGATATTATAGGTGGGCGTGTCGATGTGTATAGGTGGGCGTGTCGATATTATAGGTGGGCGTATCGATGTGTATAGGTGGGCGTGTCAATATTATATGTGGGCGTATCGATGTGTATAGGTGGGCGTGTCGATATTATAGGTGGGCGTGTCGATGTGTATAGGTGGGCGTGTAGATGTATATACGTGCTACGTGTAGATTTATATAGGTGGGCGTGTCGACATATAAGTAGGCGTGTTTATATATATATATATATATATATAGGTGGGCGACGCCCACTGGGCGTGTCGATTTCTAGATGGACTACGTCCAATGGATGTCGTCCATTGTACGTGTAACAGTTAAGGGGCAGTAATAACAGTTAATTCACGCGAGCACACGTACAATGATTGTCGTTTCATGGTATTACTAAAAAGTACGCCGTACATTAGAAATTAATAGAACATGTTCTATTTGTTGTTTGCACACATCAAACACGTGACACTATACGTATGTTACCGATCGTGTGACTACGCCCCTTTATAGGTGTACAGAACATTTCTCGCAGTAAACATATACCACTATAGTTATCTATAGATATCTACATATCTACAAGGTCCTACAAGGTTCTATCTCTCAATTTGATTAAAAACAACTTTTTTAATAGATTTCAGTATTATCAACCATTGCAATGTGGTAATACTATATTCAATCAATGCATTATAATTAAAATGATGTATTGAATCTAATTCAATACATCATTAAAACATGTCTTCTAGTTATTATTTATAATTAAATTAATATTTTTAATGTGATACTATTCCTATATTCCTATAAATCATAATATAATTATAATGAGGACTTACTTTTGATAAAAAGATATATATATATATATATATATATATACCTATATATGACACCCTAATGGTGGTATAATGGTACACCTATATATATATATATATATATATATATATATATATATGTCAAGAGGTGAAGGTCACACGCGCGCACGAAACTAACGGTTTTAGAGCAGAGACTGCAGTCTCCGAAAGCGTCGCGTTGCGAAGAGATCAGGAAGTTGTGATGATACCGGCACAGCTGAAGGTACCCGCTGTGACGGTACGTGAACCTCGTCTCCATGGAGGCACGTTCTCCCAAGGTCAAATCTGTAGCCGGTTGTCCGCACTTCAAGTTCACGCTGCTGATGTAATCGCACATGTTATGCGTCTACTGGTGCGCGGTGACTGGTTTCGGTGAATTGAGGGGGCGTGGCGATTCGGAGGGGGCGTGGCGGCGGGATATCACGGGATCGCGTTGCTACGTTGCGAGATAATCGAACCGGTTCGATTTGTTCTGTTCTTCCGGTTATTGTTTAGCGTTTGCTTTGTGTGTGTGTGGTTTGTTTGTTTGTTTGTTTAACAATGTTTGCGTGTTTCTGTATGTGTATAGTTTTAAACTATTTTCGTTTATAGAATTTTTAATTCAATTTAAAATTTTCTATAATATAAACAATGAATTTTATTTAGTTAAAATTATAATTACATGCCTATACAATACACATATACAATGTATGATATACATACGAATATATAATATATACAAATACATATACGAATATATATATATTTAGTAATTGTAATAATATATTATAATATATTAAAAAATTATAAAATATATGTATCGAAATATTAGTAATAATAATAATAATATTATTAATAATGATACTAATAATAATCGTTATAATAATTATAAAAATAACTAATGGGAGCGATAACGGATAGGAATTAGGTACTACTACTAGGTACTATAGTATACTACTCCTACTACTAATAATATATATTATTAACATTTAAAAACTAGGCATGCTGGTGCCCAATTATAACTGCAGTTATAATTGATAAAAATCAGTTTTAAATTGTAATATGACAGGCCATCAGTATTCGGAGTAGTTGTGTATTGGTGGAGTTTAGTAACACGTGGTCGATAGGCTTTGATGTATCGAATGTAAGCACATTTGTAGTTCAGTCGAGTGTGTACTAGGTGTTAGGCAATGTGTTGATGAGGGAAGCATATGTAGGAGTATCGTGACAAGTATTGGTGAGAGTGCAAAGCCTGTGGGACTCCGAAAGTTGATTTTATACGTATGGATATTATACTTATTGTCAAAGAGTTGTATCGTTCATGTTTGTTATTAGATAATCATGTGACATGTTTCGTGTTTATATATATGACACTTTTATCAGCCTATCAGCCTATATATATATAGGCTGATAGCCTATAGGCTATCAGTTATGCCACATTCTTTTATCAGCATATATATAGGCCTTATCAATTATAATATATATATACCAAATTCTGAGAGTCGAAAGGGTATATTTTAAATTCTAATATGTCGAAAATATCAGATATATCTAAGAAAATAACGCGGTGGATTTATAGTGGTCCGCAGAGAATTGTAAGTCGACAATAAATATAATCACAGAAGTTTCAGTGATATCGTTCCTTCTAAACTATGATGTATGTTTTCTAGTATAGAAAATAACAACAAATTATAATTTGTTGTTATTCAAGTAGTAGATATATCTATAGATGTATACATCTACATATATGTTGTTTGTAATACACATTTTGTATACAGTCCCGTCAAGTGTCCTGGCCAGTAGTGTGATTAGGGGGTAATCTGAAAGTATATATATATATAAATATATATATATAAACAAATTATAATTTGTTGTTATTTTCTATACTAGAAAACATACATCATATATACATATATATATATATATATATATATATATATATATATATATATATATATTGTTGTGAAAATGAGTGGAATTGTTTCATTTGAGTATCACAATTTGTCAATAGTAATGCTGTGTTATTTATCGTAGTGGTGAGGTGAACTGTCTTATATTGTGTAGGAGAGTATATATGTCATAAAATAGGTTAGTATTTATGCCGTAAGTCTAATGTGTGTTTCGTATATTTTGTCAGAGTAAATTCAGTTAAGTTTTTTTTTTACACATAATAACATAATTTGTATCACGGAAAATGGGTATATAATATATACTATATATACTTCTATATAAATATGTCCAATTAAGCAATCAATTATATTATAGACATTTGTGTAGTAATATATATGCTATCGTTAGTTATATGCTACTATAGTTGTATACTACTATAGTAGTTGGATTTATTATTAATAAGCATGTATAGTCAGTATATGTTACGTAGCACGTGAAACCCAGTATTATAGTTATACATAGTTATACGTATACGTTAATGAACACTAACATACGCTGCTTAGTTCCAGACATGTGTATTATCAAAGGCATACCCTATAGGTGGGAATATTCTGAAGATGAGGCCAAGTTTAAGGATATGTCCTTTGAGGATACACATATCTGGAAGTTAGCAGAGTGGGTTAGTTCTTTTCCAAACTTTACTCTAAATAACATGATTATTTCTCCTTCCCATTCCTCCAAAAACCTAGGTAAATGATAACAATATTATTATTTGATTCACTTTTTTGACACACATTTGTGCACTCTATATCATACAGTGTACAATATACAGTATACAATTTAAAGTGTCCTACATTGCATATTTTACAATGTCAAATGTATAGTTTAAATCTTGTTTATAAAATCTTGTTTATAAACACTATAGTGTATACACTTTACATCGTATATATATATATATATATATATATATATATATATATATATATATGATTGTTTAATATTTAATTAATGATTGTTTACATCATGATGAATATAAAGTTATGACTGTGGAGGATTTCTACTATAACTTTGATTCTTCTTCTCAACCAAATTCCTTATTTAAGCCGTTGACCGAATATCTTGGTTTACATCAATACATAAACAGTCCTACTCATGTTACTTATAACATTTTATATCTTATATTTTCTCCTATATGAGTAATTAATAGTAATCTCTATAGCGATATTCTATACGACTTATTTATAATGTTATCCGCGACCATTCTCTTACAGATATGTACACATATAATCTTAAGTGGCTTTTATTTAGAATTACCGTTTACTATAGTATGATATAGAATATATGTTTAGCACTAACACCTTTATTAACCCGATAGGTAAGGTAATAGGTAAGCCTGGATATCTAAACATGTTTAGATTGCAATCTCTTGAAACATCGAGCGATATTGAGCCAAGTCAGAATATCGGATGCCGTTCTATTAGACGAAGGTACTACTAGAAGCGTATTCAGCTCTCGTGACTTCTCCTCCGTTGTTCCTCGTACGTGGAATATATTACCATCTGATCTATGCAATATAAAATCATCCTATTGTTTTAAAATTAAATTGAAAAATCATTTAAACTCTGTATAATACCTTTTTATATATTGTATTATTATTGTCTTAATTTAAATTTATGGAATCAATTAGTTTTATTTTGTGTATTCGTTTATTCGTTACGCTATCAACCAGTGAGGTCTCCCGCTAAAGTCGGTGTTTTTTAAATAAACTAATTCATTCATTCATTCATATATATATATACATACATAAATAGTATTACGTGTATATATTGTATATATATATATATATATATATATATATATATATATATATATATTGTACAATATATAAATTTGTATACAGTGTGCAATATACACTTTACTACATATATGCATTGTATACAAATGTATACATGTATACATATATGTGTGTAAAGTGGTATATATATATACAACTATGGTATACCATATATATATATATATATGTTGATATTTTGTGTGTGTATGTGCGTGTGTATGATTGTGCGCGTGTGTGTGTGTGTGAGTATATGATGATGATAGATAGGATAGGTAAAAAATTAATCTATGTAAATAAATTAATCTATTAGAGATTATAACATATATATATATATATATATATATATATAAATATATATATATTATAGTGTAACAGTTTATATCCTAGATCTAGTTCATGTTATCATGCATATGACAAGCAAGGATGACGTCGTCCTTGGACCTCGATGTAATAATAGGTCATTTACTGCTTATTTATTAATAATAAATTATCGTTATAATAAAAAAAAGTGTTAAATATGCAGATATACACACGCATTCTATGTTTTTATGTTAAAATGGTAATGGTAATGGCTCAATACTTGTCCGGTAATAGGATTAAAATAGTATTAAAATAGGATTAAAAGAATATCTAGAAGTGGTATTATATAATTGTGTAAGTAATTGTGTAGGTAATTGTGTAATTGTGTAGTCTTATATACTAATGTAGATATATTACTATAGCAATATTGCTACCGCTACAGCAATATTGAACCGATCATATGATCGGTTCTCGTTAACAACGGATTCCTTAACACGAGGGCGGCATTTAAGGACATCAGAGCCATGTGGTTATATGTAAAAACGTCACCTAAGTTCCTGGATGGGATGAAAGGACTCCATAAATTAGAACAAAACAAAAAATGTATTTAATTTGAAAATTGTTCTCGATAATTATTATATATATATATACCATTACTCTATAGTAGAGAGTCTATAGTATATACCATTACTCTATAGTAGAGAGTCTATAGTAGAGAGTCTATAGTAGCCTACTCTATAGTACCCTATAGTAGCCTACTATACTGTGTGTTAAAGGGGAACCTGCTCCTTCCATGTGGAATTCTCTTCCCAAGTCATTACGACGCATGAGGAGTCGCACCGAAGTCAAGAGGAAGTTGCGAATGTTGGTGTTAAATATTTAATTAATTCATTTATTTATTTTTATATATTCTCAACACTTTAGTGAGATTTTAAAATATAACGAGTGTATACATAAATCATTACCTACCTTCCTAACCAGTTGCTGAGAAATTGAAGGTAATAATATGTTAATATATATAAATATATATATATATATATATATATATATAAATATATATAAATATATATATAGAGTGCAAATAAGAAATCTGGAAGGAGATACAAATGAGAACTATATGTATTACTAACCTAAACCTATAGGGACGAACATGATCAATAATAATATAGTTTACGACCTATAGCTATAGAGGATATATTATAGGGGACATACGAGTATATACAGTGGTACCGGGTACCTGGATAATACACTACATGTATTCATTGTTATATTTACTTATATATACGGTTTATAGTGTGTATACATTATGTACTTGTTTGTTTATTAGATTACATAATGTCAATATTACTTCATAAACAATCGTTCATTAATAAAATCTAAGGGTGTGTTTTTCGTCATCCAGCTACGCACAACGCGCGACATCGAATTTTACAAAGCCCTATTCACTACATGTAAACTTGTACGAGATATCGGACAGCGTTCGCCGAACAGCTAACTTCGCCGATACACCTTTTATTCCTATCCGCGCAGTTCTTCATTGAATTTGAATTCTAGAACGAACGGCGTCGCACGCATTTGAAGCTCCGCCCATGAGCTGAGTCATAAAAGACGTCACAATCATAACGGTATTGCTATTTTTAGGTATGCGCGCATATATTTACCAATAATTATATGATGATCGACGAAGTTCGACGAATGGTTGACGAAAAACACTTTGTAAAATTCGATGTCGCGCGTTGTGCGTAGCTGGATGACGAAAAACACACCCTAAGTTTATATACATACACACACATACATACACACACACATATATTATATATATATATATATATATATATATATATATATATATATATATATATATATATATATATAGTTTGATAGATATATAACATGTACTTTAGCGGATAACAATTAACTATACAATAAATTCGCGTTTTTTATTTATCACCGAGTTCCGATGATAATTTATGACGTAACGTTCCATATAACGTCCTATTAAAGTAAGCAGATCTATTTATAGATTCGTTAACCTCGCAGCCTCTCTCTCTCTCTGGAGAGGTTTATTGTCGCTACGGTGGGTACTTTTTAGCCCCGCCTACTTTTGAGCCGATATATGATAACATCGGCAGCCCTGACTAATTCGTGTGTCGTCTACAGTCGATACGTGACGCCATAACAACAACAGAAATCACACCTAATTATACGTTATTTATCTGGCTAATATATAGGCAATTGTGTTCTATTGTAATATAGATAAAGATGACAGGTATGTGCGAATAACGTATATATATGAATAATAATTTCTAATTTTTAAGATGTGTTATATAATAAGTTTGAGATTATATATATATATATATTTATATATTGGAAATGAGATAATAGTATAATAACTATGTAGATACATATACAACTACGTATATAATATAATAGAATAACATATAAAAATATAAGAACAACAATAGGTGTTGTAAAATATTTCAATATATGTATTATTATTACTTTTCGTTTATATTCACATACTATTACGTAATATTATGCATACACATTTACATATAGGTAATCATAGAGAATATATTATACTTTACGTATGTTCTATTATCGGTGTATGATGGGCATATATTTATATTTTACATAGATCGGTATTTCTATATAATGTAAAATTCTTCAACATATATGGTGCCTCGATTTAGGAAAATTAAGATGGCCACCATCATATAACCAATGCATTTAATAACAAATATTCAAACAAATAATATTGATTTTTAAATACATTTGATTTATTTTCTATATATATTCAAACAATAATATTGATTTCTATATAAATTCAAACAAATAATATTGATTTTTAAATACATTTGATTTATTTTCTATATACGATTATAAAGTGTGTTTCAATTATATAAAAATAAACATTTATATTTATTTATCTATTGATTAAATAATAATTTATATGTGATGGTCGGCTATCTTAAGTTTCCTAAATCTAGGCACCATGTCTGTTGAAGAAAAGCACGTGACTACCAATCTATAGATTAATTACCTATAGGTAAACTAGAAATCTATGAAATAGCATCACATTAATACCGTTACTATAGTAACGGCATTATCGTTGATGCTATTTCATATATGGATACAATACTGATGATTAATAATGTTATGAATAATTACAAAATGAAACATCACAATTGTGGTCTATATCTTGCTACACATATATACACACATATATACATAACCTATTATTCTTTACATAGTCAATAGCTAACTTTCATTCCTAGAAATTATTTATTAGAAATATTAGATCATAGGTTTTCCTACTTATTTTTCACTTTCTACGAAACTTATATATATATATTCATTTATCGATTATTATTTTAGAATTCAAACTGATGTTGACGTGTTCTATACATTTTGTAACTTTTTAAAATTTCATTTATTTTAGTTCAGTGATTTTCAATTTGATTATGTATACACAATGTATATATAAATATATATATATATATATATATATACAATAATGATCGTCTCGTTAAAATCATGGATGCATTAACACGAGAGCATCTCTGAAGGGACATTAGAGCCATTTGGTTATAAATAAATAAAAACTTCATCCAAGTTCCTGGATGAGATAAAAGGACTTCACAAAAAAAAATAAAAAAATAAAGTTATCCATTAGAGCAGGGGTGCAACTTTAAGATGCTACTGAGTATAATATATATATATATATATATATAGATAATTGCCTTTTATAATTTAAATTATGTAAAACTATTAAGTATTACATAATATTTCAACTCGCTTATAATTATAAGCTTAATTAAGCGAATAGTGAACTCGAATATAAACGTATGGGATGAAAGGTGCATATTTATATTGTAACTCTAATATTTATATATATATATGTTCGTATACGAATAACATTATAATTGTATCAGTAACTACGGTTACTCGTGATAAATACTACAAGTTGTTGTATTGTTAGTAACGTTATTTCTCGCAACATCTATAGAACATCGTGAACAGCTGTATACTATAGTCGCATAGAGAACGAACGACGAACATTCACTTCGTTCTCTATGCTTATGCGTGTATACATAATCTACCAATCGGCATCTTTATATGTAAGCATACACTATATAGTACATATATATAGTATACTATGAACAATTATTATTATTACATTGACAAGTTATTGGAGAAGCTGTTAATATTAATGTATACTCTATATCTATAGATATAAGTATTACGTATAACATTTTCACATATATATATATATATATGTGACACATATGATTATATATAAGTATATTTCTATAATAAATATTATAATATTTATTTATTTAAAAAATTCTGGAATTTTCAACATATTTAAATATTTACATGATTTTCTAATATATTACGGACATTTATAAATTATTACATTTCTATAGATATTCTAAATCTCTAGATAGTGTATATATTACTATTATATAGGTTATTATTACTAATTCGTCATTAACTCTCGTCTTCCGCTAGACAAGAAGATACTGGTAATCGGAGCTGGTTTCTCCGGAATATCGGCGATAAAGGCCTCGTTGGAATGTGACGAAAAATGCGATGTCGTCTGTTACGAAAGATCCGAGGATGTAGGGGGAATTTGGAATTATAACGAGGTCGGCATTTTAAACTAATCAACATTATATTATTGAATATATATATATATATATATATATATAAACACACACACACTGAATTTCGAAAAGGTAACATCTATAGATGTTGATGTCCTTATAATGGGCTGTACACATATTATCTAATCGATATGTTACCTTAACGCGAGATTGTATTGTTTGCCTGCGTGCTTTGTATATATTTGTTATGAATAGGCCCCTGATATCATTAATAGCCCCCACCCCCAGATCTCTAATCGTTGACATCGACCGAGTGAGATAAGCGTACGCCGTACGCGTGTGTATACGATATGTACGTATATGCATATATATATATATATATGTATATATATATATATATATATATATATATATATATATATTTATATATATTTATATACGAATTAACATTGGAATAGGTAAACAAGCGATTATAACAAAAAATGCCTTACGTAATCGTACTCTACAAACAGGAAGTAAACGATACGCGAATTTGCGTATCTTCCATGACAACAACCAACACCAGTAAAGAGTTCTTAGCTTTCAGTGACTTCATGTTCCCAGAAGAATCCCCGAACTACATGAGAAATTGGTATGACGCATTACTCACGTAATTATGACGTAATACATATGACGTCATCACGTATAACACATCATATCATATTTACCTATAGGTTTTCAGTTAACATTTAACTATATATATATATATATATATATATATATATATATATTCATTTAATACATGTATGCATACCTATAGGTATACCTTAACTGAAAACCTTTAGTAAATATTTATAATATATTACATGTTAAAATAAATTTAAATATTATCAAACTGAAAACATTTAGAAGAAGCTAATGGTTATAGTAAATGTACACAAAACAATAACAATGGGGTACACTATAGGAAGGTTTTCAGAGCAAGGTTTACTACTATGCTCTGAAAACCTTTCTATAGTGTCCCCATTGTTATTGTTTTTGATATCATTTGATATGACATCTTAACAAGATAACAGTTTATTTAATTATAATTAATAACAATGCTTCACACGATGACACACCGTAAGCTCGTGTATATATCGCACCCTTACCCACAGTTAGTTCAACGAATACACAAGTAAATGTACGATGTCCTCATCGATTTATAGTTTAAACTATATAAGTGTAAACTATAAATCTACGGATGTCCTATACAATTAGACCCGGATATTGCCATATGCATGTAAAACACAACCATTATCTTTATTTAAGAAAGTAACGTATACGTATATATATACATTATAATGCAATACTATAGATGAGGGAAGGGGGTAGTGGCCGAGGATGGAGTAGTGGCCGTTTTAAGTAACGCTTAAATGGTGATTGATAGGATAACAAGTTCTATATACAATATTTAGATAATCCAAATATCTATAATATATAGTACATTTTTTTTTAAATAATTAATTAATTACTCTAATTTATTATATAATAATTTTTTTGTCAAATTTTGACAAAAAACATGATTATATATATTTATGCTTATTTATATGTAAGAGTATGTGTATATATAATTAAATCATTGCATCAAATAAGGTGCGTATGCATCATACATATAATTATTTAATATTACATAATTAAAAAAATATAAATCGAATACATTACGAGACACCTATCACATTTTTGGTACTAGCGGCCACTACTATAGCCTTGCCTTATTTTAGTGATTTTTTGAATGCCTAATCAAACGTTTATATTAGGATAAACACTTTATATATAAAAGTGAAATCACAGTATTCTAGAACTATATGATTTCTAGTTAATTCAAAAAAATAAGAGCCTAAAATTCAGTATTTATCGATATATTAGAAATCTTCTGAGGCATATTAATTATCGGCCACTACCCCCTCCCTCCCCTAGGGTGTGTGTTCTTCACACATATATATATACATCCACACACACACGTCGCACACTTCTCAACATGTCCTTACTTCGAACACCTACCGCAGTCTAGTGAAGGACTACATAGACAGATACGTCGACCACTTCCAGCTGCGAGAGAAGATCACACTGAACCGCAACGTCGCGTCGGTTAAACGTAACCTACCGGCGGACAAGTCTCAGTTCCGAGTTGTGTCCGTCGATCTCTTATCCGGCCAGACCTACGAGTTTGTTAAAGCTTATCTATATCGCATATAGGGGAAAGTCTACGATTACCGACCCCTATAAGATTATTTGTAATAACTTATTCAATATTAAATATATTTATTTGAAAATTTGTAATTAGGGTAATATTATGGAAATAAATAATGTGGCTATTTTAAATTGTTGCTATAATTATATTTACAAGAATAAACAGTGGGTCGGTAATCGGATACGTGTACCTAATACCGACCCCCTTCTACTATTACCGACTCCCTAAAATAATCGTAGTATAAATAATTGTAGTATTATAATATCCAATAAAAATAGTAAATATATTTACGTGTATACACATAAATATAATTAATTATAACATGCACGCAATTTATTTATTATTGAATTTATGTTACACTTACACTTTATAGTAATTATATTAAAATAGTGTATATTTTTATTTATTAATCAGTATGTAATACATACTATGTATATAATCAACTCAAATTATGAATTTTAAATCTATATCAATGATACACAAACAACTTATGAAATATTTTAAAGTAAAATACGTATCTATTTTTATTGTATATTATAACTCACATGGGGTCGGTATTAGGGTAATTTAGGGGTTCGGTATTAGGAAAATCATATGGGTTGTTATAATTAAGATATATTGGTTAATAGTTATTCAAATTAAAATATTTTTATAATAGTTATAAATATTTTATTGATCTACAATATTATGCGCAGTATTAAGTTTTCTTTTAATTAATAAAGTATTTAGAATGATTTAAAAAAAGTTATTATTCAAATATTTTAAAAGTAAAAACAGAATATTACATTTTATCAAATAACAATTGTAGGATTACATATTTTTAAATACAAAATACTTATTCGTATTTATCATTAAATTACTAACAGTTCATGTATATATACTTTTTTGATATCTCGTATAGTTACTGAGATACGTCAGGGGGTCGGTATTAGGAGGGGGTCGGTAATCGGAGACTTTCCCCTACCTATTATATAATGTTAATTATATACTGATACATAATATAGGTACAACGTTATAATGGTAATCTAACCTTCATAATATGTTATATATGCATAGAGCCTATAGGCTTTGGTATACCAGATGTGTTCATATATATTAATTAATATGAATGGGTTACATTATATTTTATATATATAATTATATATATAACCTATTTATTTCTGATATAGGTATTCCATATTATATAAGTACATTTGTGAAAATATTACATTATGATATTCGATTAATTAATCAATTTATTAATTTATTGATATCATTAGTATATATAATTATTATTAATAATTAAATTATAAAAATATTAGAAGGCATAGAATACTAAATATATATACAAATATTAACAAATTATAAATAACTATTATTTTTGCTCATTTTCATAATTAACCATGGTTTTATTAATTAACCATCTGCAGATTAAATTAATAATACATATATATATCTATATACTACTACAGTACTAATGTATTACCCACATATAACATGTTCACTATACACATAACTTGCAGTGAAATATTCGATTACATATACGTATGTAATGGGTTGTTATCGAAAGAGAATACAGTGTCGTTCCCTAATCAAGAAGCATTTAAAGGTTTAATATGAGCCAAGTTATAATGTTATAACCTATCGGGCTTCATACGTTATGCGTTATAGGCGTTATATGTGAAGTGGTTACCTTCACGAGTAGTTTTAAAACATTTTGTTTATTAGATTATTAAAATATAATTCGTTATCTTTAAAGATATGACAAGTGTATATGACATATATACTATAGTATACACCATGTTGCCATGTCATACACAAATACTATGTATAATATACATAGTATTTGTGTAGTACATATATCGTATACAATATATTGTATCATATATGATAATGATAATTGATTTTTAATTCAAGTTAAAAAATACGAGCGTACTAATATGTGTTTACATGTATTATCTCATTGTGTATCATTATCTATAAATTATAATGTATATAATATATATTGTAGAATTTCTTATATTGTAGAATATTGTACTATTTATTGTAGAATTTCTAGCGATACTATTATTATTTCAGTATACATTGGCATGTATTATATACTATTTTTTACTTAGTATACTGGATATATCCAGAAAATGCTAGTATATTTTTGTTTTAAAAATGGAAATCACAGTTATCACAAACAAAATGACATTTGAACTCTTTGAATTAGCTATATAAACTTATATAAGTATGTATCTAATATATATATATATATATATATATATATATGTTATGTTAATAGGAGTTTTATATATGAAATATTAATATGGGGCCGTCACTATAGTAACAGTCAGATAACCACTGGTTACACTGATAGGCGTATATATACGTATCTAGTATACTAGACTATAGTCTAGCTAGTCCCTTGCGTTGACATATGCATATATGCCCTAGCGTTGTTACTCGTAACGATGCCATCCGGTCCCCCTCCGTATAGTTCATAACCCCGAATCACGACGACAGGAAGAATTCTACATTCGCGGAATTACCGTGACCCAGCTGAGTTCAAAGGTCAACGAGTATGCGTAGTCGGCATAGGAAACACAGCAGTCGATATCGCCACCGAACTCAGTAAAATATGCAAACAGGTAGGCAGGTCTAACTTAGTGTAGTTTAGCTACACCAAAGCTTTAAACCTATAGGTAGATATTATACTATACCTATATGTATATATTATAATACAATACGTTCAACCGTAGGAATTAACTAAATTGTATACCAATATCGTATAATAATTTGTATATATATATGATGATGATGATGAAATAGGGTTTATTATTCACTAAAATAGGGTCATATACGTACGATGTATCTATACATTTAAGATACGATGTATCTACTATATTTTTAATATATTATTTACATTCAAAAGTACATAAACTATAGTATAATAATTCAATGCAATAGTACAATAGACATACACCATCTATAGAAATAGTTATATAATAGTTATTTTATATAATATAATATCGTTGAAATATAAAAACTAGTTTATTTGCGTTACTTATTCGGTATATATATATGGTATATATATACCGTAATAATAGAAATACAATACATTTTTTAGATATTTAGAGTCGTAGGTTATATCAAGACCTCCAATAACCTCGTATACGTGTATATACTAAGAAAAATAAACGAGTAAATTTACTCATATATCGGTATAAATCTGAGTAAAAACTGTGTGCCAAATACTACTCATATTTATAATTAACGAGTAATATTACTCAGCATACAAAATAAAAATGAGTAATTATCCTATACAATATTACTCGTTTTATTGAAAAATGAGTAAATAATATTACTCATATTTTATATTGAAAAATGAGTAAATTATATTACTCATATTTTATATTAAATTATATTACTCATATTGTTTCTATAATGTAACTTGTATCTTGGTTTTTACAAATTTACAAATGGAAAAAAATATTATTTATTAATTATTTATACACAATTTCAATACTTTTTAAATCCCACTTTATTTATTTATTATTTAAAATTAAATTATAATAATTCAATAATACATATAATACATCATTTATTTTAACCATCAAGTTCACATTTAAAATATATATATTTATAAAAAATACTTATAGTAATGAACAAATTATAGTAACAAATATTATTTAATAATTGATACACAAATTTCAATAATTTTTAAATCCTACTTTAGTTATTTCTAATTTAAAATTAAATTATAATTATTTAAACACATTTCAATAATACATATAATACATCATTTATTCTAACCACCAAGTTCACATATAAAATATATATATATATATATATATATATATATATATATTTATATATTTATATTTATAGGTTATATATCCAAAAGGATAATGATCGTCAATTTTAATGGAAACCCACAAACATCTATTATAGTATGGTATAGCCCTACAAACGTATCGGATCCCATGGAAATAGAGAATTTCTATGATATTCTAAATTCTGCCACAAAACAAATTCCAAAACATAATGTGTTGATCATTTCTGGAGACTTTAATGCTCATCTTGGCATTCAAGATGGAGTAATGTTCTCATTGCATGAAGTATCAAACAGAAATGGGATCTTTCTCAAAGATTACATTTTAGAAAATAATCTACTATGTCTTAACACTTATTATCAGAAAAGGAAAGGCCAGCTATGGACACATAAGTCACCAAATGGAAATAAAGTACAGATTGACTATATAATGATTAATAGAAAATGGAAAAATAGCAGCAAAAACTGTAGAGCTTATGGATCTTTTGAAAGTATAGCATCAGACCATAGAATTGTATCTGCCCATCTTAAATTAAGTTTAAGATCAAACAAAAAGAAGACTATCAAAACACCAATCTATGATTGGACAACTCTAAAGAATTCTGATATTCAAAAAAAGTTTATTTGCGAAGTCTTAAAAAAGTTTGAAAACCTTAACGATGAAACATCCAACATATCAACAAATACTTTGTATGACCATTTTGAAACTTCTTGTAGAGAAACTGCAATTGATATCATCCCCTTCAAAGAAAAACTTAAAAAGAGATCTCCCTGGGAGAATCCCGATATATGTTTTAAAAGGGATATGCTAAAAACAGCAGCTCAATTAAAGAACTCTTGCCCAACTATAGAAAATATTAATTCCTATTATCTATCACAAAAAGCACTATATGATACATACGATACTCAGCAAGAAATCTACCTTCAATCGAAAATAGATGAAATCAAAGCTGCAGTATCAAACCAAAATCAGCATGTGCCTGGAAAGTAGTACATGATATAACTGGCAGGAAAAAGAACAATAAAGCTAAGATAAAAGCAACAAGTGGTGAAGAAAGAATTAAGTTATGGCACAATCATTTCAAAGATCTTTTAGGAAAACCACCTGAATCAAAAACATCAACTATAACAAATATTTCAAATTTGTTGAATATAGAAACTGGAATCTTTACGAAATATGAACTAGAAAAGGCTATAAAAAGTATCAAAAATGGAAAAGCATGCGGGTTAGATGAAATTCCTGTGGAAATCTGGAAAATACCCAAATTTCAAGAAATCTTACTATTCTCCTGCAATGAAGTATACGAGCAAAACACTATCAGTATATGGAATAAAGGCTGTATAATACCGCTACAGAAGAAAGGAGATTTAACTTCTACAAACAAATATCGTGGTATCACTATAACATGTATAGCTGCAAAGATATATAATCTAATGCTTTTAAATAGAATAAGACCTGAAGTAGATAAGATATTAAGAAAAAACCAAAATGGTTTTTAGAACCAATAGATCTACTACTGGCCAAATACTAACGGTTAGAAGGATCATTGAAGGCGTAAACGAAAAGAATCTAACAGATACACTCCTTTTTATTGATTTCTCCAAAGATTTCGATTCCATACATCGAGGAAAGATGGCAGAGATTATTAAAGCATATGGAATACCTAAAAGATCATACATGCAATTATGATAGCTTATAAAGATACTAAATCAATTGTGAGATCAGATGATGACGATACGGAATTTATAAATATAACAGGAGGTGTGTTACAAGGTGATACACTAGCTACATTTCTTTTTATAATATGTCTTGACTATGTCTTGAAAATGTCACTTGATCGAGATAATGTTCTTGGTTTTACCCTCTCTGAAAGAAAGAGCAGAAGACATCCAGCAATAAAAATAACAGATGTCGATTATGCAGATGATCTAACTATAGTAACTGATAAAACGAGCGAAGCTACAATTCTTCTACATAAAATTGAAAATACGACAAATGAGATTGGTTTGAATATAAATGCAGGTAAAACCGAATTCATAAGCATAAATCAAGGAGAAAATGAAAAATAAAAAGCCTAAATGGCAAGGACATTAAAAAAGTATCCGATTTTAAGTATCTTGGAAGCTATATTCAATCAACCGAAAAGGATATGAATATAAGACTGGCTAAAAGCTGGGCAGCTTTAAATAAGATTAACGCTATTTGGAAATCTAGGTTACCGGATAGAATTAAAAGAAATTTCTTCAGAGCAACTGTTGAGTCGGTATTGGTATATGGATCTGTAAGTTGGACACTCGCAAAAGCTCTGGAAAAAAGACTAAGTGGAAACTATACTCGCATGTTACGGGCAATACTAAACAAGTCTTGGAAGGACCATCCTACCAATAAAGAAATATATGCAAATATACCGGATATATGCAAGTCGATACGACAGCAAAGACTTCGTTTTTCTGGTCACTGTTATAGAAATAAGTGCGAAATGGCATCAGATACTATTCTATGGCAACCTACCCATGGTGAGAGAAAAAGAGGACGGCCGCGAAGAACATACGTTGATCAACTCATGGATGATACACTGTGTAATGTAAATGAACTGAAAACTGCGATGGACGATAAAGATGAATGGAAGAAGAGAGTCAAAAACTGCCGAGCAAGCTCGACCTGGTAAGGTAAGGTAAGGTAATTTATAGGTTATAGTAGGTCTTGGTTATATGCAGCCTACCTATGTTAATGCTCACTAATTCATCCTAATGTATAGCCTCAGCCTTATAATTATATATATATATATATATATATATATATATATATACATATACGTGTGTGGTTATATTATAAGAAGAATTATTATATGAACACTATTATTCTCGAAAAACGATAAATACAAGTTTTCAGTTTTCCCAAGTTTTGGACTTCTGTATCACGTAAACGATTGCCTCTCGATATTAACATAATTATACTGTGTACAATTCACAATTAGGTTATATTTAATTATGTATGAAGTCTAATAATGTACTATATTCATATTATAGTATATTCCGTATAGGGTTATGCCGTATATGGTATTGTTATGTTAGTTGTTAAGTGTCCCCTATAGGCAGTGTTCTACTTAACTATGTATGGGGCCCATGATATGGCACACATATATATGGAAGGCGAACTATACCTCCTCATGGCTCGTTAAAAAGCTAAATAATATCATTGCAGAAAAGATTCTATAATCACCTTATCATTGTGTGGTAGATATTCGATGACATAAGTTATAGTCGTAGATACCTATAGGTATACCGTGTAAATACACCCCATTACAGTGTATTTATTAAAGGGTATTTTAGGGACAATTGGCCCCACTGTTATGTTGGCGCCCCACTTTAACTTTGCGCCTATACAATAATCAGATTTTTTCACAATCAACGATATCACAATAATATTTATTTAATATAAATAAGTAGATATATTTTATTAGATAGTTTATCATAAACAAAATTGAAAACATAATATTTTTGAATTTACCCATTCCACTTTCAAATCCTTTAAAAAAATAGTAACTGTATACAGTTGTATACCGATGTCTTGCACCCACAGGTATACCTGAGTACTCGGTCCGGTAACTACATTTTGAATAGGGGCGGTAACAAGGGCTTACCGTTAGACCTGGTACCGTTTAGGAGGTACTTTCAAAGCCTCATGAATATTAAGCCTAACATGATGGACAGGTTTGTAAGCAATACGGGCCGGTAGCACAAGAATGTATGCACACATATATATATATATAAATATATATATATATATATATATAAATAATAATAATAATAATAATAATAATTATTATTATTATTAATATTATTTATTAGACGTTTTTTGTTTTAATTTGTATACACATTATATAAATGATTGAATTTACTTTAATTGAAAGTTTATTTAGACACTTAAATACATAATAAATTATCTCTCAACAGTATATATATATATATATATATATATATATATATATATATATATATATATATATATATATATATATAAACACAAATAATAAAAGTGGGTGATACAATGTTTACCATTTAAATTATTAAAATAATTGAATAAACCGGAAGGAAATTAATAATTAATAAAATAATAATGATAAACAATATACATATTACAGGTGAGATCAATCGTTGGATTTATTTATCGAATGTATTATGTGATTGTATGGATCTAATATAGGGTGGAAGTGGATTAAATATCTTAGGAACAATATAATTAATATTCCGAATATTCCTATTCATTTTAGATGAACGGAGATATATTCTCTATAATTTATTCTCATTTCTCCCAAAGGGTTCCTTAATGGACTATATATATATATATAATATATTACATAATAAATCAGTTTTAAAGTTATATACACACATATATGTGTGTACACATACACACACACATACACACACCGATAGGATAGGAAATAACATGAATATATGTATATATATATGTGTTATATATAACTTATTCACACGTAAGATTAAGCACTTCGCTACAATTAACAGCTTAGGTGAAAGTTTTGCGAATAATTTCTTCGACCACGAACTTTACGGAATCAAACCTAAGGAAAGGATCTCTCAAGTATTCGCATCTATTCACGACGACCTACCCAGTCGAATTATAACCGGTTATTAGTAATAATAGTAGTAATATCACTAGTGACATATATACCGCTTATGGGTAGAGGGTATTATAGACGAAATAGGGGATGATAGAGCGGGGAATATCACCCCACTTCAAATACTCTGGGACTGAGTTTATATTATCTTCTTTGCAATAATTTAATATATATATCATTATAATGAGAGAGATATATAATAATAATAATACTATTTATTAGAAGAATTAGCATATTTCTGTTATGTTTCTCCCGTTATTCGGTATTTTAACGTTAAAATAATAACTAAATATTTGTGTGCAATAATTACAGAAATGAATTAACTAAATACCTAATATTCGTTTCGTCCTCCACTCGTCTCCCCTTAACCGCCATGCCATCGCGTATATTGTCTACGTAGAGACACTGTCTACGTATACTATAACACGTGTATTGCTCTACATACCGAATACGACAGTGAAATCAATATACTAAGTAACTAACCCATGTATTCCATATTTATTTAAAATATATAATTAATTATAGGTTAATTATTAATTATTAATTATAATTAATCACGTTAAGATCATCGATGTAAATAAAAGATAAAAAATAAATCTTTTATTTACATCGATGGTTAAGACACATATAATGTGTCGCTCTCCTCGCTCACGTCTACCTAACCACGCCCCCCCCCCCGCAGGCGAAATCGTAATCTGCAAAGATATAAAGACGTACACGGACACCGGAGTTGTGTTCCGAGACGACCACCAGGTGGAAGTGGATGTCGTGATCTACGCTACCGGGTTCCGGTTCTCCACGTCGTTCTTAGACACCGACATCGTGGGAGGCGAGCAAGACATCATATCGCTGTACAGGAATGTTCGTCATTAGTATACGGTATACGGTATACGGTATATATATATATATACCTATATGTATACGTATACCTATAGGTATATATAGGTATACTAATCTATCTATACGGTATACCTATCTCTATAGAAAGAATTGTATGTATACATACAATTCTTATAACATATATGTACTTCGAAATACATTCATAAACATTATATATTTGTTTATAAACATACTATTATTCAATTTAATATATTCATTTATTAATTTACATTTTAATATAATACATAATATCTGCCTTTATTATGTATTATATTACGCATATATGCGTATAATTGAGTGACAGCACTGCTCTTGCGTAACATATTACGTAATACCGATTACTACTTCCGCCACCAGATGTTAATACCGGAAGTACCGAACATCGCGTTCATCGGGTACATAGTACCGATGTGGTCGATACCCCCCGTTGTGGAGATGCAGTGCAGATACATTTCCAGGGTGTTCAAGGTAACCCTGACGCTAACCAACCGACTGTTTAATAATCGAATAGCCCTTTATGAAGCAATATGTTAACGTATACTTCAACATATAACTCATGTAGTTTACAACATTTAACATGTATATATATATATATATATATATATATATTTGTATGCGAAGTAGCAATTGAAAAATGGCGAGCTCGACTTTATCATTTCAGTGCATGCTAGAATTATATTTATCAACTCGAATGCATTCACATTCACAATACATATATTACCATTGTTCTATAGAGCATATATACTATTACATATTAATATCGTAAAGGTAAACCTAACATTAATTGCATGTATAATTACAATAAGGTATGCGTGGTAGCGTGCGATAGATAATAATGTATCCGCAACGGGTTAAGGACTAGTTATATTACTTACTTGTTACTTGTTAATAACAAGTTGTTATATATATATATATGGAGAATATAACCTTGTGGGAGGCCATATAGTATAGTGTGGGGTCAGAATTTAAATCATAGAATATAACAGAGGATGATCTATTGAGGATGTAAGAGTTAAACCATTTGAGAGCAGTGCCATTAATGCCAATAATCTCAAATCATATATATATATATATATATATATATATATATATATATATATGTATAGGGTAATGTCTCGATAAGCAGCAATGCTTCTACAATTACCCAGGTACTTGTACCTATATCTGATAATAATAATAATAATAATAATAATATATATATATATATATATATATATATATATAGATGCATAGATATATCCATATATATAGATGTGTATGTATACGTAGAAAGTATACTTTCTACACATATATTATATATTTATGTAGGTTTCCACCAAAATAACAATAAATAACATTATATACCCGTGTATTTAACCACGACGTAATCACAGGGTGACATAACACTACCTAGTGTGAAGGACATGAAAGCAGTGGTCGCCAAGGACATGAGAGTGGTGCGCAACTCGTTCACGAATTCTCCCAGGCACGCGATGCGGCGTCGAGGTTTCCCGTACATGGAAAGCCTGGCCACGGACATAGGTTGCCGTCCTCGCGTCGCCTATCTATTAGTCACAGACCCGACGCTAGGGTTAAAGGTCATGTTCGGTATGCTCAGTACCGCCCAGTACCGGCTGCGGGGTCCTAACACGTGGCCCGGGGCTAGAGACGCTATTATGGACCTGTGGAGGAGGGTGGAGACCCCATTCGGGGCTGACAGGGCTGCCGATAGGGCTGAACGATACGCTCGTCGCCTTGACCGCAAAGTGAAGATATTCTACGGCCTGGGTATAACGTTATCTTTGTCGGTCGTCGCTGGGGTGGTTGTGAAAGTGTGGTTCATGCAAAGGCCAGTGAAACTGTGGTTTATGTGAAGGCCAGTGAAAGTGTGGTTTATGTAAAATCCCGTGAAAGTGTGGTTTATGTAAAGGCCAGTGAAACTGTGTTTTACGTAAAGGCCAGTATCGAAATGTTACCTATTTTATATTTGTTACCGATTCAACGTATGACCCATTCTACTATCGTTGTTATATTTGTAATGGGTATTAACAATATTATAATACCATATATCACATCGTATAATCATATGATGTATTCAATAATTAACATTATATGTGATGGTTACCATGTCAGTAATGGAACTTTTATTTTAAACTATATACTAAAATTATTTTAGTAATAATATATATTTATTTTCACATTGAAACGGGCGCGACGAGCAAAACTTTCCATATCATTAGTATTACGTTTTACATTTCTCAATTATAGTATTCTGATTAGAAAGTATTACATTTATTTTTATAATCGTTTCATTATGTTGTTCAGTTATACACTTTAGTTTACAATCAACAATTAAAGTTATATTACTAATTTCTTCTTTCATTTGTTTACTCCGTAATTGTATAACTAAAATAAATTGTGTTATATTATGTAACACACACTCATACACACATATATACACACACCCATACATACACACCCATATACCTATTTGTATATTCTAAAGAAGGTTTTAAGTTGACATTTTTTTCATAATTTAAAAATGTAATAAAAAATCAGTTTATTGGATATATCAGCAATATTTTGAATAAATAAAAAAAATATAATACTTTTTAGACTATTTATATAATTATGAATATTTTATTCATTAAACATTTTTTTTGTAGGATTTATGGTTTCTGATATACCGAGAGTGTCCGTAATCAGGCACTGTCCGTACTTTCTTCTACATTGTACAATCATTTCTATATCAGTATACTGATAGGGTTTTCACTATTTGTCGGGTAATAACCATAGATTTATAGTTTACGTTTAGGGTAAAATACAAATCTATAAATTTGGTATAATATATGGTAATAACAGAGGGGCACACTTAAACACATGATATAAACCTACTTATTTACGGGACAAAACAGCAGAAAATATTCTATATTATTTTGAATCATTTAGGAGGAGAAGGCATATTAATATTATAAAGAAGAAAACGACACATAAAACAAAATTCTTCGAATAAATATTATTATTATTACTAATAAATAAATCGTAAATATAAATGGCCGGTATTTCAAATATTTATATTGAATTGAATTGAATTGAATATGGTTTATTGAGAAGAAATAAAATATAATGCAGTATATACAATTTCTGCTCAAGGATAATACCAGCGATTATCTTGTAATCTATACTCACAACTAGGGTACCCTCCATGGAGGGTACCAATGGAGGGTATAATTGCAATTATATATTAACTTCTTAACTGCCTGTGTGGCTCAGTGGCTAAGGCGTCAGACAAACAAGCAGTAGGACACGGGTTCGAGCCTCGTCCGGACCATTAATTAATTTTATTAAATGGGTCTTAAAATATTATTTAGAAGTGATCTTATATAATTGTGTATAAATAAATGATCGGCTCTCGTTAAAACCATGGATGCCTTAATATGAGAGCGGCTTCGAAGGGACATTAGAGCCATATATGGTTATAAGTGAAAACTTCATCTAAGTTCCTGGATGGGATGAAAGGACTCCACCAAATAAAAATAACAATAACAATAACAACAATAAGCAATAAGCAATGACATATATGTATCGCATTATATGACTTACCCGTGGTCAACATTATGCTCCTGTAGATGAACGCTACGAGGTGGAGAAACTGAGCGATAATATATAATCGCACACTTTTCACATATATAGATGGCGATACTCGTCTCGACAACATATATCTTAGCTCAGTGAATTCCTTATTATCGTCTATTATTGACGTGCGAACACAACGCCAAAATGTGTATAGTATACTATACACTATACACTATATATAATATACACTATATATTTATACTGTTACGCTACAATGGGTAAATATATACACAGGTATATATTGACCTATAGGTTCCAATGACATTAATACTTTAGTTTACATCTATCCAGGCGGCGCTCTGATCGTATACGATACTATATGGTTATGTGTAGGCATTATGCCTATAGGCATATTAACAACTCAACGGCTAATTCACTATGTAAATCATATATTTAATTATTCGAAGATTTGAATACTCTTATCAACGGTAAATATTATTATTATTGATAGGTTAATATATATATATATAATATATTAACTAGTATATATATACATATATATATATATATATATATATTAACCTGATAATATATGTATGGGTATATTATATGTTATTACTATAGTGGGTATACCCATATTCCAGCCGATGAAATTATCGCCTCTTTACATACATTTACATTTTTTACATTTTTCGGTTTTCGGACTGCAAACTGTGCTTATAAAGCAATCAGCCGTCCATATATATTTTAAGTTAATGTTTCATATTAAATAGGTAGGTTTTCAGTAGTTTCTTGAAGTTGGGAGTTGATGGTGTAGTACGGATGGATGTGGGGAGAGTGTTCCACGAGTATGGGATGGATATTGCCCATGCTCGAGTGTTGGTTGAATGTAATTTGAAAAAAAAATTGGGAGTATTTTGGTATGTTGAATATACACCTAGAATTACTTATAGAATTTTGAAGAATTTGTAGTTTAGTAATATAAGATGAGGGGGTATTATAAAGGATAAAATTGCAGTAGTCGAATAGAGGTAGGATGTAAGCAGAAGCTATAATAGTAGCAGTGGATATTGATATTGAATGACGAATAAGGCGTAGTGAATGTAGTTGATAGTTTAATAGTTTTGTTATGTGGGACAGTTGTCTGTAAAAATTAAAAGTATTGTCAAATATAAAACCAAGATTTTTGACATGGGTTGAGTACATGATAAGCTGTCCGTTAATGTTAATTGGAGGGGGAGTTGGTAACGTTTTACTTCGGAGTGGAAGGTGAAGGAATATAGCCTCGGTTTTAATTGGGTTAAAGACGAGGGACTTTATTGTGAGCCAGTTATGAATGGTGGTAATAGTAGAGGAAAGGATGTCGGGTGAAAAATTAACGTTTTCTGTACATTTTACATAAAGTTGTATGTCGTCTGCATATGTATGGAAGCTAACTGGAGAATTCGAGATAAGGTGGAGAAGGGGAATTATTTAAATGTTAAAGAGTATTGGTCCAGGGACTGGCCCTTGGGGAACACCGTGTGTTACAAGACGGGAAGATGAACGGGTTGAGTGAACTAAAACTGAGGAAGTTCGGTTGGTTATGAATGAGGATAGCCATTTGTGTGCAGTACCAGTGATACCTATAGATGTAAGACGGTGTATGAGAATCGTGTGGTCAATAGTGTCAAACGCAGAGGAGAGATCAAGTAGTGCGAGTATTGTGCCATTTTTGTTATCAAGGTTAGTGAGAATATCACTGGATATCTTCGCTAGTGCGGTTTCTGTTGATTTGGAAGGAAGATATGCACTTTGGAAGATATGAGGGATTTTGTGTGATATTAAATAATATGTTAGTTGTTTCGCGACGATTCGTTCCAAAGTTTTGGAAAATATCGACAGGTTTGAGATTGGACGATAATTGTTGAGGCTCTGAGGGTCAAGGTTTGGTTTCTTAAGGAGGGGTGTAATGAGATCATGTTTATAGGATGTTGGAAACGTACCGGATTCGAGGGATTCACAGAATATATTATTGAGAGGGATAGTGAGGGATTTAGTGATTTCGTGTAAAAGGGAAAGAGGAATAGGGTCAAGAGGAGATGAACTTTTAGTTGCTTTAAGAAGTGTGCCTATGTCTGACATGGAAGGGACTGAAAATACATTAAGTGAGTGAGTTTGCATGGTGGGTGTTATTAAAGTGGTATATCGTGGGAGATTGCTGAGAGTACGTGTAAGCTTATGATGGAAATAGTCATCAAAAGTTGATTATAAGGTGTCTGGTGGAAAGTCGGGTAAAGTTTTCTTTTTATTTCGCCCAAGGAGTTTCGAACAAATGGTGAACGTTTTCTTTTGATCTGATGAGCATGATTCCAGAGAGGCAGTAATATGAAGCGATTTTGCAATTAAGAGATCACGTCTATGTTTGGACTTGATCAGTTGATAAAGCGCAAGTATAGATTCAGATTTTGATTCAATTTCTTTTCAAGTGTACGCAATTTACGCTTTTGTTTTAGGAGTGCGAGGGTATACCAGGAAGTGTCAAGTCTAAGGAAGGATTTTTTAATAATTATTGGAGCGTGGGAATCGAGGGTACTTGAAAGAGTGGTAAATAATTCATCAGGTGAGTTATGTGGGAGGGTTAGGAAGTCTCGGATGAAATCGTGAGTGTTGATGATTTTTGTTTTGCGGAAAGAACGAGTGATGGTGGGGTGGGGAGGTTTAAGGGATTGGAGGGTAAAAAATATAATGTGATGATCAGAAATACAAGGGCCAACAGAGTGAGAACAAATCAAGTTGGATGACTTATGGGAAATGAGGAGATCGAGTGTATTACCATATTTGTGTGTGGGGTAAGTATTATGAAGTTTAAGATTGGAGGATGACAGTATATTGAGTAGAGATTTAGAATGATTAGTTGATAGGTTAGTAGCAATATTAAAATCACCTATAATGATATTATATTCAGACATTAGATGGGTGAATGAATAAAACTCAGAGAGGAATAAAGGGATTGAGGAAGAGGGGGGTCGGTAAAAAAGTGATATATTAAAAGTCTTGGAGTGTGGGGGACTAATGGAACAGGTAAACGCCTCAGAGTGATCATTATTATGGTCACGAGGAGGGGATACATGAAGGGAGGATTTAAAGATAATGCCAATACCTCCTCCATAATTATTGGTATTACGTCTAGGTAAATGAGAAAAAGAGTAAGGACCAGTATTCAGAGATGATATAAGGGGTATGTCATCAGGCATAATCCATGTTTCAGTGATGAATATAAGATCAAGGTCATGTTCTGCAGCAAGTTCTAGGATAAGTGGAATCTTGTTACGGATGGAGCAGGTGTTTAATAATGCAGATTTAATTAGGCAGTTATGGCGTTCTGAGGAAGATGGGGACAATGGAGTTAAAAGTGTAGATGGGGATTGCAGTGTGTGAATGGTCAGATTTGTGGAAGTGGTTTTGCAAAGCATATTTTTATTTGTGTGGACTTTTGGAATTGAGTGTCATTGTGAGGGGGGTGGGGAAGGGTTCACAATTGGTGGACACGGAATAGGAGTTGGTGATGGGGTAGTTTGTGTAGATTGAGTACTAGTAGTATTTAAATATTCATTACACTGATCTATGGATAGTAAGTTACTATGTTGAGTATGAACAGTGGAGTCAGTATGTTTGGATGAATGTATCGGATTATTAGATGCTGCTTGTCGCATGTTAATGCATGTGCGATTGTTGAAGAGTTTGCTCCAATGCTTAATAACAGAAAGGGGTGGGGTTAAGGGAGATGTTTTCCAATTAACTTTGTTGTTGTGGTAGTGACGTAATTCGTAGTTGTTTGTTTTACTGTTGAATACGTATTTGATTTTTGAGTTGTACATGAGATTGTTTTTTATGGCGAATAGGATTATCGGACTGGGGAAGGCCGACTTTGATATGGGTGATGTTGTATATGTTGTAGGTTTAGAGTATTTGTTTGGAATTATAATAGTGTGAGATTGGTTCAAATTATTTATAACATTTTGTTTAGGTTTAGAAATCGTTAGTTAGAGTAGGGGAGGAATGTGTTTATTCAGTGGACAATTAATTGATGTGATTGATCTAGAAGGTGACGGTTGAATGGGCTTAGTCTTATTTAATTTAATAAATTCTTTTATGATCTTAGTGTTGTTAATTTGTTGATCTTTTATATTAGAAATGCTGTCCATAATATGATTTAAAGTGTTGGTTTGGGACATAATGTCCCAAACCAACATAATGTCCCGGACATTGGTTCATCTATGTTTATATCGTTATTAGGTTGTGGTGAGACTTGTGTTGCTATGTGAAGTGGTGGTGACAGCGTATTATTAAATGTGATACATTTGGGACATATATATAAGAATGAAGGAGAACGCATGAGTTGGATAGCATAATTGGGAGGGTTGTTGCGATTATTCCATTTAAATGTTAAAGAATTATTATCTTTTAGGCAGTTATAGTGTACATGTGTATGACACCTATAACATTTAACAAAGTCAGTTTCTGTATTATTTAAACTAGATTTACAGTGATTACATGATGCAGTGGTGTTGTCCATTATATAGTTTATGACTAGCAATGTAACTAATTTATTATTTCTAGGAATTTGTGTTTGTTTAATTCAGTGATTAATAATGAGCTATAAATAGAACATATTAATAGAGAAAAATGTGTGCACAGTATAATAGAATGTAAATAATATTATTGTAAACAATTCAGTGATTTTAAAATTAATATATTTTTAAATAATGATCATATAAATGTTGTTTAATGAATAGAAGTAATGAATGAAATAAATAAATAATATGTGTGGGATATAGAGTGAATGTTTATACACAGGGCTGTATGTTGTATTAAGTGTGGATAACTTAACTTTATGTCGGATTGATCAGATAAATGATTTATGAAATTAAATTAATGTTAGCAATAAAAGTAAACAGGAAGTATGAATAATATAATATCTTTGAATAATATATCTTTGAATACATATTGAATATGGTCGCCTACATTTCGCTCGTATACAATCGCAAGGTACACTATAGTGAATCTATATATAGATTAGTGACTAAGCGGTGGTAAGCGTATTACTTATTTACGGCGCATGGGACACGCTATTAATTAGTATAATAGTGTTATTGTTATTATATTACACCCCCACACTTTTATATATATAATGGAATATTGCAATATATATATTTGACTTTACACCCTAAATACATATATATATATATATATATATATATATATATATATATATAATGCATATATATATGCATATATCAAATATTGCCTTGCATTACATATTTACTATACGCCAATGGTAGTATAGTTAGCCGTCACGCGTGACCACCCAATACACAGTCATGGCTATATATATAGACTCTACATTGTACAGCATTACATCGTCACTATTTAACACAATTATACATTACACTGTTAATAAATATACAGAAGCCTTTGCTTATTTAAGTTACTATGGAATCACTAATGTTAATAACAAAATAGTATATATATATATATATATATATTAATTCTCTTCCTGTTTACTATTATTCTGTCAAACATCAATTTAATTCCAAATTAATTTAGCCTGCTTAATCCGATATCCAGATAAGTTTTCCATGAATATTTTATAATCATCACATTTATAAACATATAACACACATTGTTTACTTATTAATTATTTTTTTCACGCACTACTTTGTCATTTATTCAACTTTATATCATTCATATTTAAAATATTATTAAAATCATTGGAGCATATCATTTCTATTATATTGTTGTTTACATTTTTCTCTATTCTATTATTTATATTTATAATCTCTATATTCATATTATAATTTCACTATTATTACATGTCTTACACTATTCATATACATTCATATACATACATATACATTATATACATTCATATACATTATAAACATTCATATACATTATATACATTCATATACATTATATACATTCATATACACTATATACGTTTTATTTTATATTAGTTTATATACATTTCATTCTATCTATAATTGCATAATTAATTTGATTTAATTATAATAATTAATTATTACATTAAACTATATACATTATATATTTATGCATTGCCATGTATATTTGTGCTTATATCCAATATAAATAAACAATAAAGTACACATATGGTATAAATATATATATATATATATATATATATATATATATCATTTTATCCTTTTATTATTCTATGTATAATAAATAAGATACATTATATATAATAGCATATAGCATATAACATATACAAATATTTTAAATATTTCGAAAATATATTACTTATAAAAAATGGCAAATAAAAAAAAAATGACAACATTAACTTAAATTTAAAGGATTTTAATGAAATATTATCTAATCAAAAAATTATAATTGACAATCAAGCAATAATAATTGAAAAAAAAAATGATGACAATTACTTAAATTTAAATGATTTAAAAGAAATGTTATCTAATCAAAAAATAATAATAGATAATCAAGCAATAATAATTGAAAATCAAAACACAATAATTAACAAATTAACAAACACAACACATAAGTCAGATTTACAATCTTTCGCAGAAATTACAAAACTAAATATAAACTCAGCAATCCAAACTAATATGACCAATACTATAAGAAAGACAATAAAATGAAAATAAATGAAAATAATGTTAACGTTGAAAAAAATAAATCCATAATACTGTATAATGTTAAAATGGAAAATGATGACAATTTCGAAACAAGAACAAGTAATGAATTAAATAAAATACATGATATACTGAAAAATACTGAATGTGATTATAAAATAAACAAATACCATAGAATAGGAAAATATGATGATAAAGCTAATAAAATAAGACCAATAAAAATAACATTTAATACAGAAAACGAAAAACAAGACATTATAAATTCAGCACATAAATTAAAAAATACGCAGTATAGTAAGATTAGTATATCACAAGAATATACAAAAGAACAATTAATAGAAATACAAAAGCTCTCCATAGAAGCTAAAGGTAAAACAATCAATGGACACAAATTTGTGGTAAGATGTTCAATAAATAATACATTCAAAATAATAGAATTACAAAATAAAAATGAATAACTCAAAAGAAAAAAATGAATATATAACAACAAACAATTTTAATAAAATAAACAAAAAAATAGACGAACATAATCTAACATTTATACATCTAAATATACGAAGTCTTAATCACAACTTTGAATACTTGACAGATTTTTTAAATTTATTAACAAAAAAACCAGAAATAATTTGCCTTTCAGAAACCTGGCTAAATAACATAAATAATAATAACTTAAATATACCTAATTATAAACAGGTAATAAATAATAGACATTTTCAAGATAAGAGACGAGGAGGGGGAGTATGCATATACGTAACTAACAACCTAACATATAACATAGTAAATGAACTAACATTTAATATAATAGATTATCTAGAAATAGTAACAATAGAAATAATATAAGAAAGTGATAATACAAATATAACAGTATCATGTATCTATAATAGTCCATTTAACAAAATAGAAGAGTCTAATACAATATTTTATAATAAATTTCATAAATTCATCAACAAAAAACTTATAATAATGGGGGCTTTCAATATAGACACGACGAATAATATAAATTCAAAAATAAACCAACTAATGCACCAATTAGGACTAACACCACTTATACATTCAAATACAAGACCAATATACAATACAAATACAAACCTAATAATTGACCAAATCTACACTAATATAGATAGAAATTTCATAGGAAAAAGTGGTATAATACAAGAACAAATAACAGACCATCTTCCAATATATGCAAACTTTAACTTAAATAACAGATTACTGAAAAATAAAACATTAATAACAACAAGAAAAATTAAAAACAATAATATTGTAACATTTATTAAAAATCTATTACAAATAAAATGGGACACTGCATATAATAACAATAATGCAGAAGATGCCTATAATATTTTCTACACTCAATATATAAATATAATAAACAAACACTTTCCCATAATCACTTCAAAAGTATCATCACAAATATTCTCTAAAAACTGGATAACAAATAACATAAAAAGAAAAATAAATAAAAAACAAAAACTATTTAACTCATATCTACAAAGTAAATCAGAATTAGATTTATACGTTTATAAATCTTATAGAAATAATTTACAAAACACAATAAAACAAGCAAAACAAAAATACATTAACAAACAAATAAACGGTAACATAACATCGAAAGAACATTGGAAAACAGTAAATAATATCATTAATACAAATGTAAATAAACACAATATTACATACATTAAAGATAAAAACAATAAAAACACATTTGACTCAAGTAAAATAGCAAATATATTTAATGAACAATTTATTAATAATGCACAAATTATAAATGATCAATTTAAAAATCAAAATATAATAAATCCTGTAGAAATACCAAATATAAATAATTCTATATTCATAGAACCAACCAATAAACAAGAAATAACTTCAATAATAAAAAATAGTAAATTAAAAACCTCATTAGATATAAACCTAATTAACATGAAAATTGTAAAAATATCAATAGATTATATTTCATCACCACTAACACATATTTTTAATTTATGTATTAGTGAAGGTATATTTCCACAAAAAATGAAAAATTCCATAATAAAACCCATATATAAAAATAAAAACCAATACGAACCATGCAACTACAGGTCCATATCAATACTATGTCAAATTTCAAAAATATTTGAAAAAATAATACATCAGAGATTTACTTCATTTTTTCAAAAAAACCTAATTATATCTAATACACAATACGGATATACTAAAAAGCATAACACAACACATGCTATTTTAGATTTATATAACCATATATTAATAAACAAAGAACAAAATAAATCAATAAATACTCTATTCCTTGATCTAAGCAAAGCATTTGACACGCTAGATCACAACATATTAATAGATAAATTATATAAATATGGAATAAGAAGCAATTCGCTACAACTTATCAAAAGCTACCTAAGTAATCGAAAACAAGTTGTTTTGATAAATGATAAAAAATCACAAATATTATGTAATAATATTGGGGTACCACAAGGATCAATACTTGGTCCTCTCCTATTTATAATATATACAAATGACCTATCATTATTATTCAATAATAACCAACAAGTAAAACTTATAGTATATGCTGATGATACAGCAATAACATTTACAAGTGAAAACAATGAAAAATTAAAATATACCATAGATAATATGATTACAAAAATAGAAAAATGGTACACATTTAATAAACTTAAAATAAATATCAATAAAACTAAAATAGTCAATTTTAACTCGAGAAAATACAGTAACATACATCTAAAAATAAATAACATATCAATACAAAATGAAATAGAATATAAATATCTAGGAATAATAATTGACAAAGATATAAACTTTAAAAATCATATATTTAATCTTAATAATAAATTATCGAAAATACTTTACTCAATAAGCAGACTATCAAAATACATTAAGACAAAACCAATGATTATCATATATAACAGCCTATTCCTGCCACACATAATGTATGGAAATATAATATGGGGTAATATTTATAAAAGTAATCTTACAAATTTAATTCTCACACAAAAAAAAATCATAAGAATAATAAACAAAACCAAATATTTCAGAGAACATACAAATTTGCTATTTGAAAGGAATAATATATTAAAACTCAATAGTTTAATAAAATATAACACGCTAATATACATGCATGACCATCACAATAATAATCTACCACAAAATATTTATAACATACATAAAAAACACGAAAATAAAAATAAAAATAAATTAAGGAAATCACCTATCTACAAAATAACTTATACAAAAAAAAGTCAACTAATAAATAGTATCCTAACCATGGGACCTAAGTTATGGAATGATCTAAATGGAGATATCCAAATTATAAAAAACAAAAATTCATATAAAAAAAAAATAAAAAATCAACTCATTGAGATACAAAAAAAAAATTAAAAAAAAAAAATTATATATGTTAATTATTATTATTATTATTATTATTATTATTATTATTTTTATTTTTATGTTTTTAAATGATAATAAATATCTTATAAAACATAAGAAGAAAACGAAATGAAAAAAAGTAAAGTAATTCAACAAAAAAAAACGTTCCGGTGATGGTGATGCAGGCGACAGCATAGAAAAGATAATTATCTTCATCTGAAGCCTTTTAGAGGAAACAATAATATAATGAATTTAATAATTCACATGATATATATATATATATACAACTTTCTTCTAATAAATATTATTATTATTATTATTATTATTATATATATTATATATACACTCGGGAGTGTAAAGTATACTATTTTTTTTAACATTATTATTGCCATAGTAACTTAAATAAGCAACATCGTTGGTATATTTATTAACAGTGTAAATTGTACAAATGTGTTAAATAGTGTAACACTTTCTAAACAATTCTATTTGGAAAAAAATTGACTGAAAACAATATTAAAAAAAATTAATTGTTAAAATTAAAATTAATTGACCCTTCAATAACATTACCAAATAAGATAATTTCAAAACCGCGACTATGTTTAATAATCATTTTTGTACTTTAGATAAATCGTTATCTAATAAAATTCCTAAAACTAATAAATATATATTTCCATCAGAACTAGTAAATTCAAATACTTTTTATCTTTTCCCTATTTCAATTTCTGAAATTGTTAATGATATAAAAATTGCGCTATGAAAATTTCTAAATACTTATTTGAAATTGATATAAATTTAATAAAAAATACTATAGATGAAATCAAATATATATTGCAGAACCTTTTTAATATTTCGATTTCGCAAGGTACTTTCCCAGATATACTTAAAGAATTCAAGTTATTGTTTTGTTTAAAAAAGGCGATAAAACTTTACCAGCTAACTATAGACTAATTTCTCTATTATCACAATTTTCCAACATATTTGAAAATGTAATTAAAAATCGAATGAATGAATACATTTTCTAATATTTAAGCAAACTAGTAGTAGGGGAGAGTACACGAATACCGACATCCTAATATTAAATCATCATAACTTTATTATTTCTATTACATATTTCCAAATTTTATTTATAGATATTAAGTAGGTATATACATATAATAGCTATTTTTAAATTTAATGTAGTTTGTTTAACTCTGATATAACAGGAGTTTCGATAGTATGTGCAATTGGGATGAAAATGAATGAAAATGTATTTTGCTTAGGTATAAGTTTATAACTTTGTAAAAAATTATGAAAAATATAAAATATTTTCGGCACATTGTAAAGTATAATTAGATCTATACGATATATTTTAAATATTTAAAATACCTACATTTTTAAATAATCGAGAATCGATATTGTACATCAACAAATTTCATAAATTTAGTCGTTTAAGTTGTAACGTAAAAATCAGTTTTTTGTTTATATTTAAAAAAATATAAATATTAAAAAAAAAATTATACTTATATGAATTATAATTATACTGATTAACATTTCATATATTACTTATTTTATGATTGGAATTATATTTTAGGAGATCTCTAGGGTGTCGATATTACGCGCATGTCGATATTATATCACTCTTCCCTACAAATAATGCTTTAAATTATCTTATGAAAAATATTACTAATAATTTGGAAAGTAAATTAGTATAGTTATTTTATCAATTGATCTATAGATCTATAAAGCCTTTGTTAAAATAGCTCATAAATCACTGATACTTAAAATGGAAAATTATGGATTTAGAAGTGTTACAAAAGATTTTTTACAAGTTATCTTGAAAAAAGAATGCAATGTGTGATTTATAATGACACTAAGTCTGATTTTAGTAATATTAATATTGGTGTTCCTCAATGTTCCTCTGTTTTGGGTCCTTTACTTTTTAATATATTTTTAAATGATTTACATATTGTTTTTAATTCTTCTATTCATATTTTATTCGCTGACGATACTAATTTAATTTTAAATATAAAGATGCTAATACTCTTAATAATATATACTAATTGTGATATTATAATATTATTATTAGTTGTTAATAATTAATTGTATTATAATAATATGAAATTAATATATATTATTTGCAAAATCTAGAAAAACTAAAAAACGTTAATTGTTATTGATAAACAATTGTTTATTATACAATAATTTAATAATGCATTTCAGTGGTTTATTGAGCTATATATAGCTATAGATGCGCTATTTTATACATTAATATAGTGATAATTAACATAAAAGTGTATATTAAACATTATAGGTGTAGGCAACTAACCTACTTAAACATTAAACCTATATAGTGACTTATAAGGTGAATTATAATTAATTTTTATAATATTAATATAGATCTACGACGTACAATGTACATTGTACATTGTACGTGTGCGATTAATAATGGGCAACTGTGTATTAAGTTATATATCTCGTCTGCATAAATATGATATTTTATACCACTTAATATCACGTGGTTTTGATTATCCCATCTAACGGTAATAGCAGAATAATATCAGAATAATAGCATAAAATAGCCTCAAATGTTTACATTGTGCTGTTATGCTGCTATTATAAAGTTTGTTTTTTTTTGCTATAGCAAATACTATAGTATGTTGCTATTATAAAGTTTGTTTTTGTGTATATTTTTGTATTATGACACTATTATGCTGCCATATTAAGTATATTATGCTGCTATTATGCTGCTATTAATTTGTAATGCTATTATGATGATATTATGCTGCTATTATTGTCAAATATGCTATTATGTTGCTATTACTGTTAGCTGTGATTCGCGAAGTTATGGTGCCGTATACGTATTCGGATATACATTTATGTACAATCATACACTTTAATAACACATACATTTTTCAAATTCAGTATCCAAATTAGAAACAGCTCCATCAAAAACCCTTGACAAACTTGCCCCGTATAACATATTAATATTGAACACAACGTCCACATTTTAAATGGTAAATTCTAAACTTTCATCATCAAACGGAAAGACTATATGAAGAATATTGGTGAAAATCCGAATATCTTAATAATTATAATATATTCATCGAACAACGTAGCCTATAGGTGATATATATATATAGACGATATATATTAGAATCAGATAGAGTGTAAACACTCAGGAAAACACAAAAGCAAAGCTTGACTAGGTATTTTCCCACTCAACTTGATAACAGCATTACAAGAATAACAAAATAAAAAAATATAAGTAAATTATAAAATGACAATAACTTATTTTAAAATTTCAATTTTGTATATTATTAGAACTATAATTGTGTATATATATACTATTGTATATATTATTAAAGTGATTTGAAAAAATATAAGAAAATTATAAAATGACAATTATAAAATGATAATAACTTATTTTAAAATTTCAATTTTGTATATATTTATAAATATAATTTTGTATATATATATACTATTGTATATATTATTAAAGTTATTTGATTTGTAAATGTGATTCGTGTAAATGAAAATCGTGCTGAATAAATAAGTAAGTATATACTTGAATATTGTTATCAAGGAGAGGTCATAATTTTCAGTTAAATACAAAATAAAATATAATAAATAATAAAAGTATATATAAATATATATATATCTATACTAGGGTGGGTGGCCGGCGTTGCCCGTGAATGAGACTATTTTAGGTGTGGGCGTAATGGGTTAGTTGAGACCATTGGGTATTTTTTAGATTTTTATATAATGTTTTCTAGCAGTCAGTGGGCCGTTATTTTTTTTTTTTTATTTTAATGAAAAAAAAACAATGATAATTTCATAATGTATTTATTAAAACAAAACTTTAACTACTTTGGTCTACTATACTAATGAGTAAAAGTATTTCTAAAAACTTCAGGGTAAACAACATTTGAATTAATTCTTCCACGGGGGTTATAAATATGAATATTGGCTGGATTTCCAACTCGCGAAAGACTGACATACAACTGTCCGTGCGTAAAACAATCACGTTCAAGATGCATGCCAATCGTTTCGAAGGTCTGACCTTGAGATTTATTTGTTGTCATGACAAAAATTACCTTGACAGGAAACTGTAGCCTTTTAATAGGGAAATATTGGTCTGCTGCCGTTAACGGTATCCTTGGAATTAATACATGATCACCTGCGTAAGGTCCTATTGCGATTTCGGCAGAAATAATCTCATCGAATAGTTCCCTAATTATCAAGCGAGTTCCATTTAACAAGCGATGTGTCTCTATTGATCGAATCAGCATAATTGGTGCTCCGATTTTCAAGTCTATGACGTGTGAGGGAATACCACTTACTTCAATCGTATTCAAATACTCTACGGGTACATCATCAGCGCTTGTTCTTCGCACATCAATCCATCTTGACTATAAACTGTATCCAATGAGATATACCGTTTACATTCGCCAGGAATTAGATCGAGGACAGATTTGTTTATTCTATTTACTACCGCGTTCAGGAAACATAGAATTGTACGCTGTGTGAGCCATTGTGAATTAGTAAAATTAGCTGACAATGTAGCGTATACAGCTTCAATTAATTTTGCCTCACTATCAAAAATATTATATCACTTATATAGGCTCACTCGGGAAGTAATGCAGCTAAAAAAAACCTATACAAATTAAAACTTAACCCATCCTAACCATACCTGTGAAAATAACAATATAAATGAATATGCTTTTATAGGATCATACGGGAAGTAATGCATCTAAAAAAAACTACTAATATTAAAACTTAACCCAACCTAACCAAAACTTTGAAAATAAATAAAATTCAAAATATCAATGACCACACACATACATATATCAATATGCGTTTATAGGCTAACTCGTGAAGTAATGTAGCTAAAAAAACTTACACAAATTAAAACTTAACCCAACCTAACCACAACTGTGCAAATATCCTTGTATAGGCTCACTCGGGAAGTAATGCAGCTAAATAAAACCTATACAAATTAAAACTTAATCCAACCTAACCACAACTGTGAAAATAACAATATAAATGAATATGCTTTTATAGGCTCACATGGGAAGTAATGCAGCTAAAAAAAATCTACCAATATTAAAACTTAACCCAACCTAACCACAACTGTGAAAATAATAATATAAATGAATATGCTTTTATAGGCTCACACGGGAAGTAATGCAGCTAAAAAAATCTACCAATATTAAAACTTAACCCAATCTAAACACAACAGTGACAATAAATATAACTAAAAATATCAATTACCACATACACATATATATATATATATATATATGTGTATGTGTTTAGGTTGGGTTAAGTTTTAATATTGGTAGATTTTTTTAGCTGCATTACTTCCCGTGTGAGACTATAAAAGCATATTCATTTATATTGTTATTTTCACAGTTGTGGTTAGGTTGGGTTAAGTTTTAATATTCGTAGGTTTTTTTTATCCGCATTACTTCCCGAGTGAGCCAAATAAAGCTAAATGCATATACTTTTTTTAGTTGTATTACATATATATGTATACTATATACCTATATACCTAGCTTCATTACATCACCAAGTGAATCTTACGATCGAACACGGGCGAAGCCGGCCACCCACCCTAGTATATATATATATATATATATATATATAAATGTTATTATTTGTTTTGTATTGTCGGGGGCCCCTCACAGTTATTTATAATATGTACAAGTCTATGACTTCTTGAGGGGTCCATTTGTATCCGCTATTATTATGTGTGATTCAATAAATAAATATTATTATTATTATTATATATACATATATCGATCTCTACTCAAGAAGACTAAGACATTATACTACAATAACCTATTAAAAGAAGCAGCAAATAATCTAAGAAACTTGTCTCCATTTCTAATCAGCTACTTGGTTGACTATCACAACGTATTCTACCAAATGAACCCATAACAATGCTAATAGATACACTTGACCAATATTTCAATAATAAAGTCATGAATATAGTAAAATTACTCCCCATACCACTCAATGAACCATATAATCCACCTATATATTATCTTTCCTCCTTCAAATTTCCATCTACTACTAGAATTGGAAAAATCCTCAGTGCAGTAAATACCTCTACCGAACTAAATCTGACCCACCTCCTCATATGATAAATAATAAATAACATATTTATCAAGCATATTATTACTAATAAATAATAAAAACTCACTTACCTCGTGCATTGTTCCAAAATATATGAAAACAGCATATGTTATATATAAGGTATACCCATCATAAAAACCAAATCTTGACATATCAATCCTCTCCAACTACTGACCAGTATCCAACTTATCAACGCTCTCAAAAACTCTATAACGTGTTGTTGCTCATCAACTTAATTCTTATCTCCATGACAATCACATATTAAACCCATATCAGAGTGCCTATACCGAGCACAATAAGAATTCTTATTAATGTGGCTATTAATAGCCCTATTCATAGCCAATTTGTGTGATATAAATATACAGAAAATTTGTGTGTATTTAGAGTCAAAGTTTTAGAGACATAATAAACTAAACTTACACCAATAGGTATACTGGTGTAATGACAATATATTGTATCTTACATCTTAGACTATACGCTAAGGTGTAATGGCTATAATCATTACACCTCTGTTATGAAAGCATACGTCAGGTGCTACCAAAATTAACATAATACCCACGTATACGTTATACCTTATATACAGGTATACCTTATATACTAGGTACACTATTACCCATAATTAGGGGCGCTGCAACAGGGGGGACGGGAGGATATGTCACCCCCACTTTAAAATATAGGGGGACCTCCTATGTATTGGTCCTCCCCCCCCCACTTTTTTACAACAACATTTATTTTGATTGGTTGGTCCCCCCTACATACAAAATCGTTCCAGCGCCTCTACCTATAATACCATTAGGACCTATTATACCTACATATCTAGTAGACCCAGTGACTTTTAAGGGGTAGGTTATTTTTATAATATTTTATAATATTTGTATGCAATAGCCCCCCACTATTATTTATTGCCCCCCCCACTTTTAAATGTTTGCCCACAACAAAATATGATTATTATAATTATTATTAGTATATCATAATCATATTTATTTATTATAAATCAGTAGATGTATTTTATTAGAATATTCTTGATATCCTTCATATCCTTCTTGAATGCAGGGGGAAAATTCCAAAAATAATTGTTGTTTCAATTGGATATCATATATATATAGATAGTTAATACCTATTAGGTATAGATAGATAGGTTATATATATATATATATATAGGTATAGATATATACATTATCTACGTATTGCAGGTGGGACAGCGACTATGGTGAAGAGAACGCTGGTCGTAGGGGCTGGTTTCTCCGGATTATCGGCGATAAAAGCCACACTCGAAATTGATGCAAGCTGCGATGTCGTCTGATATGAGAAATACGATAAAATAGGGGGAATTTGGAATTATGAAAAAGTAAGATTTATACACCTATACGTATATATATATTTATATATTTAAATATATTATTGAAATTATCTATTCAATATTGAATCTAATATATAATATTATATTGAGAGTATCTATCCTATAATTATACCTACAACTACATTAACTATTATCAATAGGACGTGGATAATCACCTCTCAGTATCTCAGTCCACTATCACAAACATCAGTAAAGAGTTGACATGCTTCAGTGATTTCTTGTTCTCGAGCGACACTCCGAACTACATGCGGCATGGGTTATGAAATAGTTATGTCATCACTAGACAGGATAATTATTACGTAATCATTATTATTTATGAATGAAGTCTATTATATTGAGAGTAAACTTAGCTAGGTTTAAACTAGGTTACTACTGTTAAATAATAATATATTAAATTAAAAACAATTGGTATTATTGATTGTTATTGTTGATAAAATATCATAAATATATATTATATATATATATATATTCCTATATATATATTATATTATGCAATGTTATCATGTGTATAATAACTATATGCGTGGCACCACGCAGGCAGCTTGTCGATTACATAACATCGTACTCGTCGGCGTTTAAATTAAACGAAAATATCACTTTAAAAAGAGAAGTGACATATTTAACTTACGACGAGGGCGACACCGGAACCCAGCCTCGTTTCAGAGTTACATCCGTACAGACAGACACCGGCAGGGAATATAAGTATTTCGTTTCGTAAAACATTAACGCTATCTGAAAGTAATCGTCATATCATAATAATAATATTAATTAGAAATATTTCGTTGTAGTTATTTATAATAAAATACATATGAAGACATGTATTATAATTTGTATTCTAAAAGGCTTAAAAAAAGACTTTAATATATTATATTGCAGTCTCCCGATAATATATTACTATAGTAATCATAATGTATTTCGTTTCAGTGAAGTTTTCGACTACGTATACATTTGCAATGGTAAATATCGAAAGCCTAATATAGTCAGCTTCCCACAACAAGAAAAGTTCAAAGGTTATCCAAGTGTTAAGTTATTATGTCGACCTCATTCTGTAATCTTAATATTCACATATACTATATCTTTACCTTACGTGTAAATTCAATTATATCATATTTGTAAATCATATTATTTAGATAATATTATCTTAGTTTGAATATATATATATATATATATATATATATATATATATATTACTATTCCAGGAAGGATTATTCACGCCATAGACTATAAAGATTCATCTGAATTTAAAGATAAGCGTGTTTGCATAGTTGGAATAGGAAACACAGCTGTCGACATCGCAACAGATATCAGTAAACTGTGTAGCAAGGTTTTCATCGTAGTATTATCTAGTAATATTAGCACTAATATAAATTTACTACTTACACTTAGTTAACTGAAACTTAGTTATGCAAAATATAAAACTCTGTGACTACATGACACTTATTTATATAAACAAACTTTTGAATACAATTTTTAATTATTTTATATTTAATTTAATTATAGAATAGAAGACAGATTTGAGTATACTCATATTATAGTTTGCTACCCGAGTTTAAGATAATCAGTACGATTAGGTTAATGTGTACATGCATGAATAAACGTGTATTACATGTAATACACGTTTAGGTATTCTATAGATATAGATGCATCCATAAGTCTTCTATAAATATAACAATCCGATAGGTATTTATAATATGATCAGGTAAAATATATAACAAAATATAAAGGTAACAACTTTACTAGGATATACATCTTAAATATTATAATATTTAATTAATATATAATTTAGATTACCGTTTAGTGTTTATTTATAAGAATTACTTGTTGTATATTAATGTTCTGGTTGTATCTGCGTTATTGATAAAATAGATTTGGTTATATTTTATTAATAGAACATCTCATATCAGTTTCTGTATTCAAGCTATGTTAAATAGCTATTTGTGGCCTTAATAATTGAGCAATTATTTATGCTCCTAGTGTTGTGAGATGATGAAGTTACAGAAAAAAATGCATTTTTTATATAAGGATGAAGATCATTGAAAACTTTAAACATAAATTCACATGTACTTATATATGTAATTTCTAATGAAAGCATATTATTTTTAATTTTAAAAGTGCATAGTTTGATACGAATTTACATTATAAACAACACATATGAACTATATAGTTCAGCAAACTGACCCTATATAGGTGGCGCTGTTGGTTTTTGTATACAAAATAGAATTACACGATTTCGCGTGAATGTTATATTTTTTCTTAAACAAATCTTTGTTATTATTTTATTTATGTGTCATGTGATGGTCGGCCATCTTAGGATACATAAAGGTAGTCTCTAATCGTATTTTACATTAGTGAGATATAACGATAACTATTTAGATAAAATACAAAATATATGATTATAATAGATAGATAGATAGATAGATAGATAGATAAATAGGTAGATTGATAATAGTTTATTTCATAGATTCAAAACGATGGGCAACAACTAATAAATACAGACATGTATAAAGAATATTAAATATTTTAAAAATATAAATAAGTTGTGATTTACACACACCGAAAGTAAATAAAATAATAAAGGCAATATTTTGGATGTTGAATAAACGAGCTGAATACAATCATGAAATAACCAGTGCAAGTGCTTTACTGTACACGATATTTGTATCAAATATTTGATGGAAGAAAACCATGCGTTATATAGATCTATAACTGTTCCCAGATTATATTTAAATCAATTTATAATTACTCCATAATTTCTTTACATAGGATATTTAAAGTTTTTGTAGAGAATCCATTTTGAAATATGCACAACTTTGGACAAATGAGTACTTACAATATAAATATAATTTTATATTTATCGATTTGTTTTCGAATATATGAAATATTTGCATAATAATTGCACTGTTAATTTCATTGACCTTCATTCTCCTCATAAAAATCACAATTCCACATTTTTGAATCCTTTCTCGACAGCATCTCGCTATTAAAGAGTTCATTTTGATACTTATTATATACCTATATTGTATTTTTTACATATTCCATGTTAATTAATTATTTATTTATAGTAAATGAGTAAAATAAATATTATTCATTCATATTCATTCATATCACCCATATATATATGCTATACTATAGTAGGCTATAGTATGCTATCCTATACACGCATTATTAAATAGTTATCACGTGATTTAAAAGTAATACAACGAGGATACGGGTATACGATGGTCGCTGTATTAATGTACACACACGTATACTCCGAGTTAACATGTGAACATTAAGCGTTTGTTACCGAACACGTTGTTCACTGCCTAATATTAAAGCCCTGTTTTGTTATAAATTTGTACATTCGGTATAAATGAAGCAAGATTATTATTTATTTCAGATACAAAAACCTAGTATTATATATGTATAAATAATTAAATTGGGTCTATATTAAAAATAATTAATTAAGATGAAATTTTTCTCTTTTCGGCGAAAAAAAATTAAAATTAATTTTTTGATTTAAAATTTCTCGAATTTTTTTTTGTTAATATTTTAAATATATGAACTCATATTATTGTTTAATAACTGTGCCAATTTTTATTAAATTTTGACAATTGTATGTATGCAAAAATTACATATTAGTACATAATAATATTCATATGTACATGTAATTTTCTATGTTGAATTTTTACGGTAACCATACTGAATAATTATAATTAATACAATTGTTTGACTTTCTTTTACCTCATTTGCATGTGATTCTTTCTATATGTATCGATGTACTATAATACGCTTTCAATAATACATATATAATACTTTTTACTGAAAATGCACTTAAAAATACACACACATATAAACACAGATGAGTATATATATATATATATATATGTATAACAGGGTGCAAGTAATGCATTTTCGATACGGAGATGCAAATAGGTATATCTCGTATACGTACAAACTATATATATATGTGTGTGTGTATACATGAGACCGCTCTTCGAAGGTACATAAGAGTCTTATAGTTATATATATAACTATATGTATGATATTATGTATATATTATTATTTTTATTTGGTTTTCACTAATAAGTAAAAACTTCCTATATGTTCCTGGATGGGATTAAAGGACTCCACCAAATAAAAATAACAATATATACATAATATCATACAGCACATACTATTTATATGTCACATGCATAAACTCTACGTTCCGTATACGGTATATATATATGGATAATTGTTTAATGCCCTCATCTATAACAATACATTATTAGTTAGGTTGTTGTTATGTTGTTCGCGACCTACTCCATCCCAACAGGCTGCGGTCTATATATATATATATATATAATATAGACGTATATATCCTATAGGCTATAGCGTATATATACGTTTAGTCTATAAATATAACACTTGCCAATATGTTATCCTGAAACGTCTGTTTGTTTTTCTCATCTCCTCCCTATATATATACACACACATATATATATATATATACATTAACGAATGTAAAATATTATATTACATAGAATTATTCACAATATATATCTATATATAAATTAATATTATACATGACACAGCTCATCTTACACACATATATATATATTTATATATATATATATATATATATATATATATTCGAGTAGATAATACAGAGTATACTCTGTACTATAGTACAGTTAAAATAAGTGTACGTATACATAGTATATACAATGTATAAAGTAGTTATAACTACTTCGCTTAATCGCTAAAGTGTGTACTATAGTACACTATAGTGTATAATTAAATAAATTACTTACTTACTTACTTACTATAGCCTTAACCTCGTGGTATTACGTCAGGTATACATGAGCACCCGAACCGGAACTTACGTAATACGCAGGACATCTAACCGAGGACTTCCGGTAGATCTGATACCGAACAGGCGATATCTACAGTCGTTGTTCCGGTGTTTACCTATTCCGGTGTACGACTGGTCAGTGTAATGTGTACCGCGCAGTAATATTGATATGTATACATAATATGTATTTGTATACGTATACACAGTAACAACTAAACGTTCATTAGACACATTCAGAGTCTAATGAACGTTTAATATTATAAAATTTAACCTAAACGTTCATGACATATAGTTGTGTAATGAACGTTTATAAATGGTGTATAAACGTTCTTTAGAAATTTCAGAGTCCAATGAACCTTTAATATTATAAAATTTAACATAAACGTTCATGAAATATAGTTGTGTAATGAACGTTTATCAACGGTATATAAACGTTCTTTAGACATTTGAATTCCAATGAACCTTTAGATATATTATTAAATACAGAATTATTTAAAAAAAATTCTTGCCAATAATATTAATTTTCGCCTAGATTATTTATTTATATATCATATATTACAATATCATATTTTAATTTTTCTTTATTTTGTTAAATTGATTTAATTTAGCACTAATGGAATTAAGTATCAATTATTATTTTATTTATATATTTAAGTTGATATTATGATTTAATAAATAAAGTTACTATTTTAAAATAATAAATTCTTTAAGTATCTATGTTATTTTGATATCATCATAATTTCATTTATGTATCAACTTAATTATAATAATCAACAATAATTATAATCATAATTATATTGATAATTAAGATAATATAAATTTGAAATAATGTTATAATGATTTATCAATATTAAATATTGAAACATTATATTTAATATTAAAAATATTATTAATGTTAAATTCATGTATTAAATATAACATATATGTAATTATATAATATTGTAATATATAAGTCATTACAAGTTAAATACTAATATGAACGTATCTCCGCTAATACATATATAATTAATATAAGCATATTAATAATATAAAATATTCAGAATATAGAGTCTAATGAACGTTTTTGCATAAACGTTCATTATAATATAGAGTCTAATGAACGTTTATACAAAAACGTTCATTAGAATATAGAGTCTAATGAACGTTTATACACAAACGTTCATTAGAATATAGAGTCTAATGAACGTTTATGCAAAAACGTTCATTAGAATATAGAGTCTAATGAACGTTTATGCAAACACGTTCATTATAAACTGGAGTCTAATAAACGTTATAAAAGGTTCGCTATTTGGACCACCCAATGAACGTTTAAATTGAGTATAATGAACGTTTAGTTTTTACTGTGTACGTATATACTTATATATATATATATATATATATATATATATATATATATGTATAAGTATATGTATAAGTATATATACTGTGTATTTAATAAATACTATCTATACTCGCGTGTTAACATACAAATATATATATTTGTATACTATACACATATAAACGTATAGAAACTTTATTGATATCGATGAGTGCAGGGCGCGAGTGGTGAGACTATATACTCTATAGTATATACTATAGGCTATTGTGTATACATATCATAACATATACCATTATTAATAGAATAATTACCTGATATATATATAATGTTTAGTAATCTAAATCACACACACACACACACATATATATATATATATATATATATATATATATATATATATACACGTAATGCGTATACTGCAGTGTAAACTAGCATACATGGTTCGCGTACACAGGATTATAGAGCGTCGCATTAACAATGTATTCGACCACGAACTGTACGGCTTACAACCGGATCACCCGTTCTCTAAAGGTTTCGTCTCCATCAATGACGATCTTACCTACAGAATAATGACCGGTCAGTATACTGCAAAACCGCGCTGTAGTGACTATAATGACGTTATATGTATAATAATTAATATAATATAATATCTCATGTAGTTATAACTATATATAGTCATAGAGAACGAAGTGGTTTTCACTTCGTTCTCTATGGTTATAGTATTCGAATAGTATTAATAGTAGTATTGAAATATATATTTTAGTATGTAAAGTGTATACCAGGATAGAACGTTTTTAAAGTTTTGCAAGATCGTTCAAAGTAGGTCATAATAAACATATTTGTGAAGTTTCATTAACAAATATATAATATTAATAAAGCAAAAACACTTAAAGTGTTCATTACATTTAATGAAGAAATTATTGCATTAATGATTTATAAATTTATAAAAAAGTGTACTTATGTATTTTATGTATTTGTGCAAGTGCGCGTTGTCATAAAAATAAAATATTTGGCAAATACGTGTATAAATATATTATAATATTAATAAAGTAAAAAATTACATACAAATTTAAAATTAATTTAAATTTTTTAATTTTGTAATTAATATAATATATTCGATTATTTCTTTGATAACTTATTTTAACTAAGCATAATACTTTGTAGTGCACTCATGGGTCTATAATGGATATTTACGAGGTATAATAAAAAATAATAAAAAATTATTTATCTAACAAAAAAAATGTACGACTAGTTTATTGAAAAATTGATTTTTTGTTAAAATGCTCAATAAAAGTAATTTTTTAAATAATTATATACTATTTTAAATTATTACTTATAATTTTATAATCATATAATGATGATAAACATATATAATATAATTTTTTTTGTATTATCCATTGATAATTTTATTTGATTTAGACACAATTTAAAAATTATATTAAAATTTCGTAGATCGATTAAATTATTTTAAAAAAAAGTTTTTAATATTTGTTAATTATGTTTTTATATACTACATATGCTAAAAGGTAATTTTTCCTTTCATATATATATGTGTGATTTAAATTTGTTCGTTAATTTCAATGTACATTTTTATCTTTTTTAAATATTGTTTTGCTTTCTGAATTTTTGTCAGTTTTCAATTATTTTTTTTATTATATCTGGAATGAATAAGAGGAGTTATTCCGAGAGAGCCAGAACTTTTCTACGAAGGAAATACAAAATTTACCAAAACTGTCTATCCTAGTTCAGTATACTGTACATTAATTTAACATGTAGGACAATGTACATTGTATATGTTTCGTACGTTACGAAACATATATCTATAGATAGAAATACAAACAAACTGTGTCCGACTTATCCATATTCTGACTTAACGATATTTACCTATACATCGTATATTGTACAAGTGAAGTAGTATTACATGTATAAAGACATGTAACTATAGTTATTGGCTAATAATACATTACATATATATATACATATATATATATATATATATACACAGTTACAAAAATCCGATTCCTACGGCATATTAATATATATATATATATATATATATATATATATATATATATCGTATATGTACATATACGTATTAACGTGTGAACGTGTATTAATATGTAATACGTATTAACGTGCTATATATAGCCTTGATATTAACTTGACTATGTGCAAACCTTGCCTCATCTTTTATCAACATAGAATTATATTATACCTATTTATTTGAAGTATTTACTCAGGCGAGGTGGAGATATGCCAGAACATAAAGTCGTACACGAGCGGTGGAGTGGTATTCCAAGATGGCCGCCATGTGCAGGTATACGTTATGATATTGGCCACCGGATATAGTATTTCGATTCCATTCGTTAACGAAAATATCGTCAATGTTGAAAATAATTATATAGAGTTATATAAAAATGTTGGTACAATTTTATATTAATATATATATTACACTTTTTTAAATATAGATATGATCTAATTTAAACTATATATATATTAATACTTAGAATACGTGTATTTTAGATGATATCTCCCGGGATATCAAAGTTAGCTTTTATCGGTTATATAAATCCAATGTTTGCACTGCCCCCTATTGTTGAGATGCAGAGTCGTTATGTCTCGAGGCTATTTAAGGTAGGCACCTATAGCTGTTATGACATAATATCTTTGACATTGTTGCAGTAAATGGCAATACACGATATATTAAATATAAAGAAATGTGCTAAAGTAATAATATATTAATAATAACGTATGTATATATATATATATATATATATATATATATATATATATATTATATCATGTATATACATTTTAATACAAAACATTCATATTTCCTTACTTATATATTATAAATAGTATCAATAGTATCATTACACCAACTAATACCTATGATCATAAACTATACCATTGTTAGCGTTTTCATAGTAACGAATGTATACCCGTACACAGGGTGATATAAAAATGCCGACTCGAGACGAAATGAAACGAGAAATACGCGCAGACGAACGTCTCAGACTTAGGCAATACGTGGCGAACACTTCGAAATACGCGCTCATGCGGAAAGCGTTTCCTTATATGGAATCGCTAGCCACGCCCATCGGATGCCGTCCCGCTATCGGTTGGCGAGCGATGCTAGCGGATCCTAGACTAGTTCTACAGCTCTGGTTCGGTGTATGGACGCCGTGTCATTACCGTCTACGAGGTCCGAATAGTTGGCAAGGTGCCAGAAAATCTGTTCTACAGACCTGGAGACGAGTGGAAACACCGTTCGGCTGAGAGAGAGATAAACGTAGATCCGAGAAGCATTCAATCACCGTCGGGTGGATTATAGGTGTATCTTATAGTTTAGTGGTATTGTTTATAGGTTATGTAATAAAGGTTGTATTTGTTTGATGTCGATTATTAACTTTATATTTCAGTTTCTCAATAATAAAAATGTTAAATAACCTTATATATAATACTTATATAATCCTCTAGGAAACTATAGCTTAGGTATATATAGGTATACCTTAAGGATCTAGTCGAGTATTACATAATTCATTAATGTTAAAGTTTTGGATCATTTAGGACACACCCTATATAGGGAATTAGTAATTAATAATTACTAACAAAGCATTCGGACAATCTTGGTTACTAATAAATAGATATTGTACAAACTTATGTATTTCGAAAAAATCAAGGGAATACGGTAAAAGGAAAAAGAATGGAGAGGATTAGATAATAAGATAGGATATAACTTAATACACACACACACACACACACACACACACACACAATATATGGGATGGAGGCAGGAGTTGAAACTATTGTTTAAAAAAGCAGAGGCGAACAGAGGGATGTGGTTAGAGATGAAATAGGTAGGCCTGGTTAAATGAAGCTGAAGGGAGAGCGAGAGTGGTAAAAAGATAAAGTAATAAAAGGAACATAATAAACTAAACAAATGTTCATTGCCCAAAACTGATGATAGGATATATAGGGACCCAATTAGGTGGGATAGTAGATAATATCATCTACTAATTTTAAATGCATTCATAATTAATTATACTAATACAGTAAATCATGAACATAATAATTATTGTTCCTACTCGCTTTATTGTAAAATTAATTAAATTAAAACATAAAACTAAAAACTACATAAAAATCAAAATATGTTATTCTATTTTATAAGTTTTCAATTACAAAATTAACTAAATTCAAGTGTAACCTTTGCATATATACATAATACATTTGCATACATTATTATAATAACATTTTACTAGGTATTATGTATAATATACTGGTTATTATATGCATTATAAATTGTTTTAATTGCATTGACACACTATTAATTGTTATTTATTATTGTAATATATTATTATAGATTATTCATATGCTTCGATATTGTCTATCAACGTGATACTAGCGCACGTTAAGAGTGATCATTGGATACATTTTGTTGTGTGAAGTTATTCTAAGGTAAAGGAAGATGTTATAGACACATGCAAAAAAGTATTCAATTTGAGCTCATATTGACGACGCGACAGACCGTTAAAAATTAGTAAAAAATTACATTGAAAAGTATTATAGAAAAATAATTTATATACGAAAATATACTAAAATACAAGAAAATGGTTGCTACAACTTAATTATCTAATATTTGTTATCCTAACACTCTTTCTAGTATATAGGTTATCTGTTTTCTAAAAAATATCATAAAAAGTTAAGAAAAAAAATTGGTTTTCCTATATATATATAGGAATATATATACCTTTTTGAAAAATATTGATTTGTTCTCAAAAAATATAGTAAAAGTGGTATAATTATTATAGTTTTATAAATTAAATATCTTTTTTTTTAATTTTACCTTTTATATTATACAGACTTTTATATATAAATAAATTGTAAAAAAAAATTCGTTCATATATTTGAGTTTTTAAAAAAATCCTAGAAATTTCGTTTATTTCATTTCATTTACATGAAAAAAATGTAATTTTTTTTATTATCCATAATTATAACATTTAATCTATGTGCTATTAACATTTCTTATTATAAAAAAAATGATTAGTAGGTTAAAAGTAACTTTTTAGTCATTTTTAAAATTCCCTATGTTCAATTTCGTATTCTCTGTTAAACATGTTAAACTTCTATGAATTATCGCGAGCCCTATAGGGTGTATAATATAGGTATATACCTACAATGTATCACATATAACATATAGTATAACATATAACCTATATATCATATATGATGATCGCAAATTAATACAAAATATGTTGACTATATTATATAGTCTATATATATAGTTAACATATTTTTTAAAATTTTTTGATCATCTCAGCCGTACGCCGTACGCCGTACGCTAAGAGTGATCATTCAGCTGAATATGATTCATCCAATACGTCATACGCCTAATACCTCGTATCGTGCACTGCGCGCGCACGCACATTTTGCGTCGCACATTAATTTTAATTAAACTTTTTATCCTTTTTATCCTTTTTATCTAAGGCTTTTTATATATATATTATACATCTTATAAATTATAAGTTATAATAAATATTTTAGGAGGTCTTAATATAATGTTCTTAATATATATGTCTTAATATAATAGTTATATAGGTAAGCAATTGCTTCATAATTATAATTATAACCTATAGTATCTTATTTTATTATTTAAAGAAGATAAAGTATATAGGTGAGAAGGTATATAATATATACATTCTCCACTATATATGGTATGGTAACGTTTTTTCCGAATGTAAAATATATTAGGTATAGTTTCTGATATATAGGTTTATATCCTACCTATCCTATAAATTATTTGAACCCATAATTTGAATAACAAATTTAATAAATAACAAACAAATTTATATATAAATATATTATTAATGTTTCCAATTATTGTATAATATAGTATAATATAACTTATTTGATACTTAATAGAAAACTAGCTTAAGCTATGTAGGTATATATATATAACTGTATAATTATACTATAATATATATATATAATCCCAGCAACCAGTAATAGCCACATAATAGCAGCATAACAGCATATGTAATAACCTCAAATGTTTACATTATGCTATTATGCTGCTATTAAATGTCTATTATGCTGCTATAAAATGTATATTATGCTGCTATTTAAAGTCTATTATGCTAATATTATGCTGCTATTAATTTTAAAAGTATATTTTGCTGCTGTTATTAGAATAGCAGCATAATAGCAGCATAATATACATTTAAATTAATATCATCATAATATTAGCAAGGAAATCCTTGATATTAGTATAATAGACTTTAAATAGCAGCATAATAGCATGACAAATTAATAGCAGCATAATTATTATGATAATAAACATTTAATAGCAGCATAATAGCACAATGTAAACATTTGAGGCTATTAAATATGCTTTTATGCTTCTATTATGCGGATATTACTGTTTGCTGGGATCATAGATGTATAGTTGTAAACTATAAATCTATAGCTGGGATGCATATAAAGATCAAAGTGCTCTGATATAAATATTCAATATTCAAAATGTATATAAAACAAATATTCTTCTACCCTTTGTTATTCACAAAATATTATAAACATATACAAAATATATTAATTTGTAAAAAATATAAACGAGTTTATAAACCAAGGTTTAGAAATATAATTAAGAAATATGAGTTGCATTAAACTTATAAATATCATACGAAATGTAAAAGTTAACACAGTTTTTAAACCTATTAAGTTAAATAATGAATTTGTTAGTATATTTCATAATATTAACTATTATTTATTTATTAAAATCCATAAATTTTATGATAAAAATAAGTTATTATTTAGATTATCGAATACAATTTATAATTATGGATAGGAATATTTTTACCAGGTTCATGCTGAAAATATATAATTATGGATAGGAATATTTTTACCAGTTTCATGCTGAAAATATATATTTATCATGGTTCATAATTATCGGTAATTTAATAATATATACTTAGTTACTAAGTAACTTAGTATATAATATTATATTATACTATATAATATACTTAGTATAATACTATATTTAATATTGAATATTTAGTAATATAATTATTATATAATATAAATATTATAATAATATTACTATCTACGACTGGATTCTACGTATTGATTTTATAAATACATATTAAAACTTAAATTTTAATTCAAAAGTAATATTATAATATTAAATATAATTATTATATTATAATTATTATTATAATAATATTATAATAATATTAAATATTATATTATATAATAATTATTAATTATTATCATATGATTATTAAATATAATTTATTTTTATTCTGTATAAAAACCGGCATAGATATTTGTGTATAAATTATACAGTATAATACTCATGGTCGGTCGGTTGGGCCCCAACTTGGGGCATAGCGAGTGTGAACTGTGCGAGTACTGAATAGCGAATCATCATGATTCGCTGATGATTATCATCATATTAAATATGTAGAATTGTGTAATATCTATGAAATTAAAATTACATTTGACCGGTTACTGCACGAGTTGGGAACTGTTTTCAAAATTTTACCAGCAATTGAAGCGGGCGGCCAACTATGTATTATCCCTACAATTTGTTAAAATCTGTTTTATAATATATCTTATAGACTATAATGACAAGTATACTTTATATAATAATAGTTAATATAAATCTCCAATGATATTTTATTTTTAAATATAAATGTATTATATACTATACTAAGTATAATACTTATCACATATTCTATCATTCTGATAGACTTATCATTCTGATATTTAGTTTTGCAGCCATTTTTAAATAAATACCATATTAATTACAATTATAATGTTTATATTCATTAAAACAATATTCTATATTCTTAAGATATTATAATAATACTAAATATAATTAAATAATGATATATATATATAAATTGAGTATTATTATGTAGACTTATTTTAGATGAAATGAAGAAAAACCTATTTACTATAAATATATATAATATTATATATCAGTTGTGCATTATTAGTTATATGGGAATAGATATGAATATACTATAATATTATATAATAATTATAAATCATAACAACAATTTGACGGAACTTTAAATTGCAGGATTTATTTTACATAGCAGGAGTTGATTGATATTAATTAGAGTATGGTGGTGGAGGTTTAGTTATTTCTTTAGCTTTGATTAATTTATATATATATATATATATATATTATAGAGTGGTAGATTTGTGATAGTGTATGATGCGTTGTGTAATGTTGAAGGTGATTAATGTATGATCCATCTAGCCAATCAGTGAGTCTGATTGGCAAAGATAAACTTGAGATATCCGATTCATCGAAATACTAGTCTCGACTAACAATGCAAGCTCCTTGGACTAAAGCGATGAATATCTTAGTAGTTTTCTTCTTGGCATATCGATAATAAGAGTAGCCTAGTTTATTGAATATGTTATATATATATATATATATAGTATATCTAAATATAAATAAATCAGAGCTAATGATTTATTTAGTAATGTAAATAAATCACTGACTTTAAAGAAGATTAAAACTAGTTACTTGTTTTTGATGTGCAGAATTTAAATTGACATAGAAATGTTAATATTATTATAATTATAGTATGTATATATATAAATTTATAGAGGTTATTAAGAGTAATTTACTTATTATTTGGAATAAGATTTGGTAGAGTTAACAAAATTAAGTTATAAATTAAATACCAAATAAAATTTAACAAAAGTTCTATAATCTAGTTTAGGATCAATAAATTAATTTCTATAATAAGTATTTTTTTAGTATACATTTTTACAGAGGAGAAATATATATATGCAATATAATGCATTATAGATATACCACCACTGGATACAACACCATCGTAACCCCTTAACTGACATTGTGTGCTGCAATGGTTTCAGCTAATCCTGATATAAAATAAACAGCAGATAACAACTGCTTAGATTATGCCTTCCATCAATCACTGGTGAAACATCGTTCTGAATCGCAACATCTCAACAATTGAAGGCATAACCACATGCTCTGACATCTATGGCATTGATATGTACATTGTACAATCAAGACAAGAATTATAAATTACCTATTATCCTTATGATATTGTTCAGAAACCTTATAAATATATTACTATTTAAGAAGTCTCTAAACCGTGTTTTAATAATAATAATTATTAAAATTATAATTACAATTATTTATCGACTCAATATAATATGTAAATATGTTATATGCTCTGTATAAATGAAATGAAAAGTAAATATATAAGAATAAGCCGCCCGATGTACCGGGTACATTGTACCCTGCTGTCAGCGTAGACACACGGACGATATAGGGTTACGAGTAATATAATAATTAAATATCGCCACCTATAGTTGGGATATACGATTTCTCGCCTTTAGTTGGCTGTAACCTATTATTATTTTAGGATAAACCATATTTTAACTATTAATACGCTAAGCTTATGTACCCCTATCATCGTAGACACACGGAGGATGCAGAGGTTTGTCTACCTCCGCGAACAACCGTAGCTCTACGTCCCCCGAAGACCTCTTCTTCCCGGGCACCAAGTGTAAGTACACGCTCGACCTTGACATCCTGATGCCCGAAGAGGAGACGCCTATTCCCGTCTACAGGGTCATGGACACCAAGGGCAACATCATCGACCCCTCACAAGATCCCAAGGTTACCACTAGTTTTATTGCAATATTCGCATATATGTGCTAATATATATATTAAGTTATCCCTGAATAATAATTATGTGATCTACATCTAGTATTATAATAACATCTAATATGTATAATAACATCTAATAATATATATATGTATATAAACACAACTTTTAGTCTTTATTTAATTATCTAATAGTTGAGTTTTTAAAATGTAATATTTATTGATTACTAATATTAAAACTAATTTTTATATTTTTCATGTAAGTTATATTTAGATATAAAAACATATATGAATTTTGTTTTTCATAATGTTGTATTATATTGCTTTATATAATATATACATTTAGACTAATGATATATCATATAATATAATTTAGGTTTTATACTATATATTACACTATAGGCTTATTACTTATCTCTATGTAGAGTGATAAGACTAATAATAACTTGGAAGGGATCTATTATATATATATATATATATATATATATATATATATATATATAATGATACACACACAGTGATGTACTGTACATAACTTGTATGTTAATATTATTACTTGTATTAACTTACTACACTTAACTTAATAATTTAAATATAATGTAGTCATTAACCCTATAATGTGGGGCCTATATATAGATTTATTATAATGTATCATTATAATAAATGAGCTGCAACTGGTTTTAAAATTATATATCTATACATATTATATATATACAGTTGTATTTGATAAATGTATTTGACCTCATGGTGCTATATACATATAAATACATTATATTATATATAATATAATGTATGTATATATAATTGATGGGGTCAAATATATTTATCAAATACACATACTTTTTTCACAAATAATCAAATACACATTAACTATTTATACAAATATTTATGTAATATTTTATAAAAATACAAATTTAATATAATAAATTAAAAAGAAAACAACAACATATGAATATAGGTAATCTGGTATGAATTAAAAATAACTTTAGAATAAATAGCGAAATAATCTAGAAAACTAACTAATTATTAAATAACATTATTTTGATTAATAGTTATTATAATAAACGTGTATAAGTTTATCAAATCATATGTAATACATTTTAGTTAATTTAAAAAATTGCAATATTTTAATAATTATAAATTTATATGAAATATTATATTATTTAAGTATAAATAATAAAAATATATTTTAAATAAAACATATTGATTCCCATATGTAGCGTAATCTTACTAATACTAATGTAAGGCTCATCAAATTAATAACAGCTATTAACAAATATTGCTACATATTTAAATATATCATACTATTATAATCATAAAGTATACGTTGTGTTTATATTATATATTAGAGATGAGATATAACTTCAACGTTTACATTTCAGTTATATATTTCAAATACACAAGAAATATTTATTTATTTGTAAATTAAAAATATAATAATATTTTACAATCCTTATTTATTATAAATATATTATTAAAAATTCATATTTATTGATAAATTAGATTTTATGATGAAATATTTTTTTATATATTATTTATGTAGACATTATTATTATGTCTGTATTATTATTATTATTATTATTATTATTATTATTATTATTATTATTATTATTATTATTATTATTATTTATTATAAGTATGTCTGACATTCTATATAACTTAATTTATATTATATAATATTGCAATATTAATTTATCATAATTAATCATTAATTTAAAGTTTTAGCATTGATTTTAGAATCATACTCGCATATAGTAGGAATCGGTTTAAACCCCATTCAGGCCCATAAATAGGTCTTAAATTAATATTTAGAATTGATCTTATATAATTGTGTATAACTTCTTAACACCAGAGCTGCTTCGAAGGGACATTAGAGCCATTTGGTTATAAGATATAACTGTATCTAAGTTCCTGGATGGGATGAAAGGACTCCACCAAAAATAACCAATAATTATCTTTGAGTAATTGATTTTATTAATATTTTATGGCTTTTATTATAAATTAAATATATATAGTAAGAGAAGATATTTGATTATATGAATATTTTCTATCATTAACGACTATGTATATGACCTATACACCTTTATCTAATATCGTATAAGTTTAATGTTCACTTCTCCCCTCGTTATAGCTCGATCAAAGCACCATCATGAAGATGTATCTAGACATGACGTTATTGAACACTATGGATAGAATTCTGTATGAGTCACAGCGTCAAGGTTACCGATACCACCTACTGATGACTCATCTATTTAATCATCGATACCACCACTACCATCACCATTACTACTACTAATACTACTACTACTACTACTATTACTGCTGCTACCACTACCACCACTACTACTAGTACTACCACCACCACAATACCAGGTCGTATCTCATTCTACATGACTAACTATGGAGAAGAAGGAACACAGATAGGATCAGCGGCTGCAGTCTCTAACGAAGATCTCATATTCGCTCAGTATCGTGAAGCAGGTAACGCCTCCTATATTCACCTTAGTTATACTAACCCAACATGAGATGTCAGCACCTCTGTGACAGATCGATGATAGCATCACCTTATCACCATAGATGTGTTTATATTATCATCTTTATTACACGTTGATGTATCTATTATTATATGATGTCACGGTGCTGATAATATCATTACCTTGATGAGCTACTGATATATATATATTATATATATATATCATTACCGCAATAATAATTATTCTCAAGCAAACTACTATATTCATTTAGGGTGGAGGTTAAAATATGATTTATATTTTTATTTTAACAATAACATTTTATTACATATTTTCAATATTTAATATCTTATTTATAAATTGTCAAATCAATTTTGTGTATATATATAAAGTGTTTTCATAAAACATGTGAATGTAATCGATATAATAATTATTTGAAATTGATAGGAATATGTATGTATTATATTTACTTAAATTTTATATATTAAACTTTGAATGTAATTTTCTCAAGTCTTTACTTTTTCACCTAGTAACCACATGTAAATCCCTACTACTTTTTTGATTTTTATTATTTGTATCTGACATTTTTACTGTAAATGTATACATCTATATGAATCCCGTTGGATTTATTATTATATTTTATATTAATTAAATAAATGATGATAAACTTGCATTTTAATGAAAAAAATAAAATAAATATTTAACTAATTGAAACTATTTTGTTACACCATTTTAAATTAACTACATTTATATAAAGAAAGATATGATGGATATGATGGAGGAAAATATATGTTGAATAAAAAAAGAATTACATAATTATCCTCCTTAGCATTTTTAGATAGAGCTAAAATAGCATTGTTTAGATCCCCCCTTAATACCATGATGAATGCACAAAACACTACAGATATGTAGTAGCATCGCAATATAACCTTGACATCATCCACATACAGATTGTGATTCTATCTACTAACCAGTGAGTGAGTATGTCGTTTTATTTCAAGTATTAATTAAGTACCATTGTTACCTATGTTTATATTTAAATAATATGTCAATTTTTTATTATAAAATAGTTTTCAGTTAGAATTAAATACCGTATGCTTTTCTAGTATCATAGGAATGATTAACTGTGTGAGATATCGAATTTTTAAAGCTGATTATATTAATTATTTGACATTTTATTTCATACATATTGATATAGTCTAGTATATTTCTATCTTTTAATTACTTTATGGGATCTTTGTCAAATGAGGATAATGATTAAATGTACATTTTGTTAATAAATATCTTTGAGATATATTATAATAATTATCTATAAAGTGGTGTACACACCGCTAGAATCAAACACGACGATTTGTAACTGCACTTGTTACTGCACTTGATTCATGGTATACATTATTATTGGTGTTCAGATAGCGAGCAACAATAGCGGCGAATTGTTACTGGGTATATTATTTAAAATGGAACGTGTTGAATCTGATGGTGACTTGTTACCAGAGGCCGGTGACTTGTTACTGCGCTTATTATCGAGCAAATTAGCTGTTCACATATATGTGAGTATATATATATACAACTATAGTGAGCAACAAGAACGGTGACTTGTTTCTAGAAAATAGAACTTTTCATAGATTCTAGGCGGTGACTTGTTACTGCACTTGATGCTAGCGGTGTGTACACAGCTTAACTCGACAATTTTCTAATGATTATATTTATTAAATTTTTCCGAAAAATAGTATATTATAAACACCTAATAACAAATTTCATATATAATTTATCAATTTTTTACAACAATACAAATATATTATTATTGGAAATGATGGATATACGTGTATTTGACTAATTAAATAAATTTAAAAACTATATTAGTATATAATGTTTTATATATAATATCTATATCAATATACTAATGTTAACATCGAATGTATGAGTGACATAAGCAACAGCCTCGTCAACAGTAATATGATTTGAGAACTCACTTTATTTTTATTATTCTACCTTTATAATATAGAAAATTATAACTATATAATATACTTTCATGTAAAAACTTATATTTTATATACATACATATATATATATATATATATGATGTTATTTATACTAAAATGAGTCCTGCGAGATATACAAAAATGGAATTCATGTACAACATCTAGAATTTTTATAAATTAATTGATATAATTTATGTTATAATTATAAATAATATTTATTTTCACATATATATATATATATATATATATAATTTATTATGGATACAGCCTAATAAAGAACATTATTAGTTTAACTATAGGGGGATTATTATTTTAGTAATATAATAATTGTATATGGAGTAGCTCCCCCTATAGTTAAACTAATAATGTTCTTTATTAGGCTGTAGACTTGTTATATCAACTAATTCTTTATACAAAATAAACACATGTGTTATACACTGTATACATGCAGAATCCATCCTTTATATTAATCTCTAGTGCAGGGGTTCTTAAACTATGGGTCATGACCCAAAAAAGGGTCATAGGGGTTTTTCAAAGGGTCATGCATGGTCAACCCCATGGGGTTTTTTATTAATAATATTACATTTTAAAAAGAATATGTCTCCGAAAATTCCGTGTAATAGTAAATCTCAATTATTATTATTATTGGTGAACAATTACATTCTAAATATTTAAAAAAATATGTGTAGGATCAAGTCAGCTATTCGACGAGTTAAATTTTCCTGCGAGCCAAAACAAGTAGCAATTATAAATTGCTCTTTCAATTCAATGATTTCCTCTATAAAACATTACGCCCCCCTATTGAGTCTTTCAAGTTTAAAGAAACTCAACTTAAACGATCACGTTTGGACAATGATTCAAGTGTAATGTTTCAATCAAGTAACGTTACAAGAGCATCCTATGAAATAGCGCTTCTTATTGCCAATCAAAAAAAACCATACACAATAGCAGAAACTTTAGTGAAACTCTAGGGTTTCACTGTATAATTAAAGCTGCCAAATTGCTTTTGGAACAGAAATCTGTATACATATTGAGTCAGATTAGTTTATCCAGTGATATAATTAAAAATAGAATTGATTAAATGTCAGAATACATTAAATTACAAGTAATAAAAAACATTAGAATCTCACTTCTTTTTTTTTACAACTCGATGAATATATATATATTTTTCACATTTCACAGTTATTAGTATATGTACATTACATTCGCGATAGCAAATTTGAAGAAGAATTTATATTTTGTAACCTTTAAAAACAACGAAAAAGCCTATTGATATACCTCATCTTACCAGGTCGAGCTTGCTCGGCATTAAATTATTGATATAATGAACATATTTTCAGAATTTTTTGAAAAAGAAGAACTATCTTAGTCAACATTAACTGGTGTATGCACATATGGAGCTCCAGCAATGCTAGGATCAAATCATGATTTTCTACTTTAGTAAAAAAAAGAAGAATCCAGATATCACTATAATTATACATTGCATGATTCATCGAGAAGCTTTAGCGTCGAAAACTCTTCCTATTAATATTAAATCGGTTTACAAACATCAACATTTTTACTTTTATTTTTAAAAGTGCACTTAATACACGTATTTTTCGGCTTTTATGTCAAGAGTTGAATTCTACTCACAAGGACCTTCTTTATTATACAGCTGTCAGATGGTTGTCGAAAGGTAATGTTATAGCACGTGTATTTGAGCTCATGGATTAATTAAAAATCTATTTTAAGTCTAAAGGTAAAAGTGCAGAACATCCGTTTATTATAATTATGGATTATATTCCTGAGGAAATGGAAAACGAATTTCTTAGTTTAATAAATAATACATCCATGAAAAATGTATTCAAACAAGAAGAAAACATATCAGATTTCTGGACAGCGATATCATCATAATATCCAAAAATAGGCTGACAAATTTTCATGCGAGTACTTTTATTATTTTCATCAACATATTTATGCGAAAAAGGATTTTCTACATTATTGAATATAAAATCAAAAGCTATAAATAAACTTTAAGCAGAATGAGAACTGAGATGCATCTTAAGTAAGACTTTGCCGAATATTTCAGATTTAGTATAAAAGAAACAAAGTCACAAATCATGAATATTTTAAGCAAATCTGTTTTTTATTTTCAACATAATTATGGGTAATAGTAAAGTTTTATTTCATGAAAAGGGTCATGACAAAAAAAGTTTAAGAACCCCTGCTCTAGTGGTTTACTATAGTCTGTATTCCAATATGTTTCTGATGTCATTAGAGCCATCTATACATAATAGTGCATTTAGTTAAGATACAGCTATATGATTTATAAATAAATATAGTAATATAGTTTGTATACAGTAATATATATATATATATATATATATATGATTTTATATATATATATCATTTATATTATATTTATTACATAAACAATATTATTATATAAATAACATATATTGTATGAAACTCTATCTTCTCATAGTATATATATAAATATTATTTTAAATTGCTATTGTACATAGAATGTATATACATAAACACATGTATACTCTGAATAGGTGTATTCTTGTGTTGTGCTTTAGCACTGATTATAGTAGCATTGATGACATTCTGTGAAAAGGGAATACTAGATATCAACACACTATGACATATCACGAATAAGGAAACCTATCACTAACGTATAGTAAGTTACTATCTATTTACATGTAAACAACAGCAAGGAATGTGACCGCGAGGAAGTTAGGATCCCCTAGGCTACAACCTATAACTTAGTTATATTTACTGTGAAGTAGATTATACATCAGATTGACTGTGTTAAATATATTAGTGTGGCTGTATCTTTATTCTATAGGGTAGCCAGTAATCTCGTAAGACTTATTAAATTCAATTTATTTCATAATAATACAGTTCTTATATTATTATATATGATAACTTATTAAATAATAATATAATGTATTATATATATATGTATATATACAATGTATTGTATATTCGTATAAAAACTGTAATTATAAAATAAATTTATTTTAATAAGTCGTACGAGATTACTGTCTGTGCTAGCCCCCCCCCCTACCACCCCCCAGCAATGTGTACACTGTACAGCATATAGGACACTAGTTGAAATACAATCTATCAAATAATCATCTATTATAATGTATCTTATATATATGTGTGTTTATGTGTGTACCACCAGTATGTATGTGTGTGTGTGAGTGTGTGTGTGTGTGTGTGTGTGTGTGTGTGTGTGTATGAAATATAACATTAATAACTATTCTTATTGTACTACATTGTTATTATTGTTATTATAAAATAAGGTGAAATCTATGTACTAAGTTATATACTAATATATAGTATATACTAATCTATATACTAAGTTACACACTATATTACAATCACATGACAATTTATATCTAAATAGAAATTAATGACTTAATTAACCAATTCTGATTCTCATTCTCTATTTTATTATTCGAGTTATAAACCTCTGAAATATGTTTATAATATGTACTATAGGGTATCAAGAAAGCATAAGTGAAGTTAGTTGAATGATTAATAAGTAATAATTTACCATCATGAACATTGTACCATAGGCTGACTTAGTTATTATATAAACATTATGCATTAGGTAATATAAATAGTGAAAAGATAATAGAGTAATTATTAATTTAGATCTATTAATTTACTATCATTGGGTAATTAAATACTAGATTAGATAACAAATGCTGTATTGTTAAGTTAAATATATTCCACAATTCTAAATATTCACATTTAATGATTTTAATTTATTAATGAATATTTGATAATCAAATTATTTCTATGTTATGGATATATTCAAATTAAAAACATGTATAATAAATATTATTTTATATTATTATAGTATATTATTTTTATATATATATATTTATATATATTATCGTATATATTGTCATATATATTATTGTATATTTAATTTTAAATAATATTAATCAACATTATAAATAAACATATTTTTTGTTATCAAAGTCCTTGTATATTAAAAAATATGATATTTATGTTATATAAATATTTAATATATTATATATATATATATATATATATATATATAATATTTTAAGATCACAGTTATTTAGAGATTTATAGGGTTTTATGTATTCGTGTGTGAAAATATAGATTGATAAAATATATATACTATATATTTGAAAATGTCTGAATAAATCATTTCAATATATATATATATATATATATATATATATATATATATATATATATATATATATATAGTCTTACAAGTTAAATCATGTAATATCCTGATTCTCAAACAAAATGATAGCATTTACCTCGATTATGAAGATTACTAGAAGTGCAGTTTTATCTTATGCAACAATGAACTTACCTATACATATGTATTAATACAGATGATGTTATGCGTTCATTCAAATCTATTTCAATTAAGTCCACAATATTAACTCCAATATCAGTGTTTTAGTTATTTTAAACCTGACGATGACATTAACTACTAATTTCATCTGCCCGTAATCTGTTTACCTCGGCTCATTAGATATATATGTATATATTTAATACAAATGTTAAGAAGTAACTCAAATTAACAAGTAAATCAAATCTATTAGCATTCATTCCCATTCTATTCCCATACAATATATGTACATAATGTGGTTGCATTATTGATATTATTGTACATGATTGATATTCAAACCGTCACCTGTGACCGCAGGAGTTCTGATGTGGAGGGGTTTCACACTTGACGAGTTCATGGATCAGTGCTACGGTAACAAGTCTGACCTCGCTAAAGGTCGTCAAATGCCGGTGCATTACGGCAGTAAAGATCTCAACTTTGTGACTATTTCTTCCCCCCTCGCCACTCAAATGCCCCAAGGTTACTAGCGTGCTTCGATTGAGATCATCTTTAATTTCGTATCAATACATAGTACTATGAACGTTGAAGAAAAGTGTGCAGAATTATTAAATTACCCATAATAAATATTACAATTATGTGATACAAAATAAAATAGAATATTATACATTCAGATATAAATATATATTATATTTATACGAATAAGTATAAATATTCTATAGTAAGACATTATTCAGAAACTCTACTCGTTACAGAAATACTTTAGAAATAGTAAATATATCGTAACGTTGTAATCAGAATAGGGTAATATTAGGAATAGATCTATAAACATTATATTGTTAATAATTAGCATTAATTCTAAGTAGTACCAAGGACATCAGCTAGCTATTTCTGCAATGATTTCTTACTCCGAAATAGATAAATTTCAATAGTACTTCAGTACTTCAGCTATATTTAATTATATTTTAATAATTTGAAAAAATTTGAAACAAAGATATCAAGAATATTTATTTATTTATCAAATAAATATGTATTCATATTTAAAATTACATTTCTATATAAATATTTTATTAAAAATACAAATTTATTTATAAATTAGATTCAAATTTAACGAAGTTTTTTATATTATTTATGTCAACATTCTAAATAATATAATGTGTATTCAATTATATTATTAATTAAATATAATCATTTTGAAATTATTGATTTAAATACGAGTTTTTGCATTGCATCAATTTCTCAAAATATACGTTAGCAATTGTCCTGTCCTTGGTAGTAGAAGGTTCTATATCGTAAATGCTAATATTTATTATTATAGTTTTATATTCGTAAATAAGCAATGAAAGTTAGGTAATTATATTTTTCGTTTAGTTATTTAATTTTTTCATTTTATAGTATGTCATTTTTTTAAATAATGTCATACCATCTAGATAATATATCGTAGGTATGCTATTTCTATAATCATCGAACGTATTTTAGATGTAGTATTTTACTATTAAACAATTAATTAAGTAATAATTATAATCGGAAATCTTGATAATGTAAAGTTGACGTCATAAACACACGAAGATGTTCTCACGTATACGAATACTTACGTTTACAATATTTCAAAACACACATCTACACCCTCACCCCCACCTCACCCCACCCTCACCCCTACAGCATCCGGTGCAGCCTATGCCCTGAAGCGAGCTGGTAACAAGCGTATAGTGATGTGTTACTTCGGGGACGGGGCAGCCAGTGAAGGGGACGCTCACGCAGCCTTCAACTTCGCAGCTACCCTAGAGTGTCCGGCACTGTTCTTCTGGTAAGTGGGTCGTAGTGTAATACCACACGTGCACTAGGTAATAGTGGGTGTTGTTCTTCTGGTAATTAGGCTGTAGCATAATATCATACTGAGGTAACTATTTAGTAAATAGTATTTACTGATACGATCTGCTACTTTTTATTTTATTTCCAAATCTGAGATTTTTTATTTATAGCTATCAGAACACTATCTGATAGTGTTTGAAAATGTAATGACACTTTATAAACTTAGTATAATAATAGAAATACTTAATAGAAATACTCGTTCTGATGTAAATGTTGATAAACTCATATTTCCATATTAAAATAAAAACCAATACGTTACCATATAATTTCTTTTATTATATAAATATTATTTAATTTTTTAAATATGTTTTAATTTATGTATAAACTATTTTCTTATATATAAATATTTATATATTTTGTATTTAATCGTATCTAATTCCTAAAGAATGAACATTACTGGAATATATGAACTTGTAGCTAGTTACTTATATAAGAATGATCTGCTACGTTTTAAATTACTTAAATAAGATATTCCGTAACCTATATATTTACATATCTAGTTACAATGCGATACAGCATAACTATTATCTCTAACTTGTCTGTATTATAACCTCAGTAAAAGCTCTCAACCTGTATAGGTTTGCAGTTATACTCTCTATTAACTAGAGATTAGCTATCTAATATTACATAATATGCCTATTGTTAATATCTCACATATAATACCTCTATTAATGTATTATATAATACTTCTATTCTTGTATTACATCGCACCTCTATTGTTGTATTACATCATACCTCACCTATTGTTGCATTACATCACACCTCACCTAATGTAAACCTCGTGATTATACAGCAGAAACAATGGATATGCAATCTCTACACCTGTATCAGACCAATATCGAGGAGATGGAATAGGTTAGCTCATAACTAGGTGACCTTAATGTCTCTACCACTAACACAATCTATTTGTTTTACATGTTCACTTGCTAAATTTCTTTCGCTATACTTGTAACCCCCCTCCCTCTACTACACCTCTACCCTATCTATCTATATTCTATATATTTGTTCCCCTCCATATATTCATTCCCTCTTTCACACACTCTCTCTACCATTCCTTTTTTGCAAGCCTGTCTACTCATAAAGTATAAGAAGTTCCTAACCATTGGTTTACATGTTTATCATTATATCTTTACTAATTTCTCACTCTATCATCCCTATATCTCACTCCATATTCCATATATCTCTCTCCATATTCCATATATCTCTCTATCTTCTCTATATCTCTCCCTCATCCATATATATTTCCACTTTCCCTATTTGTTTCTCCCTCATCCCTATATCTCTCCCTCTTCCCTATTTTTCTCTCCCTCTTCCCTATTTATCTCTCCCTCACCCCTCCCCCTCGCACCCTCAGCATCTCGAGGTACAGGCTACGGTATGGCCACGATAAGAGTGGATGGAAACGATGTGTTTGCAGTGTATAACGCTACCAAGGCCGCTAAGAAACTAGCTCTCCAACAGAATAGGCCCGTTCTCATTGAAGCCATGACCTATAGGTTTATACTCCACAACATCTAATATATTACTACTTCACAACAAACTTAATTATACATCTTTGTCAGATATGATATATATATATATATATATATATCAATACGTAAATATAAATAAGACTAATCCATTAGGCATCCGCATTTGCAGGAATCTATATGTGAGAGTGCAACTGTCACTGTAATCACCCTTATTATAAATTACCCTAATTATATATCACCCTAATTATATATCACCCTTATTATATATTTGGCTGATCACCAGAACATATTTATCGGTTTATTTATTGATTTGTCAAAAGTATTACTTTAACCTATTCCTAATATATATAGCATAGTAAAACATCTTAGTGTTTGCCATTACAAATGTATACATAATCAAGTTATCTTTTGAACTTCTAATATCCAACCTTGAAACGGATACAAATATATTTACTTTAATTGTAATTTTAAATAATTAAGCATACTATTTTAATTATATATATATATTCACTAATTAATATGTAACAAGTATTTAAACTTGATTATATCATACATAAATATAGTAGTATAAGATGTAAGTGATTACACCATCATTAACGCGATACCTTGGATTATGTATGATCTATTTTGAAGTTAAGCTTACAGATATACTGATGACAATAGTTTCATTAATGTAACCTACACATTAGAGGATGTCTATTAGATATGTCTATTAAGAAATGTTTCCCTCACTTTTGTTACTTATCATATATTATTTATACAAGATGTTCCTTCAACTTAATTATCAGCCATAGTAATAATAAGATATACTTGTTAAAATTAAATTTGTAGAATTCGTTTCTAATTACTCACTATCTATTACATTTAATCTTTTTTAAATGGTATTTCTTTTGTAGACATGTAGATATATTGTATAGAAAATGTCTATTTTGGAGTATTTTAATATTATCATGACATTTATTATTATAATTATTTCGTAAATATTGTATGATATTAATATTTATTAATAAATTAATAAATTACTAAGATATATATAAAAAAGTATATTTTAGATAAATGATAAATATTATCATATAAAATATAAATATTTATTCTATCAATCAAATGTATATTATATAAAAAAAATAAAAATATAATAGTTATACAAGTATGAAATTACAATATTAAAGTGTATACAGTATTATATGAAATGCAGTATTATTATATTAAATAACCAGTAACATAACATTATATAGAGTTAATTCTCGATATCTCATCAATGTTAATCAATTGCACGTTTAATTATATATCTATTTAAACAAACGTAACAACTATTTGATATCTAAACACATTTCGCGAGTGCCTATGATGCTGAGATATCAGGTGTGTTCGCTACACACACACACATCAACATGAAGACTTCACTACACTATCTATTACACACATACACTGCTAACACCCCGCCTCTCCGTCGCACAGAATAGGTCACCACAGCACATCAGACGACAGTTCCGCTTACAGAAGCGACGAAGAGATCTCCTACTGGGCTAAGGAAGATCATCCCATCGGCAGGCTGAGCTGTTACATCAGGAACCGAGGCTGGTGGACCGAACAACAGGAGAAAAACTGGAAAGCAGACTCTCGTAAACGGGTATGATATCAGTGTTCTATATTAGAGTGTATTATTAGTTATTATATACTAGTCTATTTCTTATTTTTATGTTACATTTAATGTTAGAACTTCCTCGATTCGGATGTAATTATTTTTCACACTAATATTTAATATATTTACACTAAATTTATATTTATATTATGTACACGTTAAATATATTGAAATAGATTTTAACTAATTATATCACACACACATATATATATACATATTAATAGGTATATAACTAAACTACGGTATTAAAGGTTCTAGAATCGTTCAGCAAGGCGGAGAAGAAGCTGCTACCCAACCCGGAGCTGATGTTCGAGGACGTTTTCGATAAGCTGAATCCCAACCTCAAGAAGCAGCTGGCCGAGATGAAGGAACACGTGCTTCACAAGTATCCCGAGCATTATCCCCTCGAGAAGTTTGAGAAGATGTCATAAGCCCCCCAGCGCCCTGGAGGGAGGAGAGGAATGCTGATAGAAACAACCTGCCATTATTACACATACTAAACATTAATACCCACCACCACCATGAGTCAACCGTCACTACATTAATCGTACACTCTAATTATGAAGCTTTATTTTTATTATTCGAGAATAAATCATAATGATAAACATACCCTCGATTATGCACTAATAATAAACATAATAATGAGGTGGTCGTAGAATTTGGCCTGAAGTGAATTGCAAATAGTCTTTCTGCGATGTCAATCAGTAATTCTATATAAGATTCCTTTAGATCAACGGATAGAACATTGCTCTAATGGTTGTCAACTATATCATTAGATTATCGATAATGTTATACTCTACATTATTGTATAACTTTAGGTTATAGTAAAGTATCTTAATATTATCTTATCATCACTTATATTACTGATGTTGATAGCTTATTAAAAAGTAAATGAATAATTATATGTATAGTGTGCATAATTAAATTTCTATAACTAATATATATATATATATATATATAAGTATATGCCATATAAATATTAGTTTAATTAAACCATATTTTGTTTTACAAATTATAATAAATATTATCCAGTTTGAGAATGCAATGGTATATGAATTAAAAAATGTATTTCTAAATTGTAGAGTAATTTCTATTTTTATGAAATAGAAGACATTAAATATAAACTATACAACTATTACATTCATCTGATTCACAATGGATGTGATTCATAAGTAGAGAAATATACATATGACAGCATTATAATGCATGGACAATCAAGTTAATACAGTATTAACATATATTTCATCAGCTAAGATAAGTTATCGTCACTAACGAGAGAGAGTAGAAGTAATGTCGACATTCAGATAAGAATGTATACCAAAACAATGAACACTGTAAACGTAACCCATTGTAACCCAACTGTGGTACTATTTATAATATTTACGATTTTAATATTAGTTATGCAGGAAAGCCGAGCACAGTACAAATAGCGTACATTTATTTAGTTAAATACAAATAAGTCACCATCGAATGAAAGCGTGCGTACAATTAACGACCGTATTACATCATTTAAAAATACTTTTCGGGCGACGGGGGTGCAGCCTTGGGCGGGGTGTACGTAGGTCTTTGGTTCATGTTGGTCGGGTTATACTGCGGTTCCTGAACGCTAATCCTATGCGTGGTCGGGCTGTAGCTAGGAGAAATAGGCGAAGCACTCGGCCGCGGCGGAATATAGATAGGCATTTCGTGGTGAGTGTGCTCGGCGAAGCTATTACTGGGCGAACTCGGCATATAGCCGGGGGCAAACTGGTTCTTATCGACCGACGGGGCGCTATACACCGGGGTAGCGGGGCTATAGGACGCCGACGTAGGCCGTTCGTACGAAGACGACGGGATGTAGAACGCCGGTTCCGGTTCATCGAACGAGGGGAGAGTGTCTTCGGGCGGCGAGTACGCAGTCGAATTCGGCTCGTAGCCGGGAGCGGTGGGGTCGTAGGTCGGCGGCGAAGGTTTGTAAGATCGATAACTGTAGTTATGAGGTTGAGGGCATTGGCCTTTATCGGGAGATGGGCAGGACGACGAGGAGGAGGTCGGCGAAGTAGGAGAATAATACGCCGGCTGTTCGTTGTGGCTATTTTCCGTTTTCGACTTTTTCTGTTTTCGACGACATTTTCGTTTCGGAGGCGTCGGCTCTCTTTCTCCGGAACGTTCTGCGCCCTGCGAACTGGCGGCGCTGAAACGGCAGCCGCCCTTCGATGAAAACTCACCATTAGGGGTTTCTCCGTACGGGAACCATTTCCCGTAATCGGGGTGTCCATTACCCCACGCGTTTCCGTTCATTTTCGCGCCCCTCTTCGTTCCTCTCCGACTGCCCGCCGATCCTATTCGATATACGCGATAATTAGTTACTTTCATAATAGTGTACATAGATTTGTAGTTTACCCATAGATAAAGGTACCGGTAAGCTACAAATCTAAGACGGGGTTCGCGGGATGAGAGGTTAAAGGTTAACTACAAATCTATGACGGGGTTCGCGCGGGATGAGAGGTTAAAGGTTAACTACACATCTATGACGGGGTTCGCGCGGGATGAGAGGTTAAAGGTTAACTAAACGAACCGTAGTCAGTAGACGCGGCGGCCCCACTTTTACATAACTTTATCCCGGGTTTACAGATGGCCATGTCAAGGGTAAGATCGTAGTAAACGTTGCCGATATGTGCGAACCTTTTCAGAATGATCGTGCCGCACACCCCGATCATGGGGTAATATTTCGCGTGTATCTGTCCCTCCATCGTATGTATCTGTCCCTCCATGGTATACGCTGTTGTAAAGATTAGTTTTAGAGTACGTAGGAATATAAATGTAGTGCGCGGAATAGATTAATTTAGTAAATGATAAGCGCGTATATAATGTTAATGAGGTTAAAATTAGATTTACTTTTTAAATATTTAAATATGAGTTTAGTGAAAACAAATATTAATATATAGAGGAAAGTAACCTAATACGGACACTTTATGTTTACACTTTAACAACTAATGGTATTAACATTGGTCTTCACAATATATTAATCAATATTTTTATTTTTAAAATATATTATATTCATTTATGTGATTATAGAATTTATTGTGATATTATAATTTTATTTAATCTTTTTATTTAACATATAAGGGGGTGTCCATATTTGATTACGGACAATATGTGTTATAATCATCGATATAAAGAAAGTGACCTGTGCATTGCACAGTGTGCAATTGACGCACGCAATGCATGTATGAGATAGATACGCGAATGGCACTTTTATCGATAAATTAACAAAATGGCATCAGTGGTTTTGATTGGATATTGGTCATATTATATTTGTCAAATATTAAAACAGTAGGATTTTCGCAGAAATTTATTAAAATGACTTCTATTTATATCGATATATTTAAATTATAAATATTAATAAAAAAAGTTTGATATCTTCAATTTACATACACAAATTTACGAGGAATGTTGATATGATGTATTTTAAATATATAATTTTATTTGTAGTATAGATAGTACATTAAAATTGGTAGTAAGGGAAAGTCTCCGATTACCGACTTTTCCATATATTATGTTATAACAGTATATATATATATACTATATATTATATTATTATAAACTATAGTTACATATACTGAAGTAAAATATAATATGGTATAGTAGGTATTTGAAATGTCCCAGATATCAGTAATAGCAACATAATAGCATAACTAATATCCTCAAATGTTTACATTGTGCTATTAGTTATGCTATTATATTGCTATTATTAGGTTATTACTGTTAGCTGGGGTGTCGAGTGGGTTATATACCTAGTACACATAATAGTATATATATATATAATACATAGGACTTCTATGTAGCCGGCGAGTTAGTGAGACAGTCACTAGGGGCGCTGCAACAGGGTGCGGGGGTGGGATATGTCACCCACATTTAAGCGTAGGGGGATCTCCTATGTATATATATATATATATAGTATACTGTTCCTCCCCCCAACCCAATTTTATCAAAAAATGTATTTCGATTGGTTGTTCCCCCCAATAGCAAACAGTAAGAGCAGCATAATAGCAGCATATCAGCAAATGTTAGAGCCTCAAATGTTTACATTGTGCTATTATGCTGCTATTAAATGTATATTATGCTGCTCTTACTGTTTGCTGGGCCCCCCTACATACATACCATGGTTCCAGCGCCTCTACCAGTCAGGCCCGTCACAGTAACCTATACTAATAATCGAGTGGCTCAATTTGCAGATTACGTAATAGCTGCAGCTGCAGCTGCAGCTGAACATGTTCACTAGGTTAACCTAGTGTACATAATAGTGGAGTGAAATTTGAAATAATGATGTCGATCTGGTTATGACTCGCGATAGTGATGTAACGTTATACGTGGAGTTCAATAATGGCACTAAATCACGTATAATGTTACATCACTATCGTGAATCATAACCAGATCGCCATCATTGTTTCAAATTTCCCTCCAACCTACAGTTACAGTATACTGTACACTACGTCAACAGACTTGGCAGTATACATAGGCACTTCGCCGCCATATGTCTACACACCGCTGTGTAGTGTACAATGTATACCGTACACTACAGACTGTACATACCGTTATACACCGTACAGTGTACGGCGTACACACACACGTGTGTATGTAAGCCTCTAACGAAACGTGTACGGTATGCAGAAATCACGTATGATTATAATCGTATTAACGTCAAAACTTAATTAAAATAAAATTCGAGATATATCTAAACATTTTGTTATACCATTTTACCTATCCCATAGCATTTGGATGCCGTAAGGGCGCAGTAGATTTCGTGAAATTTTTTTTCCATCCATCTCTATTTTCTGCAGCTCTCATCGCTTTATTTATATCAAGACCAGTCCATTTCACGATATTGTCTTGCCATTGCATTTTTGGCCTACCTCGTCTTCTCTTACCTTCAATAAAACCCTGAAGAATTGTTTTGGACATAAAAAATACCTATGTTTATTCTTAGAATACGAAATATATTACGGAATACGTGTGTTACTTTACTTTTTAGGAATACGCAGTGAGCAATCGGCCGTCCTTGGGAGAGATTATTGTATTGGGGGGAAAGCATGGGAAAAATAGTATGTATTTAGATTACGTTTGAAGGAGGAGGTTGATGTCATTGCTGGAAGGTGGTAGGATTGGGAGTTCCAATGATAAGTGGCATATAGGGTAAAGGAGCATATATGAGAGGAGTAGAGGTTATGTAGGTGGGGTGTAGTAAGGAGAAAGGTGTTGGATGGTCGGGTGTGGATTGGAATAGTGTGTGTGTAGATGGAGAAGGGAGGCAAGGTAGTCGGGGGAGTTGTGATGCATGGTTTTGTGGATTGTCAGAGAAAGTTTTTATTTAATACGGTAGGAGACTGGGAGCCAGTGTAGTTGTTTGAGGAGAGGTGTAATGGAATCAGAGGAATGACGGGGAAGTAGATGGACACATCGTTTTACATCATTTTTAAGACGTTGCAGTTTAATAAGTTTGTAGGTGGGGAGATTGAATAGTAGGTTGTTGCAATAGTCGAATAGATGGAGTAAATAGAAAGAGGCGATGGTAACATCAATGGGGAAAGGAATGGAGCGTCGAATTAGGCGGAAGCAGTGTAAGTGGTAGTGGATGGATTTGTGCATGTCAGCAATGTGAGTATCAAGGGAAATAATGGAATCGATGTGTCAATGCCATGGTTATGGACATGTTTAGAATAGGGGAGGGTAGTCATATTTAGTAAGATGGGTGTGGTTCAGGGAGGGTGGAGGAACGTATGGGTAAGTGGAGAAAAATATCTTAGGTTTTGGTGGGGTTAAGTTTAAGGTAGTTGGAAGTAAGCCATTGGTGTATGGAGTTTATGCACGAGGAGAGTCGGTTGGGGGCATGAGTTGGGGAGTATGTGCAGTTGAGGTAGAGTGGGAAGAAGGTAAATGTTAAAAAGGAGAGAACCAAGAACAGAACCATGGGAACACCATAAGTGATAGAGCGGGGGGTGAGTGTGAGTTGATCATAACAGTGGAAGAACGATTGGAAATGTAAGAGGTGAACCAGTTGAGGACGATGCCAGTAATGGCAATGGTAGAAAGTAGGTGGACGAGGACATTGTGGTTAAGGGTGTCTAAGGCGGAAGACATGTCAAGGAGGACGAGTATAAATACTACGGTTTTATTGTTTAAACCGGAGTGTAAGTCAGAGGTAATGAGTGATAGCGCAGATTCGATGGATTTGTGGGGAATGTAGGCACTGAAAGATATTGGTGATGTTATTGGTTATAAGGTATGTGATAAGTTAGGAGGAGATTACGCGTTCAAGGATCTTAGAGTGGATTGAGAGATTAGAGATGGGTAGTTGGAGGGAGACAGAGAATCAAGGTGGGGCTTTTTTAAAGATAGGGGTGATGACTGCTTTTGAAATCAGGAAAGACGGAGCCGGATGAAAGTGAACCGCAAATGATTTGATAAAGAGGAGTTACAACAGTGTTAATTATCTGATTTAGTATTAGGATGGGAAGATGGTCAATGGATGAGGTTGAGGAGGTAGATTTGAGAAGGGAGATAATTTTATCAAGTGGGGGAGATTCAAATTTGTCAAGGTAGACGGGAAATGTAATAGAAGTGGCGGGAATGACAGGGGTGGGAAGGGTGGAAAGGGTGGTAGTTATTCAGGGGTGATAGTGGGGAGATCGGCTTTAAGTGAATGACCAAACAGTTGGGCAGAAAGTCTGTGTATGGACTTACTTTCATTAGCGAGTTTGTCAAATGTGTGGGTGATGTGATAGGCTTTGGCGGTATACCTTTTCTTTTATATAGAAATAGCTTTTCGGTGGAGATTTTCTATGTTATTGTAATAGGCAAGTGAAGTAGGAGAGAGATGTTTGAGAAAGGATTTTTCGGCTTCGCTTTTGTTTCAGTAGGGATATAGTATACCAGGATGAGTCAGGGCGTGTGATGGAGGTTTTAGTGAATAGAGGGTGTATTTATCGAGGGTGGAGGAGAGAGATGTATGGAGTTCAGCAGATGTTGAGGTTGGAAGGTTGGAAGGGAAGAAATATCGGAGATAAAAGCATGAAATGTGAGGTTGTGGAGTTTGCGTGAGATTCTGGTAGTGAGGGGTCTAATGGGTTTGGGGTGACTAAGGGTAAGGAATATTAGGAAATGGGGAAGAGTGGTCCGATGAAATGTTTAGTGATAATTTTATTAGTTTTGGGGAAATTATGGGTATAAAGTGTTATCATGGACATGGGTTGGGGAGATGACGTATTGTACAAGGTTGAATGAGGTGAGAAATTTGTTTAAGGACTGGATCATAGGTGGGTTGATAATGTTGAAATCACCTAGTATGATTGTGTTAGAGGTGATAGTGGGTAGAAATAGGCTAAATTCATCAAGGAATGAATTGATGATGGGAGAGGTAGGACGGTAGAAAAGGGACATATTGAAGATACGAGAGAAAGGTGAGCTGAAGGCGCAGCTGAGGGCTTCAGAGTGGGAGAACGAGTGATAGGAAATATTGAGATATTAGAGAAGATTTGTAAAATAGTCCGATTCCGCCACCGGGATGGGGAGAGTGGTGTAAGTTGTGAATGAAACAGTATGGGGAGTGTTAAGAGCAGCAATGTGAGGAGAATCCAGAGGAGATAAACATGTTTCGGTGATGAAGAGGATGTCGAGGTCATGGTCAGTCATGCAGGAAATTACATAAGGGATTTTATTGCAAAGAGAGCGTGCGCACGCCGTGCGTTGATAAGAGTAACGTTGAAGGAAGTAAGGAGGGGTCGGGTGGTTAATTGTAGGGAGGGGAGGGGGAAGAGTGTGAGTTATGAGAAGTGAGGGAAAGGGAGGAGAGGTAAGTGCTGGGTGAGGGGAAATTAAGGGGAGAGGTATTAGTAGGGGGGTTAAAGTATCACAATATCTGGTGGGACAGATGAAATTAAGGCGATGTGAAAATTGTTTGTGCCGCGGACCACGTAAATGAAGTTGGAGATAGGGTGTGAGGAGTTCAGGTGGTTGATGTTGGAGATGCAGTATTTATGAGCAATAGGTTGGGAATTGTTAAGGGGTTCACAGAACCAGACTTGAAAGGGTGACTTTTTTAAGAGGTGGAGCGAGCGGATTATATTGTTTTGGAATGATGATCAAGATAGGTGATGGATAGGAGTTTGGGTAGGTTAGAGGAGGAGTTGGGTGAGTATGGGATACGGTGAGAGTGTATATGTGGCTGGGAGTGGATATTGATGGACATAGCTTTTTTCAGGTAGGCTGTGTCATTACCTGTTTGGCCCAATGTTTGTGTGGGAGATAGTTGGTAATTTACCGACAAGAAAGTTAATAAGTGGAGTTGGGGGGTTTATTGATTCTTTTCCATGACATTTTATCAGATCTGGGAGGGGTGAGTAGGGGAGGTATGCATGAGCGGTGAGGGTTATTGAACGAGGGGGTTTAGCTATGGAAGCGATGGGATGTGATCGGGGATAAGCGAGTGGGGATAGTAAGGATGGTAGGAACAGTGGGTGAGTTGGGGGTGACTGGGGTACGGTTTTGGATGATGGGTGAGTGGTTGGGTATGCGGGAAGATGTAGAATACATGGGTTGTGGAGATAGGCGGGTGCAGGTGCAGGGAAATGATTGTTATACATGGGAGGGGAGCTCGTAGAAGAGGTGTGGGAGGAGCTATTGGAGTGTATCTTACGTTTGGTCTAGGGGCATATCTACAGTGGGGTCAAAACCACTAGAAACTATATTTTTGTGGTGGTGTCTCGTTTAAATAATAATATTATAGAAATATTTATATTACACTGTTGTTAGTTATTTCAGTTGGCGGACAAACATAGTACTATGAGTCATAGTACTATGACGTCATACACGATGACTCATTGGTTGTGACTAGTAGTATATTGTTTTAGTTATTTTATAATCGTATGATATATATGTTTATCAACAATTGTATACGAATTTAAATTAGTTATTTTATAATAATTAATGTGAATAATTATAGTAGGTATATGATATGCGCTTCATAGCTTATGTTGGTTTGGTAGCAAAGATTTTCCGAATAACGAATACTTCTCAAAATTTTTATATGTTGACATTAAGATTATATACTATATATATATATAGTATATATAGTATAATATATCATACTATAGTATATATATATATATATATATATATATATATAGTACACTATAATATAGTATGTGCATTAGGAAGTAGATATAATAGGCAATATAGTGCTATATAACATAGCGTTTCCTTACCTTGACGTTTATTCGTAATTTGATTAAATATATCTTCTAATATAGCTTGTAGCGCGTAGGTTTTTGCGTTATTTAATTTATTATTTTCAATTTAACTAAACGATTATTTTTAATTTAACAAAACGATTATTTAAAATTAATGTTTCTATTATTATCTGATGTTTATTATTTAATTTAAATGTTGTTAATTTTGTTAATGAAATATTACTTCTCATAATATCGTTATTATATAATATCATAATTAATGATCATTAAATTACAAGATTTTGATTTTTCATTCATCTAAACTATCATCATTCATGCATGAATGCATTCATGATTTATTATTATATTAATATATATATATATATATATATATATAGTTATAGCTCTAGTTAAATAGCTATAGCTATATATAATATAGTATACAATAGTATAATATAGTATCCTGCGTATGCATGCATCCGATAGAAGTATATATAGTGAACTCTGTGAATTTCAATGGAATAGTAATCGTGTATATATATATAGTGTGAGGATTATATATATATATATATATATATATATATATATATATATATATATATATATATATATATACAGATAACTATGACTTCGTGTATACACGTATACGATTTGAAACAATGGTCGTGCACGACTGCATCGACTTAATTGACATTAGTAGAAATATCGGAATACAATACCCAGCTCATTAGCGGTATTCACTGTGCGCATGGCGTGCTAGATATGTTTCCGATAGATATATTGTCCGTCAATAGATTTCCACAGATTTACACGGCTTTTTCCGCTGCGTTTTTCGATGGAAAAACAATGGAATTGAAAATATTAAATAAATTTAAAACTAATGAAGGCTAGTAAATCCTACAGCGTGCAAATAATCGTTAACTAATGTGTTTTTCATTTCATTATATATATATATATATTTTTTTTTTTCGGACAATGGTTAGTTAATAACCAGAGCCAATTATCCCATTTATTAGCGAAAACATATTAATAAAAATATGACGAAGTAGGCAAGGGAGAGGCCAGGTAATTAAGGATTTTACAATAATCCATTGCAGCAGTATTTGCGATAAATATTTAGACTGCCTGTCATGACACGAATACGTAGTAGCGTAATATCATGCTTCCTCAGGCCTAACGAATATAGGTCTTTAGACGTTAGGGATGAGGGTATACCACGCAAGTTCCAACAAGAGGCACTTAGTTTAGCAAAAAAATATGACGAAGTAGGCAAGGGAGAGGCCAGGTAATTAAGGATTTTACAATAATCCATTGCAGCAGTATTTGCGATAAATATTTAGACTGCTTGTCATGACACGAATACTGAGTAGCGTAATATCATGCTTCCTCAGGCCTAACGAATATAGGTCTTTAGACGTTAGGGATGAGGGTATACCACGCAAGTTCCAACAAGAGGCACTTAGTTTAGCCTGCTTTGCACCAGTAAGTTCTTTTGCGTAGGAGAGTATTTCAGGTTTGTTATAGTAGTCAGTTTTGTGTCGGTAATTAGTATCGGTATCTAGTGTATCAGTTGAGATTTGCGTATCTATAATATAAACAATGTCATTTCGGTAAGCCAGTAAGTCAGGTTTGCGTAAGCCAAGTTGTGTTCGTATGTGTGGTTCCAGTATAGTTGTAAATTTGTACTTATTAAGTAGAGTGATTAAAAGAGCGTTAACATAATTATGCCTGTGAATAATGTTATTATAATTAAATCTACAGGTCTGCATAATATGATTTAGGCAGTCATATTTATAATTACACCCTCGCCTTAAACAGTTTGTATTTAAACTTGGAAACATACGTTTACATCTGTAATGGGTATATAGTAGACCGTGCTTTAGCTTTACCATATCTACAAAATCGCGACCAGAAAACATCTTTATAGGAGAAGTTATCCAATTATTAATAAAAGGACTATGCGTGCCTAATTCTAAACCCTTGCCATCGACAGAATTAAATAAATATATTGAATGATATTTATTTATGGAGGTGTTATCAATAAACATGTATTCGTCATATACTCGAGGTGTAGACCATTTTAGAATAACGCTATCGGGAAGAGTTTGAATAATAGTGTCATCATTCCTTCTAATGGATGAAATCCTTTTTAGCCGCAGCACCGGTATTGCCAGAAAAAGACGAGTGATAGCTTTCCCACCGATACTACTAGGTGCGTAGAATACACCGAGTGAAGTATCTGAAGGTAGTAAAAGACAACGTCTGAAAAACGACCGAATACTTCTGTCCGTCGTTTTTAATGAATTTAAATATACGTTAGGGAAAGTCAAGGTATGAAGCATACTTGGAATTAGATGATTTTTGAGCATAAACAATTTTTGTTGGGGTTTTAGAGTAGATTTAGATAAATATATATATATATATATATATATATATATATATATATACATATATATATATATATATCTGAACTTCAAATATATTTGTTTTCGCCACGTTGTACACTTTTCTATTTAAATTATTACATTTATTTATTACATTTATTTATGGAGAGAAATTAGTCTATAAAGGTAATCAAGTTGTTTAGTCAGTAGAGGGAATATATAATGGATAATAATTTAAGTTGAGCTATTTTTTTGCGTATTGTCAGTTAAGTTGTTTTCGTAGATCAGTTATAATTGTAGTGTAGTTAGTTTTTTTAGTCGGTAGATTAGTCTAAGTGATCTGCTAGTTAAGCGGTCGATGGTTGTAAAGTATTTATTGTGAGAAGAAAGTAGTATAGGTATGCAGTAGTGTAGTCGAGATAGAATTACAGTCTAGGTAATAGTTAGTGCTGTGGATGTTGTTATGTAAAGACGTATTTTGTTTATATTAATCTTAAATAAATGGTGGGATGTGGAAGCTTTTTATGTTGATATGTTTTTATCAAAAGTTAATTTGTTTTTAATGTGGATGCCTAGATATTTTTGATGCAGTAGAAGGAGGGAGTAGGGTATGGTACCTAGGTACATTTGTGGGAATATTGTGGTGGGAAGGGATTTCGGAGGTGAACAATTCTTATTGGGGTTAATAGTAAATATATTTATCATAACTATAGTTATTGATGAGCCAGTTATTGATAGTAGTGAGACATGATTGAAGATGAATATTGGATGATTGGTAATAATCGGCGTGAATTTCAATGTCGTCTGCATAAATATTGTATTTGACGGAAGGAAAGGATTTAATAAGTTTGCTAAGGGGGAGTAGGTAAATACAGAAGAGTATATAAACCTCTATAGGGGAGAGGGACGATCTTTGAGGTACTCCAAAGATGACTTTGCGTGTGGGTAATAGTACACTATCATCAAAGCCCTTTGCTATCATGATAATCATGATTTGATTTGTTAATTTTAGTACTGTATGTTCTGTTAGTGATGTAATTTTGAAACCAAAGTAATACAGTATCTTCAAGTGCAATTAGTTTTAGTCTGTAGATAATTAAGTCTAGGTTAATGGTGTCAAATGCTGAAGAGGGTCATAAAAGCAGTATCTGTATTGGGAGGTCGTTGTCGAGATATTTCAGTAGGTAGTCGAGCAGTGATAGTATAGTCGTTTCTGTACTGTGTAGTTTTTCTGATGATCGAGTATATTGTTGACAGTTAGGTAGAAGATTAATTGTTTGTAGATTATAATGATAAAGGTATATATAGAAGGTATACCTTCTCAAATATACTAAACTATAGTTTAGTTAAAATTATAAGTTGAAATATAGGTATGTAGTTATAGAGTGTATTGCAGTTGAGTTGGGGTTTTTTTTACCAAAGGACTGAAAACGAAATGTTTTAAGATATAGTGATAATACTTGTTATAAGGGAGTCATCAATGAAACGTTTATATGTTGGTGCAATGGTCGAGGCGAGCTTTTTCAGAATTTGTAGGGGTAGGGGTTCTGATGGTGAAGAACATTTGGAGGTAATAATAAGATTATAAATCTCAGTAGTTGAGGGAAGGGAAACACGGTAAATGTGAGTATCAGAATGGCACAGTCATAAGAGAGTTGTATGTAAGGTAAATATGTGTTCAGGGTGTTTAGATTATCATAGGTTGATTTAATTTTATATGAAAAATAGTCAGATAGTAGGGGAAAGTAACCGATTATGGACAGTGCCCGAATTAGGACACACTCGGTATCTCAGAAACCATAAATCATACAAAAAATTGTAATGAATAAAATATTCATATTATATAAATTTTCTAAATAAGTATTTTTTATTTTTGAATTATTAAAATAGTGCTGATGTATCCAATAAACTGATTTATTATTACGTTTTTAAATTTATGAAAAAAAATATCAACTTAAAACCTTATCAAGAATATATGTATGGCTATAAAACATAACAATATATTATTAAAAACTATAGAATTATAAACATTATATATATATAATAAGAACAAATATAGAAATATAGAAATTATGTATACATAATTTCTATATTTGTTATAAACAAATAATTAAGTTATAAGAATTTATAAGAATTTATCTAGAGGTCATGTAAGTCCTTAATACGGACACTTACGATGTCTTAATACGGACACATTATAACCAATCAGCGCGCAGCGTATATTCTGCGCGCATATATGAAATATTATGATTTTCATAAAAATCGCGTGCGTTATAATATTAATATCACCACTGAAGCTAAATCTAAAAATGTTATTATTTAGATACTTTAATTGTATTATTAATTATAAATATAATAAAAAAAGTTAACTAATTAAATAATTTTAAATTATTCATAAAATTAATTATAAATAATATAATTGTAGTTTATCTGATTGGTTCATCAATAATATATAGTTTATTTAGTGGTATATAGGGTGTCCGTATTATAACACAGAGTATCCGTATTCGGACATGGGTACCGAATAAGGACACCCCAGTTATCTATGGAATTAAAAGATTAAATAAAATATTAAAATCACAATAATATCTATAATCATAAAATATTAATATATTGTAATTTTTGAATAAAAATATCGAGTCATAAAATATTCAGACCATATATTGTTAAAGTGTCCGTATTAGGTTACTTCCCCTAGAGAATAGGAGAATATCTGGTAGATCAGGTAAAATGACCTTATTAGTTCTACCGTGGAGTTTATTGGTTATTATATATAGCTGTTTGTAGTCATGTTTGTATCAGTTGAATTTTTATTATAGTAGTTAGATTTTGAATTTTTAGAAGTTTGCAGGAGAAATTTCGGTTAAGGGATAATTGGGAGAGGTTATATTCAGTAGGAGATTTGTTGTAGATTCTGTTTTGTTCTTCTAACAAGTAGTTTTTGTACTCCGAGTTTAGTAGAAAGGGTTGTTGAAGGGTTATATTTAAGTTAGTATGGAATATGGAGATTCATTTATGTCTACTGCAAATTGTGTAAAGTTAATGTTTTTAAGGTTACGAAAAGAAGTTATTTTTCTAATAACTTTAAATGTAAAGTTATTAGTTGATGATTATATCAATGGCATAATGGTCAGTAATGAATGTTGAGTTAGTAGAAGGGGCAGTTATTCTTAATGAGTAGAGTGTTGTAAATATGAGGTCAAGAGTGTGACCGTGTGTATATTCGTATACGTGTTTGGAAGCATTATATTGATGGAGATTAAATTGATTGCAATGGTCAATGAAATCAGAGTAGGGTGTTTATGGGTATTTATGAGTGAAATATATGTATATATATATATGATGTATACTTATGTATGTGTGTTAGTGTGAGTGTAATACACACACTCGTATTAAATAATAAACAAAATATAAATCGAATACGATACCCTATTGCATATAAGAATATATTCTGGTGGCCACTACCCCCGAATTGTTTAATTTGCATACTTTTTTAATGCCTAATAAATCGTTTATAGTATTTAATAATATATATAATATATTTATGTATATATATATATATATATATATATATATATATATATATATATATACTAGGGTGGGTGGCCGGCGTTGCCCGTGAATGATACTATTTTAGGTGTGGGTGTAATGGGTTAGTTGAGACCATTGGGTCTTTTTTAGATTTTTATATAATGTTTTCTAGCAGTCAGTTGGCCGTTATTTATCTTTTTTTTTTATTTTAATGAAAAAAAACAATGATAATTTCATAATGTATTTATTAAAACAAAACTTCGCATTTTAAGTTGAGTATTAAGTCACGAAACTTAACTTTTTCCGTGTCGAATATAACGGCAATTTCATCCGCGTCAACTGGTGTATTGAATCGACCACGATGCTCTCCAGCTGGTACTGCCTTATCGACGATTCGTAGATTGTATTCCGGCACTTCTTGGTCGAGTACGTTCGAATAAACGTGAACATATGCGTTTACACGTTGTAGGCATTCCATGAAAATAACAATATAAATAAATATACTTTTATAGGCTCACTCGGGAAGTAATGCAGCTAAAAAAACCTACACTAATTAAAACTTAACCCAACCTATCCACAACTGTGCAAATATCCTTGTATAGGCTCACTCGGGAAGTAATGCAGCTAAAAAAAACCTATACAAATTAAAAATTACCCAACCTAACCACAACTGTGAAAATAACAATATAAATGAATATGCTTTTATAGGCTCACACGGGAAGTAATGTAGCTAAAAAAAATCTACCAATATTAAAACTTAACCCAACCTAAACACAACAGTGGCAATATAACTACAAATATTTTTTTATAAATCTATATTTTTTTCTTTGACCATATAATGATGACATTTGGCGAAATATTAAAACAGAGATGGAAACTCTATTATTCATATTTTAATGATTTTTCTAATTTGATTACATGTATTTTCGTACTCCTAATCTGATGAATCCATAATTTATACGAAAATATTACCGGAAGTCGGTCAAATAGACTATTCTAAAATCATGTATTTTTCACTTTTTAGGCAGTAGCTCTAAGAATATTAAACATAAGAAGTCATTATTTATAAAATTATATTATATTTTAATTATCTATTTAATAAAGTTAAAATTATTGAAATTGAATAATTATTGTAGATTTTGATTGTTTACATCACCGTATCACCTATGTTTAACAATTTATTTTACATGGCGAAGATAGAAAATAATTAATATAAACTCGATTTTACTCGTTCTTGAATTTCACCTCAATAATACGGGTAAATAAATTCCGATGCACTTGTTTGTATTTAGATATTCAAACCGGAAGTACCATTTCGTAAATCTACGTAATGTATTCGAAATTAAAGAAACTCAATTTTACGAAATTATTTACGACAAAATTCTCCACGATAATGTTTGTTATTAAAAATTTGCGTCGAATTTAAATTTTTCGATTACGTAAATCGATCAAAAAATGACACTATTTAACGAGTAGGTATTGGTATTGGTATCGCGTGAATACATATTCAAAAAAGTAAATCATTCATGTTACCCTCGCTGCCCTACTTTATCTCCGACGTTTTCCTTACGGCGAATTTTAATTATTTGAATTTATTCAAAATATAAAAAAAAATTTCAAATCGAGAATTATTTGAATTTAAAAATACACTTTGTTGAGATTTTTGACGGAAAAAGACTTTTATGGGAAAGAGATTTTGAAAAATTTTGAAAAAAAATCACACCTCAATTTAAAAAAATTATTTTCCTATCCGTTAACGTCGAGGTGGGGACGGCTCGGACTGCGGCCTCGGCGTACGAGCCCGCCACGCACCACCTAATTAAAGTATGTTTAGACGAATATATATATAGATATATGTCAAATCACAGTATTCTATAACTATATGATTTCTAGAAATTAAAAAAATAAGATCTTAAATTTAGTATTTATCGATATAATATATTATATATAATACTATAATATTATGTGGTATATGAATTATCGGACACTACCGCCTTCTATCACACACACACATATATATAAATATAAATTTTAGAATTTTTATTTTTTGTATACGAATTATATAGTTTATAAACATATTATTTGATTTCAAATCTTAGTATAAAATTGGTTATAATAGCAATACTTTACTTTTTTTTGATAAAGTGTAAAGTTATGAAAAGTTAGTAGGTAGTACTATTTGAATTTACTTATAACTTGTAGTGTTGAATTGTAAGTGATTATTTTTGTGTATTGTATTATTATTGTATATTAAGTGTATTTGTAACTGTAACCTATAGATTTGTAATTTGTAACTTTTTTGTTTTTTACGTTTTTTTTAATTACCTAATTATTTTGTTTTAATTATTTGATTATATTTTAATTATTTTATTTATTTATCTTATCTCAAATTTTATTTACATGATGAATGGCATTATGAGGAGTTTTTTAAAAAATATTCTTATTTGTTTAATAATTTTTTTTTTTAATTTTACAATTTAAAAGTAATCTATATGAATATACATTTATAGTAACATTTGAACTATTTTATATTGTGTTTTTTTTGGTGACGGAGTGGCTGATGTTTTTGTAATTGTGTGGTATGGTACGTGTCGGGGGAAGGGATATACTTTTACTGAGAGGAAAGTATTTCCAGTGTTCTTATTATTGGCACAAATAGGATCCCTAAGGCATTGGAACTGACGAACCCATATATGGGGTATACCACTGAAGTTGATACACCATATATCCTCATTAATTTCAATTACTGTTGGCTACTCTGGTTATAATTTTAATAATTAAATATATCGTATTTTTATAAGTGTATTATTCTAATAGATTACTAAATAATTAAATTTTATTTATATTTTTGTTTTTAAAATATATTTTTGTATATATTTTGGGTATATATTTTATATACATATATATTTCTTTTACTAACTTTAACTCTTAACATTTTATTTTTATTTTATTTATTTTTATTTTACTTTTACTATAATTTTCTCCTCATAATTGTCCTATAGGAAAGTGAAATAGGTAAACGACTAGATAAGCATAGCGCTTCTTCGTTTACCATGGTCATACCTAAATTCTGATTATTATTATTATTATTATTATATATATATATATATATATATATAAAAATATATATAACTTTCTTAGATGTAGCTTCATTGATTGTATTAATAGTATAATACGTTATTTTTATGAAAATCATGATAGTTCACACTGCAGTGTGTTCACGGAGTGTGCGACTCGTATAGGCTTTTCGTATTGAATAATCTCCTAAACGTCCTATTGTTATACACAACGCTATTGTTTTACTCCAATGTTACGCATAGACAATAGAGTGGGAGCTACCCATATAGCTAGAGAGAAAGTGTTTTCTCTCTATAGCTATATAGTGGAACCCCATCACGGAAGTAAAGGAGAAAAGCCAACATAGTTGTGTAACAATCATGTAACCATCATCGATATAAAGATTTCATCTTTCGACGGTAACAATAAGTTTAGGAAATTATTTAATTTCTATAATCTTTGTATAACATATTTATTTATAAATACAAAATATGTTAATTCCACCATTGCGATCCTCTCATCGTATCGTTAACGTTAAAGAAATTTCTTTATATAATATGTATTTCACATATCAGCCCTAATTTTACAACGTGAGTATATTGTACACATATGTGTATAACATCTTGTTTACGTTTAAAATAGAATATCACACTTTATATTAAAACGTAGTTTCTAAATCTTTGCATTTCATCGATTATTTAATTATTAAAGTATTGTTTTTATTTATTATCTAACCAATCACAACGCTACACGGTTACGTGTTCATTACAACAGGCGCCTAATAACAAACCACTATTAAACTTAAAGCATACTTCACAATCGCGATAGATGTCTCGCAACGCTAGTTCGGTACGCGCTTGTTTAGCCGGCAATTCTAGACGTTCTAACCGACTTCGACAGAGGGAAGCGGTCTCGAAACCGGAATCCAGGCGAACGTTGAGTTACTACGAAACCCGGGTAGACGAACTCCTCAGAGATCAGTCGCCGCTGAAGAAAGCGAAGATGACGCCGCCCACCCGATCTCAGCTGAAATCGATACGACCGAAGGCGTTCGAACTGTACGTTCTATACATGGAGATCGCGTACTTCAAAGCCGACAGGGAACTGTTCGACGACTGGACGGAGTACAACGCTAAGATATGGAACGTTTCGCACGACACGCTACGGGCGCCGTTCATGTTGCTGGCTCAGTTCGTGTTGTACGTGGAGAACGATTTGTCGAAGATTTAAAATGAACCGCGGGATTATGGATTATCACGCATTGTACATGTAAGTTACATATGAATAATATCAGTATATATATATATATATATATATATATTTATAACATATTATATCAATACATATACACACACACATACACACACACATATATATATATATATATATATATATATATATATATATATATATATATATATATATATCATGTATATATCCTATCATGTAATTCAGATTATTAATTATTTATATTTTCAGAGAATGAATATTTAATGAAGAAGAATAATTATACTTTATTTAATATATAATAAATAATAAAAAAATCTTTATTTGTTAATAATATATAATAATAGGTTATAGCATATTCTTGATTAAGTTAGATAGTTACATTTATTAACTGATACATGTATACGTATACACTCAGGGCCGGCTTAAAGCTTTAAGCATACTATGGGCCCGGGCAAAAAAAACGTATGGGCCCCATAAGAATTTCATAACATATTAAATAGGCCATTCTAGAAATAACTAATATCCATAACTCTTGCATTTATTTATATATAAATATATATATATATATATATATATATATATATATATATATATATATTAATATCTATTAATATTAATATCTATTAATTAATTTGTAAATTATAAAATATGATTGTAATGATTTTAAGTGGGTAGGTTTAAACCTATCGTAATATCTATTTACATCCATAGCGTGAAGGAGACCCCTCCCCTATATATATATATATATATATATATATATATATATATATATACGGATGTACCTAAATGATGTATTATTAATATATTATGCGTGATAAAATTATGTAAAAATATTTATAATCTTTAAAAAAATTTGTTTTTTCATATATATTTGCATGTATCGTGTGAAGGAGACCCACTTTAAGATACATATACTATATATAGGGGGGTCTCCTTCACGCTATGGGTGTAAATTAATATTACGATACCCACTTAAAATCATTACAATAATATTTTATAATTTACAAATTAATTAATAAAAATTATATAAGTATATGTTAACTGATATAATTGGTTAAAATGATATGATTACATAGTTATTTTACTCGATTTCCTTTTCATTGTTAACTTCTTATATATCAGTATTCATCATATATGATGTAAAATCACTAATTTTATCATATGTTATCATTATATTAATTATTTGGTAATTTGTTTGTATACTCTAATCAACTCCTCATAATCATTTCTTTTCTCGCCTATATAATTAGAGAGTGGATCAATATTTTTTATTACCGCTTTTATCTCAATTTAACCTAATTGCAATACTTTTCTGATCGACTTTAGTCTACAAAGTAATTAGCTCCACGGTTTTCATAATATTGACGTCTCATTCAAATTCTTGCATTTTATTGAATAAATACGTTGACTCTAGTAATGTAATGTAATATTTTAACATATATAATATCAGATATAACTTATGAAATTTTGGGAAATCCACAAGATATTGCTCTAATAAAATCTGCTTGTGATGACCATATTGTATTCTATAATGCTTTTAATAAAGCATATTATATTATTCTTTAATATAGATGTTAATATAGGTTATATATATTCTATATATTCTATAGGTTATATATATTCTTATATATATATATAAATATATTCTTTATTTAGTTTGGCTAAATAAATTATATTTATTTGGGATGAAAGCAAATAATATTGCTACAATTGTCGAAGATTCAGCGGCATTTTTCCCAACTAGATTTAAGGAATGCACAGCGCAGATATGGGGATCCATATTGACAATGGACTATGGTAGGATATATTATGATATATACCTATATTATGATATATTTCATTTTATTGAATCTTTCAAACATATTGATGGATTTTTCATAAATTTGAGCTCTAAACTCTATAGAATACTCTATATAATATATTAGAATTTAAAAAAATTCTAATAAATCGTTAGCTTAATATTTACCACCCAGCAAACAATTTCGGCAGATTTAAAGCAGAATTAAAGCAGTAACGAAAGTTAAAGCAGATTTTAAGCAGAATTAAGTCAGCTTTAAATATAGGATTTAAATATGTGATGATTATTAAATCAGAATTAAAGTAGATTTTAATAGTTATTTATTAAAGCAGTATATATCTGTTTTAAATCATTAATTAAAGCAGAATGTTCGAAAATCTTCTTTAAATTTATTGTTTAATCTGCTTTAAATATGTCGAAATTGTTTGCTGGGCAATGTGATAATGAAGCTTAACGTATGTAAATAAATACATATATAATAATAATATCTAACTTGGTATATATGACGATGACTATTAACGTACCTACATGTGATATATCTGGAATTGAGTACACTGATATATAATATAATATTTTGAATTTTATATTTCTTCAATTATTAAGTTATCAGTAATAACGTATCACTTGTTCTCCAATAAGAATATCGCCATTGGGTGTATTTATATATAAATATATAGATGAAGGTGATGTAAATCTAAACATCCAGTTGTAAGTAGCCTACTAGTTGGATAATTGCAAAAATGCCTTTAGTATTATATTTAGATTATATATATATATATATATATATATATATATATTTATAAATAATATATATTATTGAAATAGATATCGATTTCAATAAATATAAATATAATTTCTTTCTCTAATAAAAGTATATTAAAAATGTTATAGGATATAATGTTATAAAATATATATACCTATACAGAATTCCCTTTCATAAATAATAGGCTACCTACCTAATAAAAATAGGATAAAGCAGAATATTCCTATTTTAATTAAAACTATTATATATATATTATTTACACTAACAAAATTATAATAATATATACAATATGAGAAGTTACACCATTTATTAATACGAGAAGTAGATAGAGAAAATTAATTCTACTGAGAACAATTATTTTGAAAATACCTAATTAGTTTTAATTAGGGGAAAGTCCTCGATTACCGACCCCATCTCGTATCTCAGTAACTATAAGAGATATAAAAAATAATATATACACGAACTGTTAGTAATTTAATGATAAATATGAATAAGTATTTTGTATTTAAAAATATGTAATCCTACAATTGTTATTTGATAAAATGTAATATTCTGTTTTTACTTTTTAAATATTTGAATAATAACTTTTTTTAAATCATTCTAAATACTTTATTAATTAAAAGAAAACTTAATACTGCGCATAATATTGTAGATCAATAAAATGTTTATAACTAATATACAAATAATTTAATTTGAATAACTATTAACCAAGATATCTTATGTATACCAACCCTTATAATTTTCCTATTACCGACCCCCTAAATTACCCTAATACCGACCCCATGTGATTTATAATATCCAATCAAAATAGATCCGTATTTTACTTTAAAATATGTCGTAAGTTGTTTGTGTATCATTAATATAGATTTAGGATTCATGATTCCAGTTGATTATATACATAGATGATTAATAAATAAATATTAAATAATAATATAAACTATTTGAAAAAAATTACTATAAAGTTTAAATGTAAATTTAATATTACTATTAAAACATAAATTCAATATAACATAAATTGCGTGAATGTTATAACTAATTATATTCATGTATATATACTATTTTTATTGGAAATTATAATACTATAATTATTTATATCACGATTATATTAGGGGGTCGGTAATAGGAGAAGGGGGTCGGTATTAGGTACATGTATCCGATTACCGACCCCCCTGTTTATTCTTGTAAATATAATTATATCAAAAATTTAAAATAGCTACATTATCCATTGCCATAATATTACCCTAATTACAAAATTTTAAATAAATATATTTAATATTGAACAAGTTATTACAAATAATTTTTTAGGGGTCGGTAATCGGGGACTTTCCCCTACTATAAAAATTATAAATCTATATAGAATATCGTTTTTTCGTAATTTATAATCAATATAATCCTTTACAAATATCATAAATCATAGTTAACTATACCTTAATATATATCTCATATTTAATTTTAATATAAAGAAGTATACTTTTTTTTCGTAAACTAATTATAGAATTATAAATTGTTAAGATTCAACTATGGTTAACATTCCCTTAATATTTTTATCATTTATCACTTACTAGTTTAACAAACAATTATTTAACCTTCTGTTTCATACTATTTTATCAGACAAGCAGAGATGTATGATATTATCTATGGTTATAACTATTAGCATGTGCTCCAACATCTTCATGTACCTATTTCCACTACATATTCGTCTAAATTTAGACATTTTTGTAAAATTCACTTTTCAAATCGGCCTAAATGACTCATATTAATTAATTTATTATATTATTTTTATATATTTAATTAGAATTAATAATATATAAGAAAAATATAGTTAAGACAATTTTTTTTATATAAATAGTAAAAAAATGTTTCTCAAATAATTCATGGGCTCCCCAAAATGTGGGACCCGGGCAATTGCATGGTTTCCCCCCCCTTTAAGTCGGCCCTGTATACACTATATAGTAAATAAATATTAGATTAATAATTATAATTAAGTATATTCTCCGTCTAATAGGACTATATATATATATATATATATATATATATATATATATATATTATTATTATTATCAGATTTAGGTTTGCACCAGGGTTTTTGTAGAAGCTAAAGCTTATCGAGACAATTACCCTTAATCTTAAAGCAAGTTCAAAAAAAAAACTAAATAAATAAAATAATATAAAATATTAGATGACTTCCTGTTTACATAGATACAATACAATGAATAAAATAGAAAAATAATATAAATTGTTTGAACTTGCCATAAAATTATGTAATCATCATTTAATTATTTATAAATAAATAACTAAAATAAATAATAAGTACTATAAAATAATACACTAAACAAAAATATAGATGTATTAGTATAAAAGAAGAAAAAAATGAAGTAAAATGAAGTAAAACTGAATAAAACTGAATAAAACATAACAAAAAGAATATCTAGAAAGGTGGTAAGAAATGTATGTAACATTTTTTTTTTTTTTTTTTTTTTTTTCAGTAAATAAGTTTTAGGAATTTTTTTGTAATACTTTATAATAATGTAAAGAATGTAAAATATTTGTTCAAACTGAAATGTTAGTTTAATTACTAATTTTTATATAAGTGTCAATAAAGAGAAATAAAACAAAGAAGTATAATCAAGTATACAAGAAAAAAGATTCAATACAAAATGTTTATGTAATTAAAAATAAAGTCAAATAATATTATTAGTCAGAGGGAAATAAAAAATACTAAAGAAAATACTAAAGAAAAAAGAAATACCTAACAGTTTTTTTTAATTTTATTATTTTTATATAAACGTCAATTAAAAAGAAAGAAAACATGAAAGTAAATTCAAATATAAAATGCAAAAATTCAGTAAAATAATATTATTAATGTCGGGGAAATAAAATATTGTAAAGTAAAACACTCAAAAGTATTAATTTTTTTTTAATTTTTACATAAACGTCAATAAATTAAAATAAGAATAAAATGTGGATCTTAGTATATAATACAATATTATATAAAATACATGATAAAAGATATAAAATTAGAAAAATGAGATTTAGATTATAAGTATACTGAGTAAGAAGATAACAAATGTGTATACATACGTTTCCTGAATAATTTATAATTTGAAATATTTTTTAAAATATTATCAAGCTTATTCCAGGTAATTGGTCCAATGTATATTAATGTTCTTCTGCATAGTTCTTTTTTGAAATTAATAATTGAGAAATTATTTATGCTCCTAGTGTTGTGAGATGATGAAGTTACAGAAAAAATTGCATTTGTTATAACAGGATGAAGATCATTGAAAATTTTAAACATAAATTCACATGTACTTATATATGTAATTTCATTTATTTTTAATAAAGAATTATCAATAAATAGTCCATTAGTATGATGTAAAAAATGTTTTTTACATATAATTCTTATCATTCGCTTTTGGAGAATATATATGCATGATACATTAGATTTATATGTATTTCCCCAAAATATGTTACAATACTTTATATGAGGCAAGAATATGGAATTATATATATGAAGTAATGCTTTTTTATTTATAAATTTGGAAATAATGTTGGTAATCCATATGATTTTTTTTAGTTTTGATTTTAAAAACAAGATATGTTGTTTCCAGTTTAATATATCGTCTATAATTACGCCTAAAAATTTATAAAATGTAACTCTTTCAATATTTCTGTTATTTAAATTTATATTTATAATAGTTCTTGAATTAATAGACATAAAGCAAGTTTTATTTAAATTTAATGATAACCTATTATATATTAACCATTTATTAATATTTTTTAATTCAGTTTGACAAATATAATTAAGTAATTCGGCTGATGTATTTTCAAAATATAAAGTAGTATCATCTGCGAACATGGTAAACTTTCATAAAGAAGATGATTTTGTAATATCATTAATATAAATTAAAAATAAAATGGGTCCTAGGATGGTGCCTTGGGGTACACCCGTTATGACTTTTAGTTTATCTGAAATTACATCATTATATATACACTGTTGATATCTATTTGTTAAATAGCTCATTATCCAGTTAAGTGCAATGCCTCGTACTCCAATATTTTTTAATTTAAAAAGTAATATTCTGTGATTAACTGTGTCAAATGCTTTTTTTAAATCAATAAAGATTATTGCGCCAACATTGTTATTATTAAAACAGGTACTGATTTGTGACTGGAGGTTAAATATTGCATGTGATGTACTGTATCCTTTCCTAAAACCAAATTGAGAAGGAGATAATATATTAAAAGATGATAAAAAACTATAAAAGCGAGAATAAAATATTTTTTCTAAAATCTTTGCGAATTGACAGGTGAGAGAAATTGGACGATAGTTATTAAAAAATGTATCATCACCAGTTTTGTGTAAAGGGATAATATTTGATAATTTTAAGAAATCCGGTACAACGCCTGATTCAAAAGATAAATTTACAAGAAAAACAAATGGATAAACCAATACAGGAAAAATACATTTAAGTAACTGCATGGATATGCCATAATGATCTCTTGATTTTTTTGGTTTGAATTCATTTAATACTTTAATAATTTCCTCTGAACTTACTGGTGTTAAAAAAAAACTATGTATATTAGGTTCAGGTAAAAAGAATTTAAAGTCATCATCATTACAATTATTTATATTATTATCTAAATTAGAACCAATGTCTCTAAAAAAAGAATTAAATTCATTAGCAATTTGTTTAGAATCAACAATATTCACATTATTTACATTAAAATTGTCAGGTAGTTGTTTGAATTTTTTTTTAACATTAAGTAAATTATTTAGTACATTCCATGTATTTTTTGTATCAGAGCAATTTTTTAACAGATTTGAATAATACTTTTTCTTAGCTTCTCGAACTAAAGATGTTGTATTATTTTTAAAAATTTTGTAAATAAATAAGTCATTTTCAGATTTAGATATTTTATATTTTTTATATAATATCGGTTTTTTTCTACAAGCCTTTTTAAGATCTCGAGTATTCCATGGAATGAGTTTATTTTTGTGGGAGGCTTTATTAATTTTTGGACAGTATCTATCAAAATTTAAGATAAAGTATTCCAAGAATAAATTCCAAGATTTTTCTGTATCGTTAGTTTTTATGAATTCCCAGTTTGTTTTTTTTTAAATTTCAAACAGATTAAACATGGTTCTATCATTAATTTGATTTTGTTTGATTTTAGTAGATTTAACTTTATCTTGAGGTTTGGTAGACAATTGTAAATTTAAAACAATTGGAAAATGGTCAGATATATCTGAAATAATTATTCCTGAAAATCTTTTCATATTAAGATTAAAATTTGTAAATATATTATCAATTATAGATGAAGCATTATGTTTAGTGTCGATTCTAGTTGGACGATTAATTAGATGGGAACAACCTAGTGAAATCATCGTATCAAAAAAGGTATTAGCCACTTTATTTGTATTTATATGCACTAGATCAATATTAAAGTCACCACAGATAATCATTTTTTTATCATTACTAACATGTTGCTGACAATTATTTATCAAGAAATCAATAAATGTAGAGTGAGCTATTTTTTCTAAAGTAGGAGGAAAATATATTGTACTGAAAATAATGTTTTTTGATTTTTCAAAAATAATTTCAATTGATATGTTGTCATAATAGTTATTTGATATGGTAGATAGAATATTAAATTGATAATGTTCACGTATATAGATTAAAACACCACCTCCATTTTTATGTTTACGATTTGAACATATATGGTTATAACCAGGAATATTAAAAATGAAAATATTATTATCACTCAACCATGTTTCAGTAATTGAAACTATATCAAAATGATCATCAAACGTATTCAAAAACATAATTAATTTATCAAAATTTTTTTTTAAACTCCTAATATTGATGTTAATAATATTAAAATTAAATAAATTATTTTTATTAGAATTCAACTTCCATTCATTTGAGGTGTAATAATTGGATTCATTGAGAAAATTAAAATTACAATTTGAGAAATTATTATTATTAAAACTATCATTATTGGAACTAAAATTGTTAATTTGATCAACATTAAATTGCGGATAGATTTCATTCAAGTTCATATAGTACAAATATTAAAAAGTTAAAATTGAATAAGATAATATAAAAGATTAAAGATATAGATAAAAAATATATGTAAATACCAATTATAATAAAATGTTAAAAATAGAATGTAATATGAAATTAGAACAAACGACAACGAAAAATAAATACAAAATAAAATATTTATATATCAGAGAATTTATTTATATCTGTTATTTTTACTGGAGACGAATCTTCGTTTTTTATAATAAAAGTTATTCCATTTATAGTCCAACAATGTAATATCACTTTATCTTTTCGAAGTTGTCGAGCTTTGTAGAAAATATCAGAATTAAATTGTGTTAGATGTTCATTTATATATGTATCAGTGCCTTTTAATTTTTTAGAATTTTTAATAATTTCAAATTTAGTAGAGTTATGGTGTAGTTTGACTAAAATTTTATTATGTTTATTCTTGTTGTTTTTTAAATATAATAATGTAATCCTATACCTATATATATATATATAGGTATAGGATTACACCTAATTACGGATACTTTATAGTTTTTTAGTGAATATGTCATTATCTATTCAATCATAATGATTAAAGGTATCGGTGACAGTAGGTATATACCAGAATTTATTCTAGCACATATATGACTAGTATCTAGAGACGTTGCTATGATATTTTCTAGGAGGAGGATAATTTATTGATGATAACCGATGTCACGCCTATAAGGGAAATGTTGCTAATACCGGCCACTTATGTTATTAAAAAACGTGTTCATTTATGATGATAAATTAATACAATTTTATCACGATTTAGATATTATATACATTACAATTTAAATTTGTGTAATAATGTTATTTATCGTCGTAATATACCCGTGCCGTATCGCTAAGTTTGTAATACATGTCGGTGGATTTTAATACGGGCCGGGTAAAACATCCACTAGATGGCGAAACCAGTATTCAACCAATAAAATAAATCTGTATATTGGTAATGCTATGCCCATGCTATATGAATGCATATCACGCATACCTTAATTTAATTCAGAGATGTAAACTAATTTACAATTATTATTTGTAATTTGTATGTTGATATCTATAGAATCCTTTCATCCCATCCAGGAACTTAGATGAAGTGTTCACTTATAACCATATATGGCTCTTAGCTCTCCCTTCGAAGCCATGACGAGAGTGCACTCTCGTGTTAAGGCATCCGTGGTTTTAACGAGACCCGATCATTTATATATACACAATTATATAAAATCACTTCTAGATATTATGATAAGACCTATTTTAATGGTCCAGATGAGGCTCGAACCGGCATCATACAACTTGTGTGTCTGACAAACTAGATATCTATTTATATAACTTAGGTACACAGGCAGTATATATTTATACTATATATTTCTATATTTCTAGATTTTTCTAAGGAAAGATATAACACACGCGGAATCATTCGATTTTGTATAGAAAACACTTACATCCAAACCTATATCAGGTTAATTATAATAATTCGTATTCTATAGAATGTATGTATACATAGTTAACTATGTGCACATTATGTGCACAACTATTAACTATGTGCACAACTATAAACAACATGTTGTTTATAAATTCGTATTAAAATATATACTTTTAAAATGTAAACTAATATGTTTTAAATTATTATTTATATATAAATGAAAACTAGGTGTTGATGTATATGATGAAAAATAGGTGTTCGTTACTATTATATAACAAATCTATAGGTTATATAGGTTTTGAAATGCTATACATATCTGTGTGGCGAATATAAGCGAATTTATATGGTTACCAGTAGTAACTTACCACTAGTAACTCACCATTGCTAACTTACCAGACGTGGGTTGTGCACTATAGCCATAGATATAGAGTGGTGACTCACTCTAATTTATATGACTATAGCAAGAGATTTCAATGGGGGGTGGTACTATGGACGATGCCCATTGGGCGTGGTTATAACAAAAATACTGTAAACACTATTTCGATTATATAATATTGTAATAGTTTGTTATAGAGTAACTTTATTTTAATTGCACTCGCTAATTCGTAATTAATATATAATAGTTATAAATGGTAGGTGGTACAATGGTACCTATAGTTATTTTAGTTGCATGCGTTACTCGTGTTCTATGTATAGAAATGTACACGTAGGGAAATTATCCCCTACATTGTACGTCGTACATATATATATATGGAAATAGGTGGTCTTGTAAAAAATTTACTGCGTATACTGGTATACCATGGTCACTAAATGTTTAATATTTTTAATTAATTTGTATATACTATATTATCAATATATAGCTATAATTTATTCTCGATATTACAAACTTTAAAATGAACCTAATATATATTAAAATCAAGATTCAGTAAATATTAGTAATAATCTATTTAAGGTATGACCATTTTACCGTAACTTTTTTTACAAGACCACCTATTTCCACATATATAATATCTATTTACGTGTATATTCTCGTAAATGTAAATGTGCATAGAACACGTATTACGCATGCAAATAAAATAACTACAACATGTATAACTATTATATAATCGAATTAGTGGATGTAATTAAAATACAGTAACTTAAGTTAAAATGTAGTAGTACCTATAAATTTATAAAAAAACTATCCATAATATTATATAATCAAAATAGTGTTGACAGTATTTTAGCTATAACCACGCCCACAGTACCACCCCTTATTGACATCGCCTGTATCGTATTGAGCCGTGATGTGTATTGAGATGTTATATTTCAGATGTTCCTATTACCAAATTAATCATAACCTCTCTAGTATCGCTCATATGTTTTTAAATGCACATGTACAATGTAGGTAATATGTTATCTACAATGTTATAATAGCATATTATAATACTGTATATTACATAATTAGCATTGTATATAAATAGTACCCTATTGGTAATAGAAAATGTATTTTAAAACGATATAATCGAATTATTTTAAGGGTTTATTTATTTTCAAATTAAATTAAAAATTTGTATAATTTATAATTAATTTATTATGAATATTGAAATAAACGAATGTTAATGTATTCACATTATAAGTATTTGTAATAATTGTATTAATTCAATAGAGTAAATAATAGTACATGCTAATCAATGATTATTTAATAATACGTTATGTAAATACTTAATAAACAAGTAGAATGATAAGTTTCGGACATTCAGAATAAATTTATAAATATAAATTCATTTAATTTTTTTTTCAAAGTTATTAATATAGTAGTAGTAAGTAGTAGTAATAGTATTTATTTATACACAAAGATTAATATAATATTCTACAATGTGTTTTACTGTTTGTCGAACAGTTTACAGGTGTGGGTTCCGTGATTTAACGATCATCCGTAAAAATAATATAATAAAATAAAATAACATTCTTAAATATAATAATATAATAACACGATTACATTTCAAAGAGGGTTAGATATATATAATAGGAGAAAGTCTCTGATTACCGACCCATCCTAATACCGACCCCTCTCGTATATCAGTAACTATAAGAGATATCAAACAATTACCTACACGATATGTTAGTAATGTTATGATACATATGAATAAGTATTTTGTTTATTTAAATATACAATCCTACAATTAGTATTTGATAAAAAGTAATATTCTGTTTTTACTTGTTAAATATTTGAATAATAACTTTTTTTAAATCATTGTAAATAATTTATTAATTAAAAGAAAACTTAAGGGGACGCGATACCATCGTTTGGTTTACATGTAAAAGATACGAAAAAATGCTATTTTTAGAAATCTATTAACTCAAAAAATATTCAATTTTTTTTTTATTTTATTTTTTTAATATATTAATAATATTCCATATTTTTATATTATATGTTGAAATTTATAGATGTTTATACATATTTATGTTATACGTTTCTAAACAAAAATAATTGAAATATCTGATAAAAAATGTTAATTTTCCAACTAAATTGCTAATTAAAAGTTGTTAAATATATATTTTTTAATTTTGACAAATAACTTTAATCTTACAGGTGTTATCTAGTTATATTGAAAAAATGAAGAAAAACTATTCAATTGTTCAAAAGTTAATACCAGTTATGTCAGCATGATTGGTCACAAATAATTATTCTGAGTAAATCAAGTTTCAAAATAATATATGAATATAAACAATATGAATATACAGGTACAAATAATATAATATGAACAAAATGAATAATGTAATGAACATAATTTAACACCACATAAAAGATAATATGTGAAGTATTACAATTTTACATTAATACAAAATTTGAAATTCAATTTTTTTCCGAAAAAATCAATGGTATCGCGTCCCCTTAATACTGCGCATAATATTGTATATCAATAAAATGTTTAACAATTATAAAAATACTTTAATTTGAATAATTATAAGTATTACTAATCATTAGGTCTATCTTAATTATAGCAATCCATATGATTTTACTATAAGGCTACCTACCGACCCCCTAAATTAAATATTTGAATAATAACTTTTTTTAAATCATTGTAAATAATTTATTAATTAAAAGAAAACTTAATACTGCGCATAATATTGTATATCAATAAAATGTTTATAACAATTATAAAAATACTTTAATTTGAATAATTATATTTATTACTAATCATTAGGTCTATCTTAATTATAGCAACCCATATGATTTTACTAATAGGCTACCTACCGACCCCCTAAATTAGCCTAATACCGACCCCATGTAATTTATAATATCCAATCAAAATAGATCCGTATTTTACTTTAATATATGTCGTAAGTTATTTGTGTATCATTGATATAGATCTAGGATTCATGATTCCAGTTGATTATATGCATACTGATTAATAAATAAATATTAAATATTAATATACACTATTTTAAGATAATTACTATAAAGTTTAAATGTATTACCTACTATTAAAACATAAATTTAATAATAAATAAATTGCGTGCATGTTATAATTAATTATATTTATGTGTATTTACTATTTTATAGGATATTATAATACTATCATTATTTATACCACGATTAATTTAGGGGGTCGATAATAGAAGAAGGGGGTCGGTTTAGGCACATGTATCCAATTATCGACTCCCCTGCCTATTCTTGTAAATATAAGTTTATCAACAATTTAAAATAGCCATATTATTCATTGCCATAATATTACCCTAATTACAACATTTCAAATAAATATATTTAATATTGAATAAGTTATTAAAAATAATCCTTTATGAGTCGGTAATCGGAGACTTTCCCATACTATGAATTCAGAATTGAACTAATTTATTGTATTCGCATGTAATATTATTCACTATATTTAATTAATATAAATATTTATAATATTAATACATTAACATTCGTTTATTTCAATATATTCATAATAAATAAATTATTTCAATACATTTTTAATTTAATTTGAAAATAAATAAACCCTTAAATAAACCCCAAATGAAATAAATATTATCACAAAAAAGAATTCGATTATATCGTTTAAAATATATTTTTCATTACCAACATGATAATATTTATATACAATGCTAATTATTTAATATCTAATATTATAATATGCTATTATAACACTGTAAATGTGAATTAAAACATATATGAGAGATAATAGAGAGTTCAAAGTTCATCTGGTATCACCTCAATACGACATCGGATATATTTCATAGCCCTCTATTTAAAAAATATAAAGGTGTCTTATCCACAATTACCTTCCCTCCCCACCTAACAATAGTTGTGTTTAAGACCCGCCTTACATAGTAGCCTACACACATTCCGCGTAGGCATTTTACAGTGACGTCAGCGTAGACAGTTTCTAGTAGACATAATCGTTAGCGTTATCCACAGAACTAGAGAGAAACAGAGATTTCTCTCTAGCTCTGTGGCGTTATCAAGTGTACCACGTAAATGTATATCCTATGTATATCCTACTCTTGTAATACACCTAACTATAGTTAGTATACTAACTAATAGCAAAACCCTTTGGGCTTTGCTAATAGGTAGTAACCTCAATATCTATGGTAGTAACTATATATCCTATACATATATATAGAGTTAGGAACACTAATGTATATGATCCTATAGGATGTTAGGTCGATTATAATAACGAATATTAATTATTAATAGGTATTTGCAGGCGCATATAAATGTACTGATTTAGGACTCCTAAATAATATGGCTTCTGACATGTATATATTATTGTATGTGTATACAAGTAGTATTATAAAAATACACACTCGTATTCATACGGGAGAAGACAGTCAAAGCCACATTAATAGGAGTTCTGATTCGGCTACAACAATATGCGCAATTATTCTACTTGCAAAATAATTTATATATTTAATAATAGATTTTAAAATACAATTTAATATTATGATTCAATTTTTAGATACTCTTTTACTTATATTTTATTTATTAAATTAAGTATATATTAAAATATAGTTAAATCTATATTTTAAAATAATAAACTAATACAAGCTATTTCTAGTTATTTTTAAATTAACGTTATATACACACCTATATAATGTTTATATTCAATTTTGAATTTAAATTGTCAACAATTATGCCATTATGAACTCACAAAGATCATATATTATTAAAAGTAGGTATTAAAAAATAGGTTGATGCACGGATTATTTGTCATACATTATAATATAATAAATATAACAAATAAAAAATTACTATATATAGTAATTTTGTATACTTTATTATACTATATATACTATATATATAGTAGTTATAGGTTGGTACCTAACCTAGTAACTAATATGAACGGTAGGTGATCTCAATAGTTATCTAGATAATCCTACACATTTATTATAACCCTTAGGCATTTCTTTATGTCGATATGGTATAAAGTTTATACTATAAACTAGTATAATACATATATATATATATATAATATATAAATAATATATAGTAAATGTATGTATTAGGATTGTATAGTAAGACATATATAACGAATAATGTCTGCGTTACCTACCTATTCTCGCGCCCTTAAGATAACACAATTGTCATTAGAAATCATAGATTTGTATTTTTAAATAATGTTACCTTAACATTTTTATTGTAAACTATCAATTTATGTTAACAATATTTTGTTTGTAGTGTATAATATACACTGTATATATTTAATATACGAGGGCAACATATATAAGTATGCTAAGTCGGGATTATCAGGGAAGTCCTTGGTAATATGTTATTATTAAAAACTGTTAGGTCTAAACCTAAAATGTACTTAAATAACTTTATCTTACAATTAATTTTATTTATTGTATCCATTATTAATTAATGTGTTTCGTTAAATTATGTTAATTTTAATTCATTTTGTGAAGACCTATATATTTTATGATAATTAATATATTTATTAATAAATATAATTATGTAATGGCATTATTATTAATTACCTACTTATAATATTAGTAAATCTTATAATTTAAATATAACAGTCAATCTAACTTATCGATCATATTCCATATATCCTTGGTTTAGTAATGAGCTAGTTAATATCCTGGGTTAATCTCCTATGTCGTTCACTTAGACAAATCAAAGAAATTAATTTTAAAAATAATTTTCAATATTTGAAAATGATTTTCGAAAATTTTGTACACATTTTTACAAACTTTGTAAATAATTTACAATTATTTGCATACATATTTCAAAAATTATTTGCAATCTTGGCACATAAATTTCAATTATATACGTATATTTTCGAAAATAATTTGCTATCATAGTACATAATTTTCAGAATTTAATAAATATTTAGTCAACAATCAAACATTTTTAAATTTCATATTATTTGCGTACATTATTTTCAAATATTTACAAACATCGTATTTTATTTTCAAATAAAATACAGAAATTTGTAAACTTTGTAAATTATGTACAATAATTTTCAATATTTGTAAATAAATTACAAAAAATTTCGAACAAATTTCAAATTTTGGTTTACTCTGCTAATATTGATTATTATCTATATACTGAGAGGGTATCATTAATAATCTATTAATTATAAAGTTCCAAGATGGTATTACGGTGTAGAAGTACTCTGTGAATATGTTAATATGCATATTAATGTAATGTTAAAATATACGAATCATGTAAAATATATTTATAATAAAATTATTGATTTCTATAGAAATCAAATGATAAATGTAAAATGTATTTCATAATAAGATATTGAATTATATGGCATATTGTAACTGTATTGTTGATTCAATTGACTTTTAATTGTAGCCTTTTGAATAGTAAATATAAAATAAAACTGTTCACTGAACTATATATTAGAGCATGTGATTGTATTTTGAACGGTGTTATGCACACATTAGAATATGTAAAGGGTACAACTACACTACCAATATTTCCGGAAATAATAAAAAATATATTTATCTAATATTCGTAAATAAATTACAAACATTTTCGAACAAATTTCAAATTTTGGTTTACGGGGTATACTATTTATTAGTTATACCAGTAGCTTCCCTTTAGGTATACTATTATACTATACTTGTTATACCATAAATTAGTATGCCATTTACAAAATTCTTTACTTTCTTACTAAATTATTTAGCTTATATACTGTTTATAAATATGTATACATAATATGTAAGTTAAAATGTGTGCCGTTTGTAATATTATCACGATGCTCTGCAGTAAAGAATATAGCCACTGAGAATAAAGAATATAGTTTCTGAGAATAAAGAATATAGCATATCACTATTTACTGTACAATTGTTAAGTTTGAATTAATTGTTTATAAGATATTATATAAAATCCTTCATTATAGGAAATCCTACAGATATTATTAATATATCATCTTTAAATATAATTAAGTACTTTATTGTTATTCTATTATTCTAAAACAATACATTATAAGAGTATAATAATATATACATTATTGGTTACAATTATTCATGAGAAGTGATCACGATGTTGGATTGTGAATCATATATCATAACTAATTATATATGTAAGTAAATATATCTTGCAAGTTAACAGCTATATCATTTTCTGTGGATGTTAGCAGATATATATTTAACTAATTTTTGTTCAAATTGTTTACATTATTACTATTTTTATAAATAGATTTGTTATTTAAGTTACATAATTAAATGTAGTCTTTTTAAAAGAAATTATTAATCATATATTTTTTATAATGAATACCTATCAGATATATAAGTTTAAATAGGTGTAACTTCATAAACATATATTAATTTTTCTGCAGATATATTAATCTAGTAGTGAATTTTTCATTTTTGTTCAAATAATTCTCCATTGTTTTATGGAAACAGGCTTATAATAAATGTATTTAAATATCTACAATAATATATACTACTAATACAACATTTTAATTGTTATCACATCATTGGGGGATAGCAAAGTAGTCATCTAACTATCTTGTTGTCATGATACTATATATAGTATTAACAGTATGATATTAAATATAACTGATAATCAGCCTAGTTTTAATTGTATTAACTGTGACAATTGAAACTTTTACTAGACGTTATTTAATAACTAGCAACGATTGAATATTGCGAATTAAAATCACTAGACTATTTACGTAGTTTTATTCGTTCAATCAATAATATATATATACTCGTATGTGCTATCAGAATCACAAATAAGTGAGTACAGAAACACATAGTTGAGTAGCTAATAACTAATTAATAATGTTAGGGATTAAAGGCGGAGTCACATCGTTGTGCATTTGTTTAAGATTTGAAAGTGGGGGCAAATTCAAAAATTAATTATTTTGTTTTCTATTTTATATAAAAAACACTCTAATAATATACATTTACTGATTTACAATAAATAAATAGGATTGATATAATTAATTATGTAAAAATTTGATTTTTTTAATAATAATAGTATACTATTAGGGTATCCCCTATAGGGGAAATTGCCCACACAATATCCCTTAAAAAGATAATGCTGTCTGCACACCATATGATTACAATATATCCACTTAATCAATAATAGTATAATTAATTTTATATGATCTTATATAATTCATGAAATACCTATTACTAGATTTATATAAAGCAATAGCGATTTTAATTCCTTGATAATATAATATCAAGGTCATATATGTTACTATATTTAGTTACTACTAATTTAATTCTATATTTATGTAGTTATTTTACTTATGTATTACTTAAGTAGTTTTTATTTATACTATTTACTTATATATATATATTTAATATATCAGGAGCATATATTACTATTTTATTTTTATCTCGTAGTACCATGTTATTTTGAACACTTTGTTAATGTTCATTTAAAAAGTATATAAACTCAAATAAATAATAATAATAATATTATGTTCCTATTATTATTTCTAGATAGAATGCTGCTACTAAATAATACATTTATGTATAGAGAACGTATCAATTCAATAAAGTACTTCATTCTCTATTCCGTTATGCTAGTTTATTAATTACCATGGTTACAACTGCAAACATATCCTAGAAGTAAAGTAATATTATTTGTAAACAATACACCTTAATTAGTTTAAAATTATACAATCTATTTAAAATATTATCAATTATTAATAGATATATTCTTATTGTTGTTGTTATTTTGCTATTTGAACACATTTATATAAATGTAACTATGTCTAACTATATGGGATATTGCTTAAGCTATAGTGTATAGTCAGCGTAACTGTAACTTACTGCAAAGTGAGATGTCCTCTGTTCAAAGCTATGTCGTTATTGTTAAACCTCTTGTGTGCATAAAGAATGTCATACATTTTAAATCAAGAAAAAGGGAGATATTTATTTGTGTTGTATAGTCCGGGACCCCTCACAGTTATTTATAACAAGTCTACGGCTTATTGACCGCTATTTGTATTGTATTCTATATATATATATATGTTCGTATTGTGATTTCAATAAATAGGATTAATACCATTATAATTATAAAGAATAAGACGGTAATAATATATGTTAGGAGTACACATGTATTGAAGGACAGCGATGTTTCTTCAGAGAGTTGGAGTGTCTGAACTTGTGGCCGCATCGATCGCAGCTGTAAGGGTATCGGCCGCCGTGTATCAACAGGTGACGGCGAAGGTTGCTCGAGTCGTCGAACTTCAGGGGGCAAAGGTCGCACGGGTAACGAGAGTCGCGCAGGTGCCGGTGTTGCATGTGGATGTTTAGGTCCTGCGAGAGGTGTGAGGGGTAATGGTTACGTGTGTGTGTGTGTGAGTGTGTGTATGTATATGTGTGTGTGTATATGAGAGTGTGTGTGTGTGTATGTTCAGGTGTGGCGTTGTACTTGTGGATGTTTAGGTCCTGTAAGGATGGCATGGTAAGTGTTATAGAAGTGCATGATTGTTGGTATGTGTGGTAATGTGGATATAAATTCAGGTGTGGGACCCACAATATGGGTGTGTGTATTCAGGTGTGGGTGTATTCTTATGGATGTTTAGTTCCTGTATAAAGTAAAGGGGTAATGGTAAAGGATACATAATATAATCTAAAATAGGTATGACACATATTACATGGATCATAATGTGTTTCTCTCAGCGTTGGGTAGAGAATAACAAGTTTGTGGGAGTATTTATCGAAGCCATGGTGATATTAAATTATGGGTACTAATCTAAGATAATGAATGTGTTTGCCATGACTAATAGACTATGCAATAATGTATTAAAGTTAAACGTCACTCAAGGGATATGGGCCAATGTCCATGCCCAAGTATCCACTTTCACAGATTAATAAGGCGTGTGTTATGTGTTATGAGTCTGTAGTATTATCATCATGCATAATGTATTCACATATACAATCGATACATTTGCACTGTCAGTGTTCTCCTAGTTATATTTATAAAAAGTAGCCAATGTTAATAGCAACTAGGGATGTAAATGATACTCAAATCTGAAGCATGATGCAGTCTCAGTCTCAGTTATTTAAAGCATTATTTTCGATATATAAATCAATTAAATAAATTTACAAATTAACGCCCCAGAATACTTGCATACTAATCAACACTACCTATGTGACCTTTAACCTTTTGATGATTGAACTGATGGGGGCAGTATTCGCAGTGGTAGCCTCGCGTCTGAAGGCAGTTCTTCAGGTGTTTGGTAAGGTTGCTCTTCACCTTGAACGTCTTGTCGCAGTGTTCGCAGGCTATAGAGGTGTTCTGCGTGGTGGGGAGGCAGGGAGGCAGGGGATTATACACACGCGTGCAGTTATATCTTAATGTGTACGATGTACGTATGCTATGGGCAACCACAACAGAAAATAGTCATCTTATTTTGTAGCCCTTTAGAAGAAAATTGTATATACATATCATTATAATTTAATAGAAGACAAAATTAAAATTCTTCTAATAAATATTATTATTATTATTATTATTTAAAAGTGTTCGTAGTCTTTGATTATGATAAAATAGATGAATACAAAGTATAACCACAATATAATGTAAATATCCATACATTATAATTCATACTACTATTATTATCTGTTATGTTATGTGATAGTTATGCAATACATGTAATGGAATGTCGCAGAGTCGTGCCATTATTCATTTACACGTAAATTATCCTCAAAGTTTATTAAGTTTGTGAAAATTATATAAATGTATAATATAATTATAATAGTTATATATTGAATCACGTATATAAAATAACGGATATAAAATATTTCATACTATATATATATATATATATATATTATGTATTAGGATTGTAAACTTTCAAATACTTGCAAGGCTTCGAATACATCAATACAATAGTTAGAACTTGATAATTATTAATGTATCTTAATTTATTCAAGATGAGATAACATACAAAAGTAATTCTTATACACATAGTATATGCCTTATCTGTTATAGGGTTGATATGATAACGAGACAGAGAGGATAGCATGCAGACTTCGACACCGATGGAAAGTGCATGTATAATACGCTGAGTTCATGTCTATACTGGTGGAAATATGTGACTACTGTTAAACATAGCTTGTATATCTCAACAGGCAGGTAGGCAGGCAGTAGGATGCGGGTTCGAGCCCCGTCCGGACCATTAAATTAGGTCTTAAAATAATATTTAGAAGCGATCTTATAAGTGTGTAAAATAAATGATCGGCTCTCGTTAAAACCACGGATGCCTTGCGTATACATATAATCGGCACTTGGAAAACCATGGATAACTTACATTGAAGGATGAGGTTTCGAAGGGACATTAGAGTCACTTAAATAGTTATAAGTGAGAACTTGTTCTAAGATATGGTATGTGATTTAACTAAATGTAAAAAAAATTAATGTTGAGTACTTTCTGTATATCTATTGTTCATTATTATTAGTTATATTAGTTTCGTTTATGTTCCGTTATATTTTGTTTGTTTTTACTTTAATGCTTGATTGCTATGGCACAAAGAGTCTTTAAAATAAAATAAATTAAATTAAAGAACAACAAAAATACACGATGACTTACTTGGCTGTGAATCATGGAATGCCTGTCGACGACGCACTGCCGATTAGAAGTGTAACTACAACTCAAACATTTGAACGGTTTCGCCACCTATGAACGAGTTAGCAATACTATGTTACGTAGTACGCGATTAGAGTTTCACGACATCAGTATAGGTGTCATTCATTCAGCTTATTAGGTGACGAAGATATCGTGACAATTAAGTATTTTATATGAATTACATTGAGTGAAACATTAATAAATTATTAGTATTATTATCATTATAATAAAATACCAAAATAAATTGTTATTAATTCGCATATTACATTAATAACAAAAAATAACTCCCTCTATTCCCTCTACCATAAAAATAGATACAAAACCGATGAAAAGTCGTAATCCTCTACTACTACTACTACTACTACTACTACTACTACTACTACTACTACTACTACTACTACTACTACTACTACTACTACTACTACTACTACTACTACTACTACTACTACTACTACTACTACTACTACTACTACTACTACTACTACTACTACTACTACTACTACTACTACTACTACTACTACTACTACTACTACTACTACTACTACTACTACTACTACTACAACTACTACTACTACTAATACTACTACTACTACTACTACTACTACTACTAATACTACTACTACTACTACTACTTCTACTACTTCTGCTGCCACTACTACTTATACTGCTACTTTAAAAATAATAAACTTCCAAAATACATACCTTATGTATAAAACTCATATGATCAATGTAAATTTTGTTGGGTCCAATTTCAATGTCTCCGCATAACTGGCAATTATAGATACGAGTCATTTGGTGTACCATTCTATGGTGTCTGGTCATTTCCACACTTCTGGGAAATCTACAACAATGCAAAGGAGTGGCTGGTTATAAACTGCTAATGCAGGTAGAGGTTGAATGCGATCTATTAGATCTGGAAACCAGTAATTTCGTGCGAAGTGATTTAGTATTATTGGATCTGATTTCGAAAATGTGTTAAATACTCTATAAATTATAATTTTGCTATCTGAAAATGAATAAATGTACAATACTCGGAATTCTAAACCAGGTCACTATAATTGCATTCTAGTATACTATATATAGAATATACATTATATATATATATCTATATGCTATTAGTGTAATGCTTTTAAAGGCTCACTTTAGATGTAATGTAGCAACCAAAATCAAGTAACACAAAACCAAACCCAACATATCAATCCGTAATATATGTATAGAATCATGTATTTTAATTTATTTTATTATAGAAAAAAAAAATCTTCTAATGATTATTATTATATATATATATATATATATACATATATAGAGTATATTGAATAATTCATATATTCAAGTAAATTATATTTAATAATAATGTAATTGTTACAGAAAAATTATTACAAATAAATCATTCCAATGATACATAACAATTACATACATATATAAATTAAATTAGATATAATTATATTATTATTAATTGATAAATTTTAATTTGGAATAAATAAAGACACCCATGTAAGGGCTCTTCGTGCATCAAAAACAGCAGGTGAAATAGTATCACCTATTAGTGTAGGGTACAACTGAGTATTGGGGTAAGGGGTCAAACCTTTGAGAGCACAGAGGGCACTCGACGAAGCTGGTACAACCGGCTTCGTGAAGAGACGCGTGCGACAGGAGCTGAGACTTCTTACTGAAACCACGCCCACATTCCTCGCAACGGTGCTGCCATGATTTGGGCACCACTGCTAACGCGGCCATTTCTTAGTTATAATGTATACGATAATAATTATTGTTGTTATTGTTATTCGATGTTTTTGCATTTATATTACATGAATACCAATGTGCTGCCGTGAAGCTGAATTCATATGATGATTATATTAATACCAAAATAAGATTTTAATTTATTCTATTTTTGTTTTCCACTATATATATATATATATATATATATATATAATTGTGTACAATTGTGAACATAATTAGCAGGTACATTACCCTATATTATTGATTACTATAACTTCACTTGCGGACAAAGTGAATTCAACAATTTAAATTATCTATAACAAATGCATATGATTCACTATTATTAGTTCATTACAACTATATTTGTTTGTTACATTAAATGTTTCATAGTTATATTAATATTCCACTACCATTCTTTGACCATTATATATTATTATGTAATATCCAACTTAACGGTTCAATACATATTAAAGAAGAATTTTAAGAGAGATACTAATAAAATGTACTTAATTAAAATTAAATTAATCGAATAACTAATTTAAATTAAGTGAATTATACTAATTATTATTTAACTTATATATATCGAACTTATAAGTTCGAATAGACTTATATTACTTTGAGCGAATCGACTTAGTTTGTTTGAATCGACTTCTATTCATTTATATGTTATTAATGGCATGACATATATATCATATCATATACATGTTTATGATCAATAATCTATTATATTTATTGGTTAATCGGAGAGAGAATTATACTGAGAATTTTTCAGTGGAAATGCATACCGTGAAACGATACGCTAATGTTACGCTATTGATGTATGCAATGTACACACCTGTTCGATCATTATGGCTGTCGGTGTGAACGGGCAACGATGGCAGGTCGCACACGGCATCAGCAGATAGTACAGATATGGGTGTCTCTACCGTGGGAACCCCCGATATAGGTGTACAATTCATGGACGCGGTGTCACCAGCGGATATGGGCGGGGCATAAACTGCGCTCGACTGTCGATCGACGGCGGGTGGAGGGTATACGAATTGAATGGCGGGGTCGGTAGAGTTGACGTCGGGGCGCGTGTGTAGGGTTTCTACGCGGACATTCTTCATAGAGGCGCTGTCTACTAGACTGGCAGTGGGCGGTAACAAAGTATTGGTGTTAACCGGCGGCATCGGGTAATCTGGATTAATGGGCGTATTATCCGGAGATGACAGGTGAGGGGGTGGAGCTATCGGTGCACTACCCGACTGGCAGACAGAATTCAAAGATAGTAGAACGCTGGACGTATTAGTGGGCGTCGACTCCACTCTACCGAGTCCTCCGCTAATACGGCTGACCACATCACCGCGGGTAGAGGTCACGCGAGGTCGTAGCGTTGCATACGATTTCGGCTGCGGCTCTTCCCCTTCACCAGCCTCGACTGCGGTAAGGGGTAGGGTATGCGCCGTATCCGCCGCCATCGCCGACCTTGATAGCGTGTGTAAGGTCGACGGGGCGGGAAGAGCGGAAGTAGACCATTGTTCGGGTGTCGTGCGGAACAATCCGGCAGTGTCGTCGGCCGGCATCATCTGCTGTAGGAAGCTGTAGATCTGTTCGGTAGTGAACGAGGCGGCCATATTAGCCGAAGTGGGCGGAATCGGGTCCGGCTGAAATAGGGCGTCTTCGCAAACACCGCCGCAGCCGGCACTTTTAACAGTCGACGATAGGTTGTTATTAGGGGGTCCCGAGTACTGATAGGCATCGGATTGAGATAGCGGGGCTAACGGTGTCAGTAAAGGGTGGTTCGATGGGGCTCGAGATGGGGTCAGTAGAGACGAGTTTACTGACGACATCGGGTAATCTGAATTGGTGGGCGTACACTCTGGAGATGAGAGGCCAGGGGGCGGAGTAAGGGGCGGAGCTATAAGTGCACTACCAGACTGACAGAATGAGTTCAATGATAGTAGAGCGCACGACGTATTAGTAGGTGGTGTAAGCATGTGAGGAGCGGGGGTGGAGGAGGGAGAGGGGGAAGATGGCCGCTGTACTCCGTTATTAATGGTAGTTGTGGTGATGGAGGAAGGGGTAGCTAAGGGGGTGGAGACGGGGTAAGTCGATATTAAACGGGGTACGCCGGAACCGTTTCCTATCTGTGATCGTGATGTATATCATTACTACTATTATTGAATACGAATGCTTAGAGATTTTATCTAATTTTAATATATATATTTTCAACACCTTTTTTCTTAAGTCCATAAATAATAATTCCGAAGGACGTATATTTAAAATTTATTTGTTTGTCTAAAGCTTTAATGCTAAATATTAAACGAGATTATAAATTTAAAAAGATCAAATATTTAAAACATTTTACGTTTCAGTATAAATAATTCATTTATATCAGTGATTATGAAACGAATATTCAATTATTTACATTACTATAAAATATCTCCATTATTTCCAAAATTTCAGATAATTATTATATTATCATAATATAATTTAGTTATAATTCAAATATATAAATTATAATACTAGTTAATAGATGTGAAATGTTTAATTTAAAAGACCGTAGGGTAGATGAGAAATTTATGATAAATTTAACAACTTACATTTCATTTCATTAATTAACATTTAAGTTTTAAAGTATGTATCCTATACTGAACAGGATATATAGATAATTGTATATTTTGGTATATCAACAATACAAACATTTTTCTGAGATTTATTTTTTAATACTTGATTTCCACGATTCATATCATTCTTTTGTAAAGGATCTGTTTTATTTATGAAATTAAATAAATATACTCTAATAAATTAAAAAGTTATTAAAATGTAAAATCTAATATATTAAGCTAAATAAATACTAGGTTATCAATTAATATTATGAAATATATATATTAAAACATTATAAACTATAATTTATTAGTACACAATATATTCGTTAACATATATTCTATACACATACCACTTAATTAGGGAATGAGCGAACTTCATTCTATAAATAGAAATGCATATGTGAGAAATATGGAATATTGCATGTGTTTAAAAAATACTAAGGCTTTTTCAATATATATAGATAAAGGTGATACATTTTAATTTTAACTTTATAACATAGTATATGAATGCACTTTTTTTAATAATTTTTGTTTATTCAACAGATATTTTTTTTCTTAAGATTATGGCTATAGAATACATATAATTAATTTAAACTGGTGTAAAAAAGACAGAATTATACGCTATAGTAATATTATTATTTAATAAATATTATAGATATGTAAGTTTATTATATATTACTTAACTCTTTTATAATGTATTATAATAATATACATTAATATAAAGTATAGTAATCAATTTTGCAAAACTCTTATTATACTATATAATATTCATATATCATTCTTCATTTACAGTAACAATTTCAGATATAAATAGTAATAAGCAAAGAACTAGCAGCCATTTATCATAAATAGCTTATGTGAGATAAATGGCTTATGTGAGATTAAAGTAAGTTAAAATGTTAAATTCCATTCACAGTTTTTGTAATAAATTGTCGCAGAAAATATGATAAAACATAAATGTATATTTAACAAGAAATATATAATAATGAATGTGTAATCATAACAATACAGTAATAATTATTAATAAGGATGCGTTTTTTGTAATGTACCACAGTACCAAGTTAGTAAGCGTTTTTTGTAACATACCACAGTACCACAGTCTCACCTGTATGCTTACACATGTAAACTCAAGTCTGACTGTGGTACTGTGGTATGTCACATAAGACGCAATATCCCAACGTACCACAGTCCCATCTGAGTTTACATGTATAAGCATACAGGTGGTACTGTGGTACGTTACAAAAAACGCACCCAAAAATTCGTAATGTGATAAAAAAAAATTCATATTATAAAATACAAAATATACTAATAAATGTCACGTAAATTTCACATAATTATTATATTGGTTACGCCTGTAAAACCCATTACATTGATAGAACTATTAATCAATAATCAGAATTACTTCACATATTGAAAAAGTAAGATACTAATCATGGATATAAAATAAATATATATGTGATAAAACAAATAATGTAAAAATATAAATATATAACTTATATTATCTTAATTTTTTTAATTTGCATTGTTTAATAAGTTATATTTCACGTAGTAATACAATTTAAACACCATTTGAAAGTTTAACTCTCATATATTCTGAATTTAATATATATTATTTTCTAAAATGATAATATTCATACAACCCCCTTAATAAGGATAAGACCGTGCATTTACTTCACATTCATAAATAGATTAAACCCAGTGTATATATATTACACTATATTACTATAAAAAGATAATAGATAAGATAAGATACGCTAATATTGATGTGTAAATAGCACAACGTAGAACCTTTATGTGAATTATCTTCACTCAGTGCATCGTTGTCCCCGACTCTGGTCATGCCGATAGTGACACCGTTACTGACACCGATAGTGACACCGCTACTGACACCGATAGTGACACCGTTACTGATCACACTACGCACGCCGTTACTGACGCCTATGTTGACACCCGTGTCCTCGGCGATGTCCTCCATCAGGGCGCACAGTTTACCCGACTTGAGTTCAGTGAACACGGCATTCATCGAAGGTAGGACGGGGTTAAAGGTCGCGGTGGTGCAGATAGCGGGGTCGTAGGCGGCGGTAGTGGTGGTGGAGTAGAAGTCGACGCAGCACTTCTCGATGTCGGGCATCTGGAGGTATCGAGAGGCTGAGAGGACGGTGGCTACATTCTGGGGGGTAACACTGACGATGCCGCTGTAGATGTAGTCTATTGCACATCTGGGGGTGGGGTGGGGTGTAGATGTAGTCTATTGCGCACCTAGTGGGGGGGGGTGAGGTGTAGATGTGGTCTATTGCACACCTGGGGCTAGGGGTGGGATGTAGATGTAGTCTATAACATATTAGGGGCAAAGGGGGGTGTAGATGTAGCCTATTGCGCAGCTGGTGGTGGGGTGGGGGTGTAGAAGTAGTCTATTGCACACCTGGGGGTAGGGAGTGGGGGTATGTATAAAATGTAGATGTAGTTTATAGCATACCTGGGGGGGGGGAGTAATCTATTGCACATTTAGGGGTGAGGGCAGAAGGGGTATAAATGTAGTCTATAACATATTAAGGGGGAAAAGGGGGGTGTAGATGTATCCTATAGTACACATAGGATAGAGTTAGGTAGGGATGTTGTATATAGCGTGTGTGTCATATATAGGGTGTATGTCAATATATGTTTGCTTAGGTGTAGAGGTAATACTAAATATTATTATATCCTTACATTTATTGATGATATAATGTATTATATTATAAAATTATTTGTTAAATAATTGTATATGTATATAATAAATTATTATACTATTATCATACTCATCAATGATGATTACTACTTTTAAATAAATAAATATACTATATATATATAACCTATAGTTTATATAATAAATTTTTAATTATAAATTAATTCTTAAAATAATTGGAAAAGTAAAAACCTCTATATAGAAAACCTCTCTATAAAAAAACAATTATTGAAGAAAAAAAACAGTTTCTTATAGAGAGGTTTTCACTGTATATATATATTTTATTTTAAGATATCAATAATATAAGTATGTACTCTAGTTTGTAGTTCATTTAATTAACAAATTAATTTTTATGTTAGTTTTCAAAATAATACAAAACTATAATCCCTATCTATCACATAAATAAGAAAAATAAAATATTCATTTAATTTACTGTAAATACTATCGGAGAATCGTACGTAAATATTTACTATGAAAATGTGTTTAATTTCTCTATTTTATGATCTAACAGCACGTGGAACCTAATATGCATATTACATAATGTTATCAACAGTATAAATTCCGAATAGTAATCAGTTTAATTATTAATTATTATTGTATATTCATGTGTATAATAAGTATAGCTATTTGTATATATAGATATACAAATAACAACATATACATATATGTATATGTATAATTAGTATACATTCAAATATTATATTTATAATAGTTTTATACATAGTTTTATAAATAGTTATGTTGACTGATTGATTTATCGAATTTTTATTTAAACAATAATTCATAGGTGATTTCTCAAAATATGTATAATTATTAATTAATATATAGGTTTATAGTCTATATTTATGAGAATAAATATTTATATTCGTATATTACAATGTACAAAGGTGTATTAACAGCGTATAGGAAGACATAGGGTAGCTGGTAGCACATACCTGAAGCCCTCGAGACTCACTTCATCGATGACCAGTACACTGATGGGTTCATTGTCCGATGACTCGAGGTCTAGCACCGAATACATGAGACTTTGACATCGAGAGGAGGCGGCCGCTAGTAGAGATCTGTGAACGTTGAAGTCGGTGTTCTCTACCCTGACCTAGCGGTGGGGGGGTGGGTTAAATGAGGACCTAGGGGGGTGAGAGGGTAAGGGAGGGTTAAATGTGTACCTAGGTTGTGGGGCGAGGGTAAGGGAGGGTTAAATGCGGACCTAGTTGTGGGGGAGAGGTAAGGGAGGGTTAAATGTGGACCTAGGTGTGGGGGCGGCGAGGTAAGGGAGGGTTAAATGTAGACCTAGGTGTGGGGCGATGGTAAGGGTGGGTTAAATGTGTACCTAGGTGTGGGGGCGAGGGTATGGAGGGTTACGACATGCACCTAGGTGTGGGGCGAGGGTAAGGGAGGGTTAAATGCGGACCAAGGTGTGGGGCGAGGGTAAAGGAAGGTTAAATGAGGACCTAGGGGTGGGGGCGAGGGTATGGAGAGTTAAATGCGGACCTAGGGGTAGGGGCGAGGGAAGGGTTAGATATATATCTAGAAGGGGGAGGGGAGGGGGTAGGGTAAAATGAGGACCTAGGCATGGGGAAGGGAAGAGATAATACATCACTGGACAGGGGGAGGGTTAAATACGGACCTAGGCATGAGAGAGTGGAGAGTTAAGTATTGTTATAATACAATATTAAATAAGCTAGATCGGTATTTTATAGGAGTAACTAAATTATTTAAAGCTAAAATCATAAAAATAATTATTCAAAATATTATATATTTGATATATTATATGTAGGTATGATAATGAGGATTTTTTATATTGATGTTATTATAATAATATTGGTATTTTTGGATAGCTTAATAAATACTATAATATAAGTCATATTTTAGTTATTTAAAATTTTGATTAAAAAAAAGTTATGATCAAAATTTAGAACAAAATTGGTAGAATTGTTACATAGGAATTATGCATTTTATAATTTTTTTATAATACTTATTTGAAAACAACTCATTCAATAATGTATATTTTGTAAAGAAATTAATAGTATATATTTATTATATATGTGTATATTTAAATATATATATTCTGTAACATTTTATAGAAAAAATTGAGATTTTGTGTTCAATAATTTTATTTTAATAATCCAAAATTAATGTAATTTATATATTTAGAAAGATCTAAATTCTATAATATAAGTTTTATTTTAGTTTTTACTAATTTACAAAAGAAAAATAGTTATAGTCAAAAATAATATTTCACTAATTTTTTAAAGAAAGACTACAATTTTTATTTGTAATTTTTTAAATCTGTTAGATATGGTATTTTATTTCGAGAAAATTTTAGTTTTTTTTAATATTCATGTTTTTGAGAATGTCGAATAGTATTATTTTGTTATCAAAATATATAATAAAATGGCAATAATTATAAAATTACTAGGAATTTAACATTTTGTATTCCAAATATCTTCTACCTAATCTAGATACCTTTATAAATGGTATTAATAAATTATATGTCTTTTGACATTCATTTTAATTTTATTTATAATACAATTCTATTAATGATATACATTTCCAGGAAAATTCTAGGAAAAAATTATTAAAAATAATTTAAATATGCTATTATTGAAGAAATTACTTATTCTCTTTAGTGTTAACATTTCGTGTAACAACAAAAATTGAAGTTGATCAAAAGTAATTTTTTATTTTTGTTTATGTTCTATATTAAATATTGTAGTACCTAGTGTTAAACTGCCTCCATGTTCAGTGATCTCATGATCATCCAAAATGTCCAAAATATTTTGTGAGTTGTTATTATACTATAATTTATTAATTGTCATCAACCAAGCACAATGCATTGCCAATAATCACCCTTATGGAGGAGTAGGTTTGAATACCTAGGACTGAAAAAGGTGTGGTAGAGTTAGACATATATCTAGGCATGTGGGTTGAGAGGGTTAGATGTGTTTGATAAGGCATCAGTTGGTATTGTTAAACCGCATTCACGCCAGAAATTCGGCCTAATTTTTTTCCGATTTGTATTGCCTATTATCGACTACTTCAAATTTGTACTTTTTCTTAATATCGGGCATGTAATTTAAAGCAGACGATATCGACTATAAAAATCTCTGTAAAATCGAGCCAGCTATATCGGTGTGAATGCGGCTTTAGATATACACATGAAGGCATCGGGAAGGTAGGATTCATTGAAATTAATAATGGAAATTATATTATAAAATTTAATTCCGAATAGAAAATATGGTTAGCTCTATAATCTATAGAACTAGCATACCATTTATAATTGGGGGGGGTGCTACTATGATTTCTATAATTGGGGGGGGGCACAACTAGGATATCTATAATTGGGGGGGGTGGTGCCATTAGGGAATCTATAATTTGGGGGGGTTGCCACTAGGGAATCTATAATTGGGGGGGGGCACAACTAGGATATCTATACTCGCTGGGTCACCAACGATTATATCGCAGAATGCCGAGTAATATCGCTGCACCGCAAACTGATCAAGAATTCTCTGCGCATGTTTCGGAAATGAAATGCTCACGTCACTCATGATACCTATTGTAACGTTATAATAAAGTATTGTTATAGTAACGTTATAGTAAAGTATGGCAATAGTAACATATGGTTATAGTGACATAAGTTATAGTAACGCATTACAATAATATGTATATATGTATATATATATATACTAGTGTTGTCACATTTTCTAAAAAAAGTAAGTATCAGTATCATTTGGCAGCCGTACCAGTATAATAACAGTATCATTTGACAGCAGTTTATATCAGTATCATTTGGCAGCAGTATCAGTATCATAACTATATCATTTTACAATGGTATCATTTGACATCAGTATCAGTATCATACCATATTCTGGTGTAACAAAAGGATAAAACATAAATGGGAAATATCGAATATTCCTTAATATATTGATTCTCCTTGATATTCTTGGCACTTATTTGTTCGATGAAATGATCCAATTTACTAATTTGTATCTTAAATGTTATTATATATATATATATATATATATATATATATATATATATATAATATTTAATATGTAATATACATATTAATATACTTAAATAAATCAAAATGTATCCACTTAAATAATTATAATAATTAAATAATAAAATGTATATTATCTTATCTTACAATAGAGATATCTGTATTTATAATATGTTTATGTTGATATTGACGCGAATAAATGGACTCTATTTTGATTGACAGTGGCGTGAATACGTACCATCGATATTTCATTTTTCGTAGACATACCAACGCACCAACGTCTCAATGTACCATCTGTATTTATTACATACATGAATACTTGCGGGCGTTTCAGGTGGTACGTTGGAATGATACGTCGATAATGTAGTACCAACGTACCATCTAAATTTACATGTAAATGAATAAAGATGGGACGTTGGTTTATTACAAAAAACGTACCCTTATATCATATAACACTTACGAGAGATCGTGTAATTCAATTTTGTATACAAAATACCTACAGTGCCATCTATAATGGATTAGTTTTAGGAACTATGTGTTATTTATAATGTACATTCTTATCAAACTATATACTTTTAAAAAGTAAAATAATATGTTTAAAATATTATTTATATGATACAAAATAAGTGTTAATTGCTAATATATAACAAAGTAATATGATATATAGGTTTTAAATGCTATACATATCTATGTGTTGAGTAAAAAAGGTAATTAATTTATATTGCATGTAATTTAATTGAGCTATATAAATATTGTTGTATGGAAACTGCGCCGTACCTATACTATTTAGGTGATTCGTATCGAATCACCTAAATACTGATACTACTGCTAGTATCGGTAGGTAGTAGTTATTAATTATATTGCATATATAGGGAGTGTTATATATTTCAAATATAATATTTGCCTAGAAAAATCTTTGTAAGTAGTAAATTAACTTATTAATTATTAAGATTAGTTTTTTTTTAAATATTAATTTTTTGGTTTTTTGATTAAATATAAATTGAATAGCTATTCTATTAGGGAGACGATCAAAAAGGATGAGTTGAGGGTTAAAGGTTAAATTTGAAATACGATTTAATAGTATATATATATATTTGTGGGTTATTTGGTTTAAGTGGTTTAGTTTTGTACTGCTTGGTTTTTTTAGCTGCATTATATCACAAAGTTAGCCTATACAAATTTATTTCACAATTAAAATGTAACCTTTAACCCTCAACTCGTCCTTTTTTTATCGTAACCCTTCTATTATATATAAATATTATGTATTCACATAATATATTAAAATGACCATATTTAATATTTAATATTACAAAATATGATTTTTATATTATTATACAATAATTGGATCAAAAGAACATTACGATCAACGGACAAATTCAACGGACATCGATGTCCGTTGATCGTAAAGTTAATTTGATTGTATTGTAGTTTAGAATATACTATTAACTTTACGTTAGAAGTACATCAGTACATATCATGCAATACAATCAAGTGCACTTAATGATCGACGGATATCAATTTCCACAGTAAAGAATATCATATTAACTTTACGATCAACGGACATCGATGTCCGTTGAATTTGTCCGTTGATCGTAATGTTCTTTTGATCCCAATAATTATAATTATTATAAATATTGTATAATAATATAAAAATTATATTTTGTGTTAATATAGTATGTATTATAATAATATTAATAAATAATTATTTTCATCCATGAAAAAACTAAAAAATCATAAATAAACCTTGCAAAACCATAAAACCCTGAAAAAAACCAAAAAACTAGCAAAAAATCAAGAAAACTAGGAAAACTACTAAAAAAACTTGGAGCCAAAATGGTTTTGTCCAACTATGAGTGTTACACTCAGTGTATCAGACATACACTATATATAACATACATACACACTTGATTAATTACATAATTATTAACGAAGAGTTACTGAAGGTGGTTACTGGATAACAAATGTCAAATGTGCCATATTTATTAAATAATTTAATGCATAGCTTGAAGCTAAGCTTCAGTTAATAACAAATTTATTAATAAATTCGTATTTTTTTATAAATAAATACAGATTAACTTAATAGTATATTTTGATACTCCTAAATATATACTTATCAATGTTATATTTAGGAGTATCAAAATATATTATTGAATAGATAGAGAGTAGACAACGTACTGTTATTGATGTAACCAAGTTTAATTTGAAATTAATAAATAAAATTTAAATATTAAATTTATATCTTTTATATTGTAATTTATAATGATATAAATTCATGATTAAATTTATAAGATAATTATTATGATTAACCATTATACTGTAAATATTATTTATCTGTAATATAAAGTTATATATGATTTATATTATAATTTCAAAATATAAAATCTTTGATAATAATAACTAATTTAATAATAGATGTCGCCAATTGAATTTAGAATCTATGTAAACAGTGATTCGGCATTTATCTTAATTAATAATCATTATAATTTACTTGTTTTTTAACTCATATATTAATACATAATGTCAAGAGGTAGTAGCGCAGGATTTGACAGACACATCACTGTATTTTCACCTGAAGGGAGATTGTACCAAGTCGGTTGGTTTAAACGATAACGATAATTCGATGATTAATATTTTTATTAAATTAATAAAATATTAATTTTATATTATTTTAATTTAATAATATTTACTACATGTATATATAAATGCGAATTATTTTAAAATTAAAAATTATATATACAATACTATATATAAGTCTATTGTATGAATATACGTAATTATTTAGTTATAACATTTTATTTTATAATTAGTAAAATTTATATAATTGTATCATAACATTTATGTTACTCTACTAGAGTAACTCTAGTATAAAGTGTCGTGTTTTTACTATTTTTACCATTTACTCTTCGTATTAATTACATCTATATATACGTCAGATCTCGTATCCTCGATGAGCATTCAAAAATTAAAACTTAACCCAACCTAACCACAACAGTGACAATATACTTTTATAGGCTCACTCGGGAAGTAATGCAGCTAAAAAAACCACCAAAAATTAAAACTTAACCCAACCTAACCACAACCGTGTAAATATACATTTATAGGTTAACTCGGGAAGTAATGCAGCTAAAAAAAACATCAAAAATTAAAACTTAACCCAACTTAACCACAATATAAACACACAAACACACACACAAACATATATACATATATAAATATAATATATATATGTATATAATATATACTATATATATGTGTGTGTGTGTGTGTGTATATATATATATATATATATATATATATATATATATATATACATATGTAACACGCATTTATGCTGAATTGGCAAATAAACATATTTATCTATAACTCTCTTGTCCACATCTATAAATAACTAAGACACGCCCATATCTAGAGTTGGGCGTCTCATCATATATTCGCGCGCCTTTATCGCGTATAATCCTTTTTTTTAATTCAATAATTCGGTCGAGTGAACCACCTTTCGTTCGGAAAATATTTGGTATAGTTCAACCAAAGATTTTTCTAATGAAATATATGACACGTACGCTAAATCGTGTAATTCGATTTTATTAACAAAATATTAAAAGCGCCACTAACATTGGATCAATTTACGGAACATTTTTTGTTGATAATGTAAATTGGTATCAAACTATACACTTTTAAAAGGTAAAACAATATGTTTTCAATTATTATTTATATGATGAAAACTATGTGTTATTTTTAATATATAACAAAGCAATGGGATATGTTGGTTTTAAATGATATATATATATATCTATGTGTAGAGTCAAATCTAACTTATATTGCAAGTAATTTAATAGACAATGAAGAAATTATGATAATCATAGCAAAGGGAGTAGGTAATAATTATGTTGCATCGATAGGGATAGTTATATCTTTGCTTCGCAAAATCTTTGGTTCAAATGTATATACATATAGTATACTATATAGTATATTAAAAATAATATAAGAATATATATAGAAAACGACTTCAATATTAAGTATGAATCTATATATGTCTATTATGTATAAAACTTGAATGTTTATATTTTATAATTAATAAGTTAATATAAAAAGAATAACCAAGTAAAGTATAGGCCGTTAATAATATAGTAATGTTATATTTACTAACTCTCCTAGTGTGAAATAATGACATCCTTTAATTACCTGTAATATTTAGATTACTTTAAATATTTTGACTAAAGTTTAGTTATGAAATTTAATTCATATAATTAGTTAATTTTCTGCTGCTATAATTATAATGTCACAATAATTATAAATTGTATTATATACCAGCTGGGTTTTTCAGTTTTTTTTTGGTTTATTTGTTTTATATATATATATATATATATAATTATTGATAAATATATTAATTTCAATACTATTATATCATTTAATATTATTATCTGTATTATTAATATTATAGATTATGTACATTATATAAGTATACAATGTATAATATCAAAAAATATAAAACAATTAATAATTAATAACAATTTACTTTTTTTTTAAATTATTGATAAAATATTAATTTCAATACTATAATATTATTGACTATATAAAGTATACCATGTAACTATAAATAACAAATATATATTATAAGGATTATATTACTAATATAAGGTATGTAGGGAAATACATTTATTTTTAATTATCCTATTCCCTGATATATATATATTATATATAATATCTATAATATATTACCTATAATATATATATATATTGTAGATAAAATAAAAAAATCTCATTATTAATTATTCTAATTAAATATTCAGAATATGCTTTCAAAGCTATAAATCAAGCTGGACTGACCAGTATCGGTGTACGAGGAAAGGACACAGCTGTAGTCGCTACTCAAAAGAAAATTCCCGTTAGTACATGATAACCAACTATATATAAATATAAGTCAATATAAATAAATATATAGAGATATTATCATTTATAATGAGTATAATTTAAGATAATTATCATATAATGTTAAATAATACACTTCACAAATTTAATGAAAAACTACCGTCGTTCAGGATAAACTTTTGGACGCTACTACCGTTACTCACTTATTCAAGATCACAGATACTATTGGATGTGTCATGACCGGAATGCTAGGTTTATATCCCTTACGTATAGTAATCATGTCTTTGTAGTAGTGTATTTATCTATTATGTATATATTAACTTAATCTAAATATGATATAAAACTTTATTTACTTTTATAATTATATAATCAATCAAACTTGAAAATTTTTAATTTCACCTAAAACTATTAACTTAACTATACCAGGGAAGGGGTTCATTACAAATAAATTTGTTTCCCTACATACCTTATATTAGTAATATAATCCTTATATTATATGTTTGTTATTTATATTTACACGGTATACTTTATATAATATAGTCAATATTATTATAGTATTGAAATTAATATATTTATTAATAATTTGTTTTAAAGTAAATTATTATTAATTATTTAATATTTTTTGATATTATACATTGTATACATAATCTATAATATACATAATTTCAATACTACATTAGTATTATCTGTACAATCCTCCTCCCCTCCCGTACAGCCGACAGTAGATCACAAGTACAGCGAGCTCAACACGAGGCCGCCAGCTTCAAGTACAAGTTCGGCTACGACATGCCCGTAGACGTGCTCTGCAAACGTGTGGCCGACATCAACCAGGTGTACACCCAGAGCGCTGAGATGAGACCTCTCGGATGTTGTTAGTAACCGTTCACTCCCTAAAGCTGCTAGCCTCACACTAACAAATACAGCCCGATATCGTTGAACGTTAACATCGGCTAGTTTCGTTGTGAATGGCTATAATTACAGATCGATAGAGAGCAGGTCGCACGACTTATGCGTGCGTTTATACATATATATATTACCTATTATTAAATCTTAAATTTTTGTTTTGCCCAATATCTAGTCAATGTTTTAAAATGAATAATTTGAAGCAGCCAATCAGCTTAATACTAATTATACTATGTGATTACTAGATATTTTATTTTCACTGATTGAATTATGCGAATGTATGTTTAACCTGCAACTATTTACTGTGTTGATGTTATATTGTAAAATAAATAAAATGTAACACTAATGTAGGTATCATTATATTTTAGTAAGAAACAAGTATCTTAATTATGTATAATTATTAATTTAGAATTAGATATATTTAATTAATTAATATTATAATATATGTGCAGTCGTAAATACACTAATGTGTCTATGCATTTCTTTAGAATATAGTAAGCATGCGTTACGTATATCGTGGATAACATTTAATATCGATAGTTTTAGTTTCCATACGTACATGAACATTATATCTTACGCTACATGTGTTTCTTACAGCGATGATTGCTATTGGATACGAGAACGGGCCTCACCTGTACAAGTCTGACCCCGCCGGTTACCTGTGCGGCTACAGAGCTACCTGCGCCGGTGTCAAGCAGCTCGAGGCTAACAGCTTCCTCGAGAAGGCCCTCAAGAAGAAGGAGGACTACTCCAAGGATGAATCCGTCGAGGTTTATACACTATCGGTGATATTGTGCTGAGTGTTTTAGTTTGGTTTAGTGATTACCTGGGCGATGTAAATTCTATTATTTTAAATAATTATTTGAATTATCATTATGCACGAGATCACCAATCCGCACATGAAAACTTTTTATAAGATCACTGGTATCTATTTAATCACTACCATCAATACTGTCTGTATGTCTTTCTTTCTTTCACATTGACATTATAGATTTGTTAAATATTAATTTCATATTTTAGAGTAAATTTTCATATACTTAAAAATATCTTTTAAATTTAAGACTGATTATTATAATATATATGTATATATATAATAATTTTTCAGTTAGAAAGTATCATGCCTTTCAAATATATATATGTTATAGAATACATTTACTGTATCATATATTATATAATTATTTGAATAAAGATATACATATATATAGATAATATTAATAATACATTGGAAATTGTTTAGTGTGCATTAAGAATTTTCAAACTTATTGTAAGGTTTTAGTTTGTTAAGTATTAATTTAATTATTAGTTATTTTTAGTTCTTATTGATCTAATAATATGTTAGTTGTTTAGTTAATCTATATATATAATATATACATTTATTACCAATCAATGTATTTAAATAAATTATCTCCAAAATATGTTGTATATATATTACATTTATATTACTAGTTAATTTTGTTTAAAATATTGAATTTACAAATATTAATAAGATTATTATAATATTTATTAATTAAATTAACTCATACTTTCATTTTACAATAATTATATTAAATATGGGTGTCTTTTTATGGATATGGATATATATAAATAAGTTAATTAGGAGAAATTAATAAATTTATATTAAACTTAATTCATCTGTAAACATTAAAACATTAAAATTCTTTTCCATAATTTATTAATATTCATATATTCTTATACAATTATTTATAATATTTATATGAAAATTAACCCTTCATAAATATATACTTATATATAATTATTTCACAAAAATCTATAGTTTAACTAATGATGTGTATCACCTCATCTCTCTGCAATGTATAGTTGGCGATCTCATGTATATCTTCTATCTTGTCCGCTGACCTGAAGGCCTCTGACATCGAAGTCGCGATTGTTACCAAGGAGAACCCCGAGTTCACGTTAGCCCCATAACAACCCTACATCAGCACACCCATAACAACCCTATATAGCACCCATAACAAACCTACATAGCACCTATAACAACCCTACATCAGCACACCCATAACAACCCTACATCAGCACACCCATAACAACCCTACATCGCACTCATAACAACCCTACATAGCACCCATAATAACCCTACATCGCACCCATAACAACCCTACATCGCACCCATAACAACCCTACATCGCACTCATAACAACCCTACATCGCACCCATAGCAACCCTACATAGCACCCATAACATTCCTACATCAACACCCATAATAACCCTACATCAGCACACCCATAACAACCCTACATCGCACCCATAACAACCCTACATCGCACCCATAACAACCCTACATCGCACCCATAACAACCCTACATCGCACTCATAACAACCCTACATAGCACCCATAATAACCCTACATCGCACCCATAACAACCCTACATCGCACCCATAACAACCCTACATAGCACCCATAACAATCCTACATCAGCACACCCATACAACTAATCATCTCACCACACATACAGCATACTCACCAATGAACAAATAGATCGTCACCTGACCAATATCGCTGAGAGGGACTAAGCGTTTGCTAAGTTATACTATACCTATCTATTAATAAAAATAAAGTTTCTAATTTGTTTATTTATTTATGTTTGGCATCAGGCCTAAACTTTCATTTCAACCTATGTGCGTATTTCAAAATAAAAAATCTAAATTATATAAGTACAAAAATAAAGATAATAATAAATTAGTTATAATTAATTACCTCATTATATAGTGCTATAAAATATGTACTGTTCCTGTTAAATTAATATCCAGACTAAATAAATTATAATGGTAATAAATCAATTGTATGAAAAAGGAATGGTAATTAATTTAAATTTACAAAAAAATATATCCATTTTAATCTTTATAATCAACTTATTTTTCTAAATCATCATTAATTTATTTACAACCTAAATCCATATATATATCCATTTATTCTATGCCTGAATCTATAGATTTATATATACTCTCCGTAATTACCATCTAAATGTAATGTCGCTATTTGGAGTATGTTATCATCTTTTAAAGAGAAGATCATAGTTTTTATATAAATAGATTTTTACATGTGAAAATGAATTTGAATTTGTTTCATCCATTCAAAAATGAAATAGAACATCTTTTTTATGTAAATTAGGTAGAAAAAAATGTCCAGTTATACAATTTTCTGATTCAAACAAATAATTTAAATAAAAGTAATTATCATAAGCTTCATATATATTTATATTTTGTTTTAAATGCATAGTATGATATTTTCCTGTCAATTGGGAATCCGTATATCCTTTAAACGATATATGGTTAGGTTTGAGAGATTTAATTAAGAGTGAAGTTCTTAAGGGTATTATGTGGAAGTAATGGGAATTTAATAATAAAACTCGAATAGTCTAAATCCAACAAGAGTAATATATGGTAAAATTGATTTTGGAAAGACAATATAGAACTCTACCAAATGATGGTATAACAGTCATTGACATAATGCAATATTATTAGATTAGGATGAACATCAGAAATATAGATTGTTAAGATGCAATATATATATATATTGTATTAAGTGAGAAGGTTTATATATATGTATGTATTAACCATCAATATAAAAATGATTTCTTTATAAAAAAACTTTATTTACATAGATTGTATTAACATGCTCAAATGTAGAAACAATTCCTATATAGAAAGTCAGTATAGCGTGTATACATGGGAGAGTTCATTTATACAAGTCGCGTAACATGATAAAAATAGGGTTATTATATTAAAATACATATAACATACTATATATATGTGTGTGTGTGTGTGTATACACATACACACTAAAATAGTAAGTAAAAAGTAAGAAAGATTTTAGGAGGTATTGAAGCAAATTTATAGTATTTATGTAGATATATAAATGATTCGATCACGAATTTGAAGAAAAAACTAGACTGTCTCCCTTTTGGTTAAATAAAAACTGCTACTCCTCATTCACAAGGCATATCATCACATACCCCACCTTATTTGGCTAATTGTATAAAATCTACAATTATTACATGGAGTTCCAAACCAGCAGTCACACACCTACTAGAAACGCCATACCATAATAGCAACTACGGATTAAGGCCATTCTACTGCGAAGCACCATCATTACGGAACAAACTGCCTTAAATCCCTACGAGCAGAAAAATCAACCAACCTTTATAAAAAGGAACTTAAATTAAAACATACAATAATCTGCCTATTTAGGATACCACCCCTGAGCAGTATGTATTACTACATGGAGTAGCTAAACGGAAAGGTTTGAGGTTTATATAATATTGATCTGAATAAACTATGTTCAGCTGAATATAAGCACTTTTTATCCTATGGCTTTTTATAAGCATATTTTTATGTCCTTCGTAAAATCTTTGATGATTATGTGAATTATATTTCGTAAATCTTTGTTAGTTGGTGTTTTTGTATAAATATATACATCCTGTTATTAAATTTGAATTTATTTTAGATAATTTATATTACAAAATTATGATAATTATATCATTATAGAAGCATATAATGTATTATTTAGTTTGGTGATAAATTAACAAATAACCACATACATATTATATATATATAATATATATGTCGTATATTATAATAATAATAATAATTGAAAACTATGGAAACCTAATTAGTTTGAATAATTAATAATTAAATTATCATAATTATGATTTATAATCTTTATCATATAGTTTATCATAAACTTTGTGATAAAGTTTATCATATATTATTAACTTAATAATCTATTATGTAATTAAAAATAAGAAGAAATTGCTGATTAAATAATACTCAATAATGTAAAGAGGTATACCTACCAAGAGAATACAAATTAAGGTATATCATAATTATGATTATAATATATTTGGATTATCATATTATGATTACCATAATCATTATGGTCAAAATCTTCGCGATTGTGTATTGGAATTAGATATTTTATATTAGCATATGATTGGACATTCGAATTAGATATTGTACATTAGCTAATGATTGTGACAATCATTGTCCATTATATATAATATATATATATATATATATATATAATATATAATTATAATAATATATATATATATTAACATATATATATATATATATATATATATATATATATATATATATATATATATGTTAATAAGCCGTTACTAATGATCGTGACAATAATTGTCCATTATAATATATATATATATATATATATATATATATGTTAATAAGCCGTTGCATGTATTATAGTCTACATATAGATATACTTAAAGTATTAAAATATACTTATGTAATCTTAAAGAAAGGGGTGTCTCCATCAGGTGATCTGACCATTGCACGTGTGTTAATATATAATATCATTATCGCGTTGACAACTTCTTTTGGTATTCCATAAGCGAGAAGTATGTCTCTCATTTTATTTCTCACGATTGAATCGAACAATTTCGAAAAGTCAATAAAAAGTAATATGGCTGTTAGGTTCTTGGCTTTTACTCCTTCGATTATACGCCGTATAGTTAGTATTTGAGCGTTTGTGGATCTGTTAGTTCTGAAACCATATCGGTTTTTTCTAAGAATAGGATCACTATTCTGTCTTATTCTATTTAATATCAACAAATTGTAGATCTCTCTATTCAGTAATTGGTGTAAATGTTATCCCTCTGTAGTTTTAAGTATTGGCTAGGTTTCCTTTTTTTGGAAACGGTAGTAAACATCCTTCGTTCCATCTCTGTATAGGATCCTGATTATATACACTGTTGCAGAAATATCTCTATACCTGCATATTTATATAAATATATATATATATATATATATATATATATATATATATATATATATATATATATATATATATATGTTATATGTTATATATTATTATAGATTATATATTATAAATATAATATATTATAATAAATTATTATGCATGTATAATTAATAATATAAATAATATGTATAGAATATCTATATACTAATATATAGTTAGATATCGTAAACAATATATTTATAGATACACAATAAAGGGATTATATTAGATTAAATGATGATGATGATTTTGTTTAAAGTTTAAACACTAATTCAATTATAAAATTCTTATAGTGTGACAATAATATATACAAAATAATACATAAAAGTAATAATTAGTACAGACAAGTGTACAACGTGGTGAAAACAAATATATTTGAAGTTAAGATATCATGGACAAGGAGGTACTTTTTTAGTTTATGTTTGAAGGTGGTTGTTGATGTGTTAATGGTTTTGAAGGATGGAGGGAATTGATTCCAAAGGAGGCTGGCGCAAACAGAGTAGCGACACTTCCTAAGTTTTTTTCGGCGAAAGGATGGTTCAGTCAGGACCGTATAGTTAAAGGATCGTAGGTGGCGTGGTGCAGTATGGAGAGAAATTAGTCGATAAAGGTAATCAGGTTGTTTAGTCAGTAGGGAGGAATATAGAATGGATATTAATTTAAGTTGAGCCAGTAGAGTATCTGAAAAACAACTAAACATTATATACTATCCATTACTTCTTACGTAATTCATATTATAATATACTCACAATTGAAAATTAGCTCTGAAATATTAGACTTTATTTTTTGAGACAGTTTTAAATGTAGCTTTAAATATTAGAACTAACGAATTAGATCTAATATTTGCATTCTAGATAGTATGAACTTCATACTATGAAGCCCCTTTTAGTAACAAAGTATCACACTGAAATAATATAGAAGTTAAATTCCATAGGATCAATACCTACATGGAGAATATCGAATACGGCCCTGTTTTTTTATGTTTGATAACGATTTCTATTTAAAATTTAAAATTTTAGATATTGTACATATATCACTATAATTTAAAATTATAATAATAATTTAGTTAATAAATATATATAAATAATATCTATATATATATATATAGATATTATATATATATAGTAGATTATATATAGATAGTATATATTACTATATACTTTAGATCATAATATATTGATAAATAAATTAGATAATATTGGTATCAGAGGTTTACCTAAAGTTCTATTATCTAGTTATTTATCAAACAGATCACAATATGTAAAATTAAATAGGGCTATTTCAAATATGGAACGCATATCATTTGGTGTTCCGCAAGGTTCAGTTTTAGGGCCATTACTTTTTCTAATATATATTAATGATATGCCTAATATATTGAAATATTCTACCCCTATAATTTTTGCAGATGATACAAATTTAATTTTCAGTAGTAAATCTTTTGATATTCTGCAAACTAATATACAAGATGACCTTTATAATTTAACTCACTGGCTATTTAGTAATAAATTAACATTAAATGTAAAAAAAACCAAAGTTATGCTCTATAATATTCGAAATCTAAATCAAAAAAGAAACTAGAATTAAAAGTTTATAATGAAATTATAGAGCAGGTGAATCATTTATCGTTCCTTGGTATAATAATTGTATTTTTGAAAGTCATTTAAATTATTGTTCATCTATTTGGGGTAGTACATTTTTGTCTAATATTCAACTAATTATTATATTGCAAAATAGGGTAATAAAAAATTTGTTTTTTTATTTTAATGTAGATATAGATACAATTTATAAAAAATTCAATATTTTAAAATTTCAAGATATTATGATGATTAATATCTTAAAATATATAAATAAATATATGACTAAATCTTTGCCTATAATTTTACAATATATGTTTTACACAAAATTCAAATATTTATAAGTCATTTATGGTTTTACCCAAAATTAGAATACATAGAAAATCGTTTTACGTCACTAACAAAGCTCCTGAGATATGGAATGCATTACCAGCTTCTTTTCACAAATTAATGAATAAAAAAACTTTAAAAAAAAATATTAAATTATTTATTACCTCTTCGTATTAGTTAACTTTTTATATTTTTTATTGTGTTTAGTTTCTTTATCTTTTTCATTTTTATATTTTTTACATATTTTATGCATTTATTTCATTTGTGTTATATATTTTTCTTCTTTTAATATACATTTATATATTTTATATATATATACTTTTATTATTTATTATATTTTATTTTGTATTTAACTGAAAATGATGACCTCTCCTTGATAACAATATTCAAGTATATACTTACTTATTTATTCAGCACGATTTTCATTTACACGAATCACATTTACAAATCAAATAACTTTAATAATATATACAATAATATATATATACACATTATATTTATAATTATATACAAAATTGAAATTTTAATATAAGTTATTGTCATTTTATAATTTACTTATATTTTGTTATTTTGTTATTCTTGTAATGCTGTTATCAAGTTGAGTGGGAAAATACCAAGTCAAGCTTTGCTTTTGTGTTTTCCTGAGTGTTTACACTCTATCTGATTCTAATATCTTATAATATATACTACATTTTCATTATTCAATTAGTATAATATATATGCATAGTGTGTCAATTAAATTTCACCTCATAAATTGTAATACAAATAAATGGAGGCCATATTTGAAATATACCATATATAAAATAGTGATGCTTATGGTTATATATATTTTATGTGTGTGACCATACATGAATAATTTCATTTTTACTAACTTATGTTATAATTATATATTAGGTAAATATTATTTAAACATATGAAGTTAAATATAATTTTTAGTAATTTATAACTCATATAAAATTATTTATTTCTTAAAATAATGATAATATAGCGATATTTAACTTAAAGTTTATTTATATTATATTTTATTTGTCCCCGTGTGATTTCTAATCCGATGTAATAAAGCTATTGCATTACTTATCGACAACTTCGCTTACTCACAACAGAACGATGTTGTCCACATTCAACCTCTATACGAACATACCCGTAGTGATGGTCACTTCTATCTTATTACACTGTTACAGACTGGCTACTCCTAACTATATGTGGTTAGTCATCAGCGTCATGCGTTGCTTAATTTAACATATTCCGTTATTTTCCTTTATGAAATTATAATTAAATATAATATAAATATTACAGTTTCTCGTTTGTGAATTTTTGTTGTTAAATGTTTTATATATTTATAATTATGCATTCATATCAATAAATATAATGATATTATTCGTATATTTAAATTATTATTTAATTGATTTAATATTAAAATTTTATTAATATTAACGTATTAGAAAATGTATTTAAATTAAATTTATATTATTTCTATTTAATGAATTCTTTATATACAAATAAATAATATATATATATATATATAATGGCTTCGAAAATGTATTAGATCCATATGTCTATAAATGAAATCTTCATCTAAGTTCCTGGATGGGATGAAAGGAATCCACCAAAAGTAACAATAACAATAACGTTATAACATATATTACATGAAACCTACATGTACTACTAACAGTTGGGATGAGATACACGTGCTGCGAATGTCATCGCACTACCTGAGCCACACTCACCACTTCGACGTGCACCCTCCACTAGCCAAGGTTACCGTTAGCTGTGTGACTTAGCTACTATGTTAAGGGGGTCATCCCACTGCGAGTATTAGCAGCAACTTGTCGGAAATATTGGACTTTTAAACGATTTTCTAGCGAGTTAACTACAATTGTAGTGGGATACCCCCTTACTTTTTGGCAACTTGCCTGAATATAGTAATTTTATAGGGAGTATACGATTACAACTTGATAGAAAATGGTTTTAAAGTTACAATATTTCCGACAATTTACCGAAAATACTTGTTGCAGGATAGAGAACATCTTTTATAGAGAACATCTTTTCCATTCATTTGACATTTTTTATCATTCTTTATATAGTATTTTTATGTATATAAAAATGTTCATATAGTATTATTATCAAATATTTTCCATATAAAGTTATTTGGAAAGTTTACGAATAAAATAAAATAAAAATAAACCTATTATTGTAACATATTCAATATAATAAATATTATTAATTAATTTATATGTACATATATATATATATATATATATATATATTAGTGTTGTCAAATTTTCTAAAAAGTAAGTCTCAGTATCGTATCAGTATCATTCAACAGCTGTATCAGTATCGTATCAGTATCGTTCGAAACTGTATCAGTATCGTATCAGTATCATTCGATAGCTGTATCAGTATCGTATCAGTATCGTATCAGTATCATTCGATAGCTGTATCAGTATCAGTATCAGTATCAGTTGACAGCTGTATCAGTATCAGTATCAGTATCGTTTGACAGAAGTCTCAGTATCGTATCAGTATCATTTGACAGAAGTATCACTATCATTATCGTTTGATAATTGTATCCGCATCGTTTGACAGCAGCATAAGTATCGTATAGTGATGTAAATTAATTCAGGTCTTGGAGATATTTGTGAGTATCAAATAGTTGAAAAAAATATCAGGTTTTAATATCTATAATTTTAGTACTGGATTTTAGATATTCTTCGATATGAATCATCTCTTAAATTTGTATACAATATTTAAAATGAATACAAAAATTTAAAATAATGATGTTGATGGTTGCACGAATAATTTTAAAATGATGCAATGTGGATTAAAAGTGTCGCGGATACATACGAAGTGCGGGGTAGTTTGATTGACATTGGCGCCTATTCACACAAAGTGACGCTATATTTAGTAACAGTGTCGCGGATACATACAAATGGGGGGGGGGGGGTAGTTTGATTGACAGTGACTCCTATTCACACAAAGGGAATCTAAGCTGAGTAATAGTGTCGCAGATACATACACAGAACCGCTATGTTGGTTGAAAATGGCGCGAATAAATATAATCCCAAAGGTAAACATTGGAATGTATTTTAGATATCCACTAATAAAAATCCGAAATAATACGAATCTAATATTTAAAGTCCGAATCTAATATTTAAAGTCAGAAATAGTCCGAGTTAAATAGTAAAGTCCGGTCCGAGTCCGGATCGAGTCCGATATATCATAAATTATACTGTATCAGTCCGGTATCAATGACCTAAAGTCCGAAGTCCGGGTCCGAAGTCCGGGTCCGAATGACAACCCTAATATATATATATATATATATATATAATTATATAATTATATATATATATATATATATAATTATATATATATATATATATATATATATTTTTATATATTATTTTCCATATAAAGTTATTTGGAAAGTTTACGAATAAAATAAAATAAAAATAAACCTATTATTGTAACATATTCAATATAATAAATATTATTAATTAATTTATATGTATATATATATATATATATATATAATTATATAATTATATATATATATATATAATTATATATATATATATATTTTTATTTTATATAATTATATATATATATAGGCTAGAGATTTAATTTATTGTAATATAATTTTTAAATTCGAATATGATTGATATAGTTACTTAAAAAATATATATTATAAAATATATACATATATTTATTTAAATATACATACATTTAATATATTCTCTTTACCTATCTCGCTACTAACAGTACACACGAGATGGTGTCAGTGACACTAAGTATGTATACACTGTATACCATATGTTCACTGTACACTAGGATAAACCGTTTTTGAAAGTTTTACTAACTAGCTACTAAATGTTATATTAAATATATTTGTGATGTTTCATCATACTATATTTAATATTGGTAAAGCTATAGATTTACCAATATTAAATATAGTATGATGAAACATAGAACCTATAGGTGCACTTTAATGAAGAAATATTTGCATTTATGATTCAATATAAATTTCTATAAATAGAAAATTTTAAATGTATTTTATGTATTTGTGCAAGTGCGCGTTGTCATAAAAATAAAATATTTGCCAAATACGTGTATAATATATAATAATTTTAATAAAGTAAAACATTACGTAAAAATTTCAAATTAAATTTTATTTTTTTTATTTTTTTATTAATATAATTTTTTGATTATTTCTTTGATAAATTATTTTAATTAGGCATCATTCTTTGTTGTGAGCTTATAATGGATATATACGAAGTATAATAAAAAATAATATTTATTTTTCTAACAAAAAAATGTTTACCACAAAATTGAATTTTTGTTAAAATACTCAATAAAAGTAATTTTTTGTATAAGTATATGTTATTTTTATATTAATACTTATAAATTTATATTCATATAATGATGATAGATATATATAATATACAATTTTTTTTATTATTCCATTGATAATTTTTTTTTTCGATTTAGAAAAAAATTAAAAATAAATTAAAATATCTGTTAGATCGATTTAATAATTTTTTTTTAAATGTTAAAAATTTTGTAAGGATTTTTTTATATACTACATATGCTAAAAGGCAATTTTTAATTGTAAACATTTTTTCCTTTCATTTATCTGTAATTTAATTTTTTTTTCTCGTAATTTTCAATGTAAATTCCTATCTTTTTTAAATATTGTTTAGCTTTCAGAATTGTTGTCGGTTTTCAATTATTATTTTGTTATTATACCTAGAATGATTAAGAAGAGTTATTCCGAGTATATATATATACATACACATGTATATATATATATACACTTTTCTATGAAGGGAACTAAAAAAGTTACCAAAACAGTCTCCTAGTATACACTGTATGCCGTATGTATACTGTGTGTATACTGTACACTGTACACATATCACAGTTATTAATAAACCACCCACACCACCACCCACACCACCACCCACACCACCACACACCATCACCACCAATACTACAGATGATACTCGCGGGGATAATGCATGTTTCGGGCAACGCAACCGGTTTCAGCGCGGGGTTAGAACACGGTCTGTTGTTCTCGGACGACCTTTACTTTAACCTTCGATTGGCTAGTAGCGATCATGTGAATAGAATCAGCTTATAGTGTGTGTGTGTGTATGTGTAGACTAACACAAACTCATTAATAACATATGTTTCATGTGAATGAAAATAATATATATTTAATAGAACACACATAGAGTGAATAGTATCAATATAGAATGAATACATAAGAGCTGTGAATAAGGCTGTGAATATACTGCATGTTTTTTAAGTATCACAATAGCTGGCACCTATATAACATATAACATACATCTCATTATATTACCCCCTAGTTGATAAAACCTTTATGTTAAAAACTTTATTTATCACAGCATTTACTTTGCACACATGTTCTATATCTCCTATGTATACTATGTTTATGTAATATGCCTATTACAGTAGCACTGTGGTAGTACAATGGTACATGACAACATATCTCATATACTATTCACATTATATACATACTTATACCATCGATATAAAGAAAGTGGATAAGCAATTGAATGTAGTGTATGGCACTTTGCGATAGAGGCGCTGAAGTTGAAACCCACTACTAAATACCTACTAAATTTTAAATTAATATTATTTATTTATACATATATATTGATAATTACTACCAATTTTAATGTACTATCTATACTACACATAACATTATATATTTAAAATACATCATATCAATTTCATCATCATTTTCTGTATTTAAATTGAAGATATACTATTTTATTGATATTTATAATCTAAATCCATTGATATAGAAGTCACTTGGATCTATTTTGACGAAAAGCCTACTGTTTTAATATTTGACATATATAATATGACTAATATCCAATCAAAATCACTGATACAATTTTGTTAATTTATCGATAAAAGTTCCATTTGTGTATCTATATTTTAAATGAGTCAATTTCTTATCCACTTTCTATATATCGATGACATATACATGCTTCTCAAGTCGGGTAACACATATGATCAGCTGTGTGAGTGTGTCAACTCTTCTATATAGATTAATACCGTACCACCCCCCGATCACAGTTCAATGCATTGCTAGGCTTGTGAGTGTGTCTACCTCTACTATATAGATTAATGCCGTACCACCCCCCGATCACAATTCAATGTATTGCTAGGCTTGTGAGTGTGTCTACCTCTTCTATATAGATTAATATCGTACCACCCCCTGATCACAGTTCAATGCCATGATAGGGGCGTGTCTACCAGTCTTGACTTACATCATAGTCTACGACATCAGCAGGGGGCATAGTTCGGCAGTGGTGGCGTCTGTAGCTGTTATGTTCGGTTTGTATCGTGTGACTTGTATCTTGTGACTTGTATCAGGTGACTTGTATCAGGTGACTCGTATCATGTGACTTGTATCATGTGACTCGTATCATGTGACTTATATCATGTGACTTGTAGCAGGTGACTTTTATCAGGTGACTTGTATCAGGTGACTTGTAACAGGTGACTTGTATCAGGTGACTTGTATCAGGTGACTTGTATCAGGTGACTTGTATCAGGTGACTTGTATCAGGTTACTTGTATCAGATGACTTGTATCAGGTGACTTGTATCAGGTTACTTGTAACATGTGACTTGTATCATGTGACTTATATCATGTGACTTGTATCAGGTGACTTGTATCAGGTTACTTGTATCAGATGACTTGTATCAGGTGACTTGTATCAGGTTACTTGTACACTGATGCATACTGTGCTATATTAATAAACACTTAAATATTGGAATACATTTAATGATGTCTCAATGAATGAATTACATACAAATAGGAATATAATTAACTTTATTGGAATATATAATGAAATGCTTCTATAAATTGTTATCTTATTGACCCGACATGATGCTTTATCGATGCATACATAGTAAGTATTATTGCAACATACTGTTACACTATCCACATGTATCGATGCTACGCTAACACTATGTTATATAACACTTACTACAATGCTATAAACAGTGACACACTTCCGTAGATACGGCTTTGTTGACGGCTACGAGATTCATACTTCTGGAGTCTTTGTTGATGTTTTTCATTCTTTGTTCGTTGACGTCGAATATTTACAGTAAAAACCTGAGGTAGTATGTTATATGGCGTACGTATTAATATGCTTTACACAAATACATGATAAATACCACAATGTGGGTATACATGTATGTATGTAAAGCAAATTAATGTGGGTCCCACATCTATAGGTGGGTGATAATACAGGGTATTTCACATACACGAAACATATATTCGTATGTAGTATCTATATGCTTACATTAAATAAAATCCGATGATATTTCATCTAAACATAACGATTAATCGAAGAACGTTGATTTAGCGAAGAGCGGTTGTAACCTCGTCCAGTATAACCTTGCACTAAACTTCTCCTACTCGGTGACCTAATCTAACACATATGTCTAACCCAGAGTGTTCACGTGGAAGTGGTGGATATGCGAAGTTCTATGCGGTTTGGCAATGGCATGTGCGCTTAGGTTAGGTATCTGTGTGTGTGTGTGTTGTTCTAATTTGTTTACCTCTCCCGTCTCGTATTCTAGTACTGATCGGATTACGGGCGTTAATGTTAGGCTTATTTAATACAAATAGTAATATAATTAACGTTATTGGAATACATTTAATGATGTCTCAATGAATGAATTACATACAAATAGGAATATAATTAACTTTATTGGAATACATTTAATGATGTCTCAATGAATGAATTACATACAAATAGGAATATAATTATCTTCATTGGAATACATTTAATGATGTCTCAATGAATGAATTACATACAAATAGGAATATAATTAACTTTATTGGAATATATTTAATGATGTCTCAATGAATGAATTGCATACAAATAGGAATATAATTAACTTTATTGGAATACATTTAATGATGTCTCAATGAATGAATTACATACAAATAGGAATATAATTAACTTTATTGGAATACATTTAATGATGTCTCAATGAATGAATTACATACAAATAGGAATATAATTAACTTTATTGGAATACATTTAATGATGTCTCAATGAATGAATTACATACAAATAGGAATATAATTAACTTTATTGGAATACATTTAATGATGTCTAAATGAATGAATTACATACAAATAGGAATATAATTAACTTTATTGGAATACATTTAATGATGTCCTAATAATGTAGTAATGAATGAATGTCTTAGTTCAGTTATACTATTAATTGTTGTACATAACTCCTATTACATAACGTTACAGTGTGAAATTCGTTGGCCTATTTATCATATTGCTGAACGGACTAGCGACTGCAGCCGATCTTTGGTCTAGTTTCGGCGACGCATCCGTTCCATTGGTCAGTATCACATATGGCCTCGTTTTTATGGTTTAATCTGAGTCAAACTGTAGCCCTCATCACTCTTTCATTATAACTAGCAACCTATACATGCTAGTAATGCTAGTAATACGGGATTCGAGTTAAGCTAGTAACCATTATAATATTTGAGTATTGAATTGTGTAGTCCAATGAAACTATTAGATTTTATATTACTAAATGATTGGTAGATATTCTGCTAGTACATTGACTGCTACTAGCACCAACACTATCAATACAACTACTACTACAACTACTACTACTATCACCATTACTATCACCACTACTACCTGAACCTCTCGCTAACAGCGCACCACTATAAAGAAACTCCTGGCCTACGCACTGACATTGATTGCCGTGCCTATCTTGACATATATGCTGATTGTATACGTTCATTTTGTGTGCTTGTACAAGAGGTTTGTGTGTGTGTGTATGTGTGTGTGTGTATGTGTGTGTGTGTATGTGTGTGTGTAAGTTTGTAGTACAAACTTTGTACGGGAGGTTTATGCTTAGAATATGAAGACGTGTATATATGTGTGTATCATGATGTAATATATTTATATACACAAATATTACATTATTTTACTAAATCAGTATTTAAAAAAAAAAACAATAATAAAATAATAAATATATTAATAATTATAATAAGAAATTGGTAATTTAAAACTATAGAATATATAGTCATATTTTTACAGTGAGTTTTTTAGAGAAGTTCTACATTTAAAGGGAATCAAGTAATTATTTTAGGTAATGGGTGTATTGATTATAGTCTATATATGATTCTACATGAAGTATTTACTATTTGTTGAGTCTTCTAATGTAATGTTTAGTTTGTGAATAAAGTAAGCTGTAAGCTATTGTAATACTTAAGTACTAGTAATGTAAATGATGCCGAGACTTTTGGTTATTGATGCCGAGCTGAGACTTTCATTTTTAGAAAAAAACCGAGCCTGAGCCGAACTGAGACTCTATCCAAACGAGACCAAGCCGAGTTGAGACTTTTACAAAACATAACCGAGTCGAAATGATGATTTTTTGAAGTTACATTTTAAAACTAATTTTTATATATTTCACATTTACATTAATTTAAAACAAATTACCTGCGCCAACTTCGCGATTCAGTGAATCATAATGTAAATTTCATCTAGTGATGTTTATAATACCGAGCTTTTTGATGCCGAGCCGAGACTTTAATTAACTCTAACCTAACGAACCGGATCCGAGTTTAGACTTTAGGTAACAAAGACTGAGACTGCATCATACTTTAGATTTATTTGGCATCATTTACATCACTAGTAAGTACCGAATATGATAATAATAAGTTGAATGTATGTTAATTTAATAGGTTTTTATATTTTATTTGGTAGATTTTATTATCACATTGTTTAATTATTGATGATATTTGAGAATCCATATTGCTAGTAGAATCAAATTTAAAACATAAATTTGTTATTATCTATTATAATGGTAGTGTTCCTTTGAGTCAGAAATAAATATTTGATTGATAAAGGGAGGAACTTGTGATATATTGTGGAATATTATGCAATCAGTTTTATTAGTATTTTCATGAAGTTATTTGTGGTAATACAGTGACCCACACTAGCTATTATGTTACCTTATCTATTATGTTACCTTATCTATTATCTTAGCTAACACCCTACCGCTAAGTAATGCACCCCTATAACACCCCCTATAACAACCCCTATAACAACCCCTCTAACAACCCCTATAACACCCCCTATAACAACCCCTATAACAACCCCTATAACACCCCCTATAACAACCCCTATAACAACCCCTCTAACAACCCCTATAACACCCCCTATAACAACCCCTATAACAACCCCTCTAACACCCCCTATAACACCCCCTATAACACCCCCTATAACAACCCCTATAACAACCCCTATAACAACCCCTATAACACCCCCTATAACACCCCCTATAACACCCCCTATAACAACCCCTATAACACCCCCTATAACACCCCCTATAACAACCCCTGCAGTGGCAGCGACTCCGTTCTCTACAGTCTACGCTACAGATCAACCCTAGCAGAGAACTCCGCTTACAACGCTTCGTTTCCTGAAGGTCGGTTGCCCGCGACCTCTGGTAGTAGTCGACTACGTTAACAGCAGCGGCGCGGCTTACTTTAGTACATTTCTAGCATCGGAATTAGTGATTAAGTTCGAAGGTATTCAATTTAATTGACTATTATTCGAACGCGATGGTAATCGTAATTAATGTCTTAACAAAGAATTACTTTCTATTAAGGGGATGAGCGATATTCGTGAGTTTACACTAACAGATAGGGAAAAGGCAATACACTTTTTCATTTATGATTATTTTTGTTTGTATAATCAATAATTATTAGTTAAATTATATTTCCTATTGAATATTTTTAAATGTATTAATTAATATACTATTTTCTTATATATACATTTTAATAATTATTTAAAAATAAACCTTATAAATATATATATATATATATATATATATATATATATATATATATATATATATATATATATATATATATACATATATACATATATATATATATATATGTATATATAGGAAAATTGTATACTGTCAAATATAGTTATAATTATAACTTATTAACGCTTTAATGCCCTCAAACGACGTTATAATTGCGAAGAGCGCAACATTCCGCCTATCAACGTAATACGCTGGCATTCTCACGATTAACTAACCTAGATCAGCTCTCATTAACAACACTCATAATAACAACAATAGATGTTGCCTACGATTCCATTGTTACGTTACATAATAACAAGATGGCCGCCGGATATCTAATGGTCGCCGACAACTCTCAGTCTCAAGATGTATATCAGGTTCGGTAAATAAACATATTGTAATATTTAATATACTGTTATATGTAAATTATATATTAATTGATTGATTGATTGAAAGTTTATTTAAACACTTAAATACATCATTAAAACAAATCATATATATATATATATATATATATATATATATATTATATACAAGTACAATTATAATTTTGTAATTTTTATATACCTACAAATGTGTAAACCTAATACATATTCTATATACATATTTATTTAAATAATGCTTAAAAAATGTATTATTTAATTAAATATTTAAATTAATTAAAATAATATTCGATCACCGTTCAGATTGAAAATATCGATATGAAAATATATTGTATATATTCTCAAGTTATTGTGTACATTTCATGTATTTACATTATAGGGTGTCATGTTCTACAAGCATTAGATCATAAAATCTTGCTACCTTAGATCTATTCAACTAGCTCTATACCATTCCCAGATGTATATATATATACAAATACAGTTGTTGTTACTCAGTAATAGTCAGAGTAACAATACAGATAGATCACTATTTAATGTTTAATGTTTAATTGAATAATTACGGACTTCTCGTGTGCGTTTACACCCATATTAACTATACCCGTTATGTGTGTGTGTATGTGTGTGCGTGTGTGTGTGCGTATATGTATGTGTGTGTATGTGGCGCTATAAAAGTGTGGCGGATCGTTATTACCATTCAGTACTGGTTATACGTTGGCCAGTTTACGATCATTACCCCGCTATTAGAATGTATGCGTTAATCGTATACGATCATTCTTAACTTAGAGTTGCCGGTATTCATGTAGATACACAACGATGTCTGAGGCCACGCTAGCAAATCGATGCTCTTATCGCTGATTTGACACCAAACTTATTAGATAGCGATTATTCACAGGTCGCGGTTGTGATTCGTCTGAAGTGGGTATCAGCGTAATGCTGCGACTACTAGGTCAGGGGTCACCCAATCAGATTGTTATACGAGTAAATATAGTAATGATGATGATGATGATGATGGTTTATTATACACAAATATAATAGCGAGCGCTATTCTCGAATGTGTTTTAAGTATACTATAGTATGTTACTTATATATAACAATAATAATAATAACAATAATAAAAAGTTTGTAGTTAATAGTATAACAATAAAAAGGATATATACGGCGTATTCTCTCGATTGAAAGAATAAAATATAATAAAATAAAACGAAATAATACGATTGATAACCCCGACCAGCCTACCGCCTATCTCTGGTTCACACCCCCCCCGTTGACCCCCCCGTTAACAGGTCGATGCATACATACACGGAGGCAGCGGAAGTACGTGGATGTTGAAGCGACTGTTTCCCAGCGAACGTCTCGTCGTACTGCGCTATCAACACACCGTTCAACTGTGGAACGTAGAGTTAGTTCGGTGCGCGTCTCTATCTTATTATCGGTGTAACTGTTTTACCTAAAGTTAATAGGGGTTGTTTCTTATTATCAGTGTAACTGTTTTACCTAAAGTTAATGGTGGTGGTTTCTTATTATCGGTGTAACTGTTTTACCTAAAGTTAATGGTGGTTGTTTCTTATTATCAGTGTAACTAGTTTAGCTAAAGTTAATGGTGGTTGTTTCTTATTATCGGTTTACAACATAGAATTAGTGGTCTATTTTCTTATTATCAGTGTAACTGTGGAATGTAGAATTAGTAGTGTATGCATGTGTCTTATTATCAGTGCGAGTCGAATAGTCTTGTGATGATATTTGTTATAGAATATGTAGATCACTAGCTAGTTACAAAGTTAGCAATATATTTGAATAGAGCTATATAATAATATGTTATAACGAAACAGTGGTCAAGGTGGTCATCCGATGTTATCTAATGCAGCGCATTATATCACAATCCGATTGGATTAGCCATAACCCCTACATCATTAACAATACAGCCTAAATCTGAGGTCACACTCGTGCATAATCACTCGCTTATTCGTAAACATATGTTTGATCTATAGGTAAGCGAGCGTGGCCTTATCCCTAGTGTGTTACATGCGCACCTGTTGCATACACATAAAGCCGCGTACACACCGCTAGTACTTAATGCTCGCTATCCGAACACCACTAATAATGTATACCGAGCATCGAGTGCAGTAACAATCGCCGTGCTAACGGTGTGTACACCATTCTTTAACAACCAACGCGACCATTACATCAGGAGACGATGCTATCTACGGGTGAACGCAGGGGAGGATGAGGGCGGCGGCGGAGAGAGGAGTGTTGTCTGTACCACTAATACGGTTCGTTGGGTATAGGGTATAGGGCAGTGGTTCCCAACCTTGAGATGTTGTTCATCGTGACCCTTTTTTTTTTGATAATTCTTAATTAAAAATATAACATGACCCAGTAACGAATTTTATTTTTTTGAATTTTTAACTACGTTTGTATTAAATTTTAAATACAATAAATACATTAAATTATAATACAGGAGCATTTTTTTATATAACATTTTTGAATACAACATTTTAAAATTAAAATGTGGCTCATGACCCAAAAATAAAATCTAATGACCCAAGTTTGGGTAATGGCTAATAGGTTGAGAACCACAGGTGGTATATTGCATCATCGTCTATGTCTGAATAACTTTTAATAACATTAGACGTAGATATATCGTAGTGTATAAAGATGATCAGCGAGACGTAGAATATTTGCTCTATTGCCATTAGATATACGACTTTGTCTCGAATTATAGAATTTAGTAACCGTTTTAAAATTGCCACGCCTACTTAATTATTTTGTGAATAGAAATCTCTTTCGTATATATTATATGTATTTGTGTTAATGTCTGGGGCAATGAGTTTTTATCAATATATTCTATATTTATATATTTTATCAATATTTCCTCAATATTGGCAATATTAGAACTCTAATATTATCATTGATACTAATAACGACTGTTATTAATTATAATACACATTTTATATAATCAATAATATTGATTACAAGCCGAATGAACATATCGTTTGTACAGAGGAGTGTTATCACTTGGGAATGCTAAGTTAGGAAAGGTTTGTGACACGAGTTTACGTCATAAGCGGTATAAAATCTATTAGATGTTTTATAAATACTCGCATGTCAAACTCGATTTGCGATGCATTCACGTAATATCTCATCAATACTATTCATTACCATCGAGATATTCGTGATATTAAAGTAATTATAAAGCATTCGTACAGGATCTTGGTACCCTATTCACGATAGATTCGCTCGCTAAAGATCCACCGTCACCACCATTTCCACGTCTACAGTCTGTGCAGTCGGAATTCAAGTTGTACTCGGAACAGGATATGTGCGTCCTTCAAGCAAATGTGCCAGCTTCCCATGAGATGTTGTTATTATTATTATAATTATACTTAGTCTAGAGGTGTGTTTAGTTTTGCATTACACTCGATGTGAAATTTCAATAATATCTGCGAATAATGCTTATTTTATAAATTTATTTATTTTTGATTAATTTTTAATTATTTGATAGTAAATTCTATCGTTACCTCTGAAAGCTGGATGTAGTATTAGGTTTAAAATATTATGAAATAATCGTATCCTTTAAAATCCATGTTATATTTAAAATTCTAAATAAATTAGAATATTTATAATTTATATAAATTATTCTAAAATACTAATTTTAAATTCATTAATTGTATATTAGTGATTATATTTATGAGGAAAATAGTATTTTTTATAAAGTATAGTGGTTCAATAAATATATTTTTGCAAAATAATAAATAAAAAATATATTAATACGAAAATAGTTATCCACTGATAGACTAACTTATTTATTTTATATTAATTCTTTAATAAAATAAGCTTATATTATAAAATTATTATGATTATTAAATTCTAATAAAATAGGTTAATATGTAAACATTTTTATATTATTTATTTATATTTTACAAGTATGTTTCGGTACAATTATATTCAAGTATTTTAAATATAAGTATATTGCAAATTTTCATTTTAAAGATAGCATTTTTTATTTTTCCTAATCTCAATAGATTATTACAAATTATTGAATTATATGAAATTTCTCTATTATCATTCAAAATGTATACATATTATTTTATATTTTATTTTATCGTTATTATTAAATATCACGGTCGTTGACACCAGATAATAATTGACCTAACCGATCCGTCTTACAGGAAGTTCCGTCACGTGACCGTACACTGCGTGGACGAAGGAGGGCGCGACAATCACAAGTGGAGTGTACATAGCGTCAACGATAGTAGACGTACGTACCCCAAATATACACCCCCCGTAGCGGTCGATTAGTCAACATGTTATATAGTGAAGAGACATTGTGAGGGTTTTGTAACAGCTTATTACTAGAATGAACGCATGAGACTCGCGTGACATTAGGGGCGCTGCAACAGGATGGGGGGAGGGGGGGAGGGGGGATATGTCCCCCCACTTTAAAATCTAGGGAGACCACCCTTTGTATTGGTCTCCCCCCTACTTTTACCACAACATTTATTTTGATTGGTTGGTCCCTACATACACACTATAGTTCCAGCGCCGATGAAATTTGAAATGAACAAATTTCTCCGTTTTTAAATCGCAATAGTTCGTCGACTTTATATCGTCTACACGTGAAACCACGACGTCGACCAGTGTTATCACTCACTGGGTATCTTTGTATGCGGCGCTGCATTACAACCGCACGCACTGATTGTTTATACACAATCTACAGAGACTTTAATATTATGATTATTTCAGTAAAGGACGTGAAATTGAGAGGCCTGTCTTTCTTGGAGAAATTCTACGAATACCATTTATTAATGTTTAAGGTTGAGTTTATTAATTAAATTATGCTATTGAATATGTATAATAATGTATAGTAATATATATATATATATATATATATATATATAATTATATATTAATATATTTATTAAATAATTTTTTTTTAAATTTTTTTAAATATTCTCATTTAATATCAATGTGTGAATATTTGTTGATGTTTACATTAATAATAAAGATATAATTAAGTATATTATATAATAAGTAAAATAACAATTAAACATAATAATGTGATACTTTAAATAGAATTCATTTACAAATATTAAAGAGTAATGTCAAGGATATACAACTTAACATTTAAATAAAATAATATTCTAATTAGGTATTTTTCAAGATCTTAAATATTTAGTATTTATAATATTCAAAATACTATTTAGCATATTATTTCTAATGAAGTTCGTACAATGTATGTATAACGGTCTTACAATGTCTTACACTTCCATGTAGATCAATAATATGTTGAAATCTGATGAAGAAAATTCTAATGTTTATACATGGCCTTTGAACATACAAGTTATTATATCATCTCATATTTATATATTAAATATATGAAAATAAATTATATTAAAGTGATTATTTTCATACCGATATTTGTATATTTTTGTTGTTATTTTTATCGATTTTATTATATCATCAATTTTAATTCTATCATTTAAATTTAGAAAATTATTTCAATTTATATTATATATATATATATATTCAATATAACATTTTTATATCTTATTTATCTTTAGTAATTTCAAAATTTTGGATATAATAATTTAGAACCTATAGCATATTATATATATAATTTACGTTAAACATTAATAGAGTCAGCCGATTTCGAATGAAGATTTGGGTATTTCCATTAAAGGGGTTACTTTCATTTGGAGACTCAATTTCATTGTATTGATATGTTACACTATAACTAGAATATATGTCATTGTAATCAATAAAAGATGGCCGAATTTTCAATTTAAAGGTTATATATATATGAAATAGTTTATAAAACTTTTATATAATATTAATTCAAAAAAATAAAATATATAAACCAATTATAATATTTAGTAATAAATATATAAATAATATAGTTTTCTATTATATATTCTAAATATAATTATGACGTTGGGAGCTTAATTTATTAATTAATATTTTGTACATAGATGATATGTTATATATTGATTATAGTTATTGTATTATTATTTATCAATATTATATTCTGATCTAATTCGTTGCATCGATACACACAAACAGAGGTTGCTAAATTGAAGCAATGCGATTGGCTGATACTTTGCTGGCTGTTACATTACATACCGTTCATGTTCATGCACAGAGTTCTCTACTTCCATCATTACTTACCATCCTTCATGATGAATTGCCTCGTGACTGGTTTATTCTTAATGCGACTCATCAAATAATTATAAATATACTTTTATATATATCTATATAATATTAATATGTATTTATAATTATTTATATACCAAATAAATAATATGTTAGTTATATTTATAAATTATATTATTATATGTATATGTGTGTGACACTTATAGCACATATAATTATAGTATATCACTGAATAATAATACTTACTAATACTAATATATACTTGATATTATATAGAGTAATACAATAAACATATAAGGATTAGGATCAAAAGCTTCGCGATTTTAAAATTAGTTACGCATTAAACACCCGCAATATTCTTTATTCGAATTAGTGTTTGTGTAAATATCTAGTATACATGTTAATATACATTATATGAATACTTGAGCCTCATAATTGTATATCCATACTAATATTATATATCCGATATAATATCAAACTAGAATATTATATTATATATAAAATTACACGTTATTTTTAATATTTAATAATATTTATCAATCATATTCTCGTGATGCGTGATACATATGTATATATATGTATATATATATTGTAGGATTCTAGTTAGATTCTACTTAATAGATTACGTATATTAACAATGAACAACATGATTTATTAACTTGTGTCGAGATAGTAATAACGTAGTTATATATATACAGGTGGACACACGCATATAGGCGTGCGTTGATTCTTTGTTCGTGTCTATTATATAGACGCGAACGCGATACGTTGTTCGATAGAGAGTGACGACGTTACAGGAATGATCTTGCTGTGTAGTGTGTGCTAGGCCGCTACAATATATATATATATATCTGTAGTTACGCCGCCTATATATACATTGGAAATCGATTATCAAATAACAAATTTAGAAAAAAATAATTTTGCGGGCAAATTGTAGCTTCTTAACAAAATTACAAAGTTTTTGACCAGTATATAGTATCAAATAAAAAAATATATTCAGAAATTATGTAACATCTATTATTAATTGAGAATCTACAAATATATCATATTAGATAATAATTTATGTTAACATTAACTCCTTAATATATTATATCTAGAATGTATATAGGTAGGAATAATAGGAAATATATACCTTTATAAAATACACGTGTATTAATGGAACACTAGAATATATATTTAGTTAAAAACTTGCTTATATTACTTATGCTAGCAAAATATTTCTAATAATTATATTACAAATAAATATATTATAATACATCTAATAATTGTGCAACTTATCTAAATAGCATATATATGTATATATAATTGCATAGAATTATAATAATCTTAATTATTAATTTATATAATATTATTGAGTAAAATATATGATTTCTACTAAACATATAAATATCATATCAATAATGAATTATGTGATCGCTAATACTCCTCTCATTTGAATACCACAGGTTTATTTGCAAACTATGTGTTCTCCCTGGTCACTAACAGAACAGACTTGAGAAATACATTCTCAGTCGTATTATCTGCAATGATGATAACTAGGTGAGTATTTATTGTAGATATTATGTATACTTATTTAATATATTAATGCACTGTAAATGAGATTAAATTGGAAAAAACATATTGATGATATAACTATTAATCTAGAGTTATATCTGTTTTATATAAACTAGATATTTGCTTACTACAGAAATTATTAAAAGTAATATATAATACTGTTTTTCTACCACATCTAAATAATGTAATACTAATATAGATTCTACATCTATAATAGATTCTATTAAGTATCCTATATAGATTTATTATACAAAATAAAGCTAACAGTTATTGTCATTATCCTGTAAAATTATGTTTAGGATTAAAAATTATTAAATTTCACAAATAATTATAAATTCAAAATACCTAGTTAATACAAAAGCAAACAAATTTAATATAACCTATTATGGACCCATTTGCTAGAATAATCTACCAATACGCATAAAATCATATAATAGTCAAGCCACACTTAACCAATTTTGTTCAAAAATTAAATATTTAATATCATGCAATCTCTGTTAAAAATTCATCTCTTTTATAATATATTTTTATTGTCGTATTTTATGTACATAAGTATTATTATTATGCGCACTACTATTATTTCTATTATTATTATTATTATTATTATTATTATTATTATTATTATTATTAAAGTGTATATTCTATATAAATATTCTTGTATTACAACATTATTATTAATATATTTTCTTATTTCATAATTATTATTATATTATAAATATTTGATATTTTTGTTATAAGGATATTCTTAATGTAAGCTACGTATATCTTCTGAATATCCTTCTGTATATTAATTCAATATTCAGTAAATAAATACAGATTGTTATAAATAATTATTCTTTAGTCGACATTTTAATTAATACAAATATATGTATACAAATCAATATTACTAATACAAATACCATTAAATATAGTGATATTGTAAAATAAAATATATAAATCATATATTTAGGATTATTAATAATTGTACATACATTATTATCAAAAATAACAATGTATTTCCAAAGTAAAGTAGTCAAAAGTAGTAATATTAAAAATTCATCTACTTATGGATACATTTTGTATATTATGGTAATTTTATATGGAATATTTTAGAAAATAGATTTAAAATAATCAAAAATATAATCCTATGTATTAAATACTGGATAGTGTGATTGTTTATTAATTGATATTATCTTGTACGTTATATATTTTATTATATTTAATTTAATCTTTAAATAATTTATCTTATTCAATTAGTTTATATTAATTTAAACATGGAGGCATTACTCGATTATGTACATTTAATTTATAGATTAATGTTATTGTTATTATTTAATATGAAAATATTTAATTTAATATATTTGAAATATAGCTCTTTCAATTTAAGAAATGTACAGTTATTACTTATTTCTTATAATATATTATTGTATAATGAATTATTTTTATAATTATTATATTATAATATTTTATCTATAATTTTGAATTATAATATTTCAAATTACCTCCAATAATAATATAAAATTATATTTATATATTATATTTAAATATATATATATTAAAATTTATTATTTTTTTATATAAATAAAATATTTTACAACAGTTATCTATATAGTTAAAACCAATTTATTATAGTAATTTTATCAAATTACCTAATTTTTATCATATTTATTTATATCTGTTTCCATTCTAAATAATTAACAGGGTAGATCTAGAAATATGCTATGCATATTTTCTACCAGTAGTTTAATACAACTTTTGAATCTTATATTTTATAAATAGATTACTATTTATTTAAGAAAGAAACTTATTATATAATGTAAGTTTTTTAATTTATAAATATTTTAATTAATTTATTAATATATATATTTAATAATTTTCTTTACATTAATATAGTTTCATGAAAGAAAGTCATTTCACATATGGAATAAGTGAGAAGGAGCAATTGTAAAGAATGAAATTATTTATTTTGAAAATAACCTATTTTAGTATTAGAAAGGATATGATATTATTATTTTAATTATGGTGGAGTCATTTCAACCCATCGAGTAACTTAAATGAAGTGTTCACTTATAACCATATATGGCTCTAATATCCCTTCGAAGCCACTCACATGTTAAGGCATCCATGATTTTAACGAGAGCCGATCAATTATTTATACACATTGTTTACATATTATTTGAAACTTTTATTTTACACTTGAAAGATTTTATCGTATTACATTATGGTCCATGACTATATATATAATTGAATTAGATACAAAATCAATGCACAATCTAATATTTAAATAAATTTTATTATATTTATATATTTTATAAATACTTCATATTTGTAAATCATGCCATTACATTTATTTAATAAAATATATATATATATATTTACTTGATATTTATTACGATCCCTATTGATTATTATATAGGTAATAGGTGATTAAAAAACTTTAAAATATTAAATAAATTGATTTTGTCAATAATAATTATTTTTCAGGTGAATTAATAAACATAATATATGTCCAAGATGTATTTTTAATGTTGAACCTAATTCAGTATAGTCATCTATGTTAGTTTAGTCTTGGCTTACATTTATTTTAAACTAATTAAAGTGTATAATTATATAAGTATGTTTATATAAGTAAAATATTAGTTCAATAATAATATAAATATTTGTGTATTATATTTAATTAAAATTTTAAATCAGTGAATTATTAAAAACTAAGAAACAAATTAATATATGTCGTATTTCTATCTTCTTCATAAGCTTGTTAGCTTGCACATCCACCTTATCACTTACCACTAGACATACCGCTTTTATAGTATCTTCACCACTATATATAGTACGTTGTGCTACCTTTAGTCAACTTTACTCCTGTCTAACAAGTAGGGGAAGTATAAGGCTATTCTTATCGGAGAAAATGAGCAATTCTATATCTAATTGTAATCTTAAATATGTGTACATAATATTCACATATGTTCTTATTGAATACTATATATATATATATATATATATATATATATATATATATATATATATATATAGTATATATTACATATATTCGAACACCAGCAGGTATACAGTTATTATGTTACTATTCTGATTATATATACCTAATATTCTCTTCGGCTAAATTCTAAAACATCTATTTTAAAATGCGTTTTATTGTCATTAACTCTCGGTAAACCTCACTTGTATATTAGAATTGGCTGAAATTATAAATATATATATAAATAGTGGAACAATATATGTATGTAGATTTAAAAATAGATATTCTTCCGAAAGTGTGGAAGAATGTCGTGAGTTCACATGTTCACATGATCTGAAATAACGCATACCATAAAATATAAAATATTGCAAATTAGCTAATCTAATCGAACAACTGGGTAACAGTAACGAAGAGAATCCACATGAAGGAGGCTTAGGGATTATAGAGTCCCACTATAGATTGACCAAACACTAGTGTGTAACAAACTCTTTGATTATAGTATATGTTTCATCCCCTCTGTCACACCAGGTAATAATTACACGTTGAAGATAAACTTATTATATTAATACAATATACACACTAATAATAATAAAGTAAGAATTATTATAACAATGTAGATATATTTTCATCAAAGTATGATCAATAGTATATCATATATAGATAATCCTCTAATGCTAAAAGTTGATAATTGTTCAAAGTTGTGACTATATCACTGACCAGATAATATTTATTGAAAGATTTAATCTAATCTCACTGAATTATTCATTACAGTTATTAGATGATTCAAGATCAGTATTACAAATAGTTGAATAAAAAGATTTACAAGTATTTTAATTCAATAACTATTTAAATAGTAACCATTTATTATAATTTAATAAAATCTAACTGTAATTAATCTCAGAATCACTTATTAATTTATATATGTATTCCATGTATAATGTGATGAACAATATGATGTATTTCATTTATATATTTTTTCTACTCAAGTGTTAGAACAAAATGGGGAGACGATCAAAAAGGACGAGTTGGGGGTTAGAGGTTACATTTGAAATACGAGTTAATAGTATATATACATATATTGTATTGGTATGTGTGGGTTATTTGGTTTAATTGGTTTAGGTTTTTCCTGTTTGTTTTTTTTAGCTTCATTACATCCCAAAGTGAGCCTATACACATTTATTTCACATTTAAAATTTAACCTTTGCACCTCAACTCGTCCTTTTTGATCGTAACCCACAAAATGTATAATAGTCTAATTTTTCAATATATAATTTTTAATTGTTTAATCTATAGAAATTTATATTTTGTTTAACAGAGTTTTTTGAAACCACATTTTTTATTTACTATTGAAATTTATGAATTATTTCTGTTAGATAAAAAATTAGAACAAGACAATTCATTAGTATTATATATGAATCATAATTAATCATATAATATGATATATTATATAAATATATAGTAATAAAATCATTAATTGATGATTTATTGTATTTAAAATATCACCTTTGTAATCTTCTTTATTTTATATATTTATAGATATTAAATTTAAAAATTATATAAAAATAAAAAAAAGGAAAAATTATCTCTAAGGATCTATAGACCATTAAAGCATAAATTCTTTTAATTTGCAGATTTATTAAATATTTTTATTGTTAGGGTCTGAGATATATGTATATTAATTACATGTAAAGTAGTACTGTAATAAGAATATAAGGTAATAAGAATAATTATTCTCATATTTTATCATAAATAATATATATATATTAAATAATAATACCCACATTTTTATTTTTTAATTTATTGATTTTTCTATAAGTTATGCACAAATATTTAAACACTGACAAATTAATATTTTATTTAAAAAATATATTTTTATAAAATTATAATTTTAAATTAATATTATAAAAAAGTAATAAATTATGATACATATAATATGATGATGCACTATAAATTATAAATACAATTATTCATTAATACTATATAATTTATATAATTATGTTAATACAACATAATGTAATACCAACATCAATATAGATACTATATGTTGGTTAATTTACTATATTAGTATAAAAACTCAAATAATTTACAATTTATAAATAATTTTTAGAATAAACATAATTATTTTATAATGATTTTATAAAAGATCATTAATAATATAAAATATATAAAAATGACAACCTAAATGAGATATATTGAATTTAGGAAAAAAATTAACTAGAACAAATATCCGATATGTATATATTTTATTAATTTTAAAGCCTTTATTTTTGTTGTACCCTGATATTTATTACATGTAATAGTTTGTGTGTACATGTAATAGTTACAGTGCACTGTACAAAAGTCCTGGCCTTACCTGTACCATGGATATTATTATACTTTTTATACAATATATTATTTCCTTATTAGTCATGATAATTTCATGCATTTAAAAGCTCATTTATGGAGGTAAAACAACCAATTAACACACAACCAAACAAACTAAACCAAATAAACCCATAATAGTAATCAGTAATATATACATATATATAATAACTTCATATAGGAATTTCTAGCAGAAATTACTATTATACATTTTCAACATTTATATACAATGTGCAGAACAAATGATTCTAATTTTTTTTTAAAACCAAAAAGTTACCAGAATTAGTTATTTTAGAAAACTTAATAATGTTATCATTGATTGAATTATTTTTTATATTTTTTCTGTTATTTTTTTTCCAATTTTTTTCCTGTTATTTTTTTCTATTATTTTTATTCATGTTATTTTTTTTCCTGTCATTTTTATTTATGTTATTTTTTGTCCTGTTATTTGTGTGATGTTATTTTTATTCCTGATATTATTTGTCCTGTTATTTTTTTTCATTTTTTTTTCAGTTATTTTTGTCCAGTTACCGATATATGATATCGATATTAACACAACCTACACGAATTTGAATGCGGGCCTCCCAGCAAACAGTAAGAGCAGCATAATAGCAGCATAACAGCAAATGCTAGTGCCTCAAATGTTTACATTGTGCTATTATGCTGCTATTAAATGTCTATTATGCTGCTATTATGCTGCTATTAATTTGTAATGATATTATGCTGTTGTTATGCTGCTATTATGCTGATATTATGCTGCTATTAATTTTAAATATCTATTATGCTGCTATTATGCTGTTATAATTATAATAGCAGCATAATAGCAGCATAATAGACATTTAAAATTAATAGCAACATAATATCAGCATAATAGCAGCATAACAGCAGCATAATATCATTACAAATTAATAGCAGCATAATAGCAGCATAATAGACATTTAATAGCAGCATAATAGCACAATGTAAACATTTGAGGCTCTAGCATTTGCTGTTATGCTTCTATTATGCTGCTCTTACTGTTTGCTGGGCTGATACACACATGATTCTTCTAGTGGAGTATTGCATCGTAAAATATGTGATATAGGTCACCAAGTGAGAGCGTACAACAGTTACAGTGTATCCACATAGGTGAGGTGAGTTGTTATAACGATAGGGTGTTATGATTAACAATATATGGCAACCTAACACCTCTAGACGATGTCTCGGCTTCCTACTCCCACCCTGAAGGGGAGAGTATATATATATATATATATATATATATATATATAAATATATGGGAGAGTATACTGTCCCCTTACACCTACAATCTCTCAATCTCCATTCATACTCACTCTCCACTCCCACTTTCCTCCACTCCCCCTAAACTCCGCCCACCCTATTCACCAGCACCCTCTCTCCCCCTCCACTATTAAGTGGCGGCGTTAATCCTTATCTCGTTAACTCCCTAAGGACGGAGGCTGGTCTGTTAAGATGAGAGGTTATGTTACATCATAGCTAGAGAGAGTTAGCTATATATATACATATATATATAATTATGTGCGCATGCTCTTACGTGCGTGTGTGTGCTACAGTGTACGAGTATGTGTCGGCGATATTATAAAGTTATTGTATAACATATGTTAACATATACATATGTATCTTATCATATGGTCTTGAATATTATCTTGAATATTCGAGATATATCAACCAATACATCACACGACATAATACGTACATTGTACGATGTAACATGTACTTCGTAAATGAATATATATTCATATATGCACAAATATTTAACATACATTTATCTGTAGTATAATCATTATACTATAATGCAGCATTTAGACGACCCAGAAAATACCGACATCCTCAGAGGGGCGCTGTAACAGGGGGGTAGGGGGGATATCCCCCCACTTTAAAATCTAGGGGGAGCTCCTATGTATTGGTCCCCCCCCACTTTTAACACAACATTTATTTTGATTGGTTGGTCCCCCTACATATAAAATCGTTCCAGCGCCCCCACTCAGAACTTACTTATATCATACTATGCGGATAAATAGTGTTTCTAATGATGACGTTCAATGTTACAATGATATATTCAATATTGAACGATGATGTTATGAGGACAACGATGATATGATATGAACAATATAGGTTGTATTAGGCGTATTAGACATCATTACAAAGTGAAAACATTATTCCTAAGTTCACGTACAATAATCATCGATATAAAGAAAGTGGATAAGCAATTGACGAACGCAATGCATGTAAAAGATAGACACGTGAATGACACTTTTATCGATAAATTTACAAAATGGTATCAGTGATTTTGATTGGATATTAGTCATATTATATATGTCAAATATCAAAACAGTAGTCTTTTCGTCGAAATAGATTTAAGTGACTTTTATCTATATCAATGGATTTAAATTATAAATATCAATAAAATCAATAAAATAGTATTATATCTTCAATTTAAATACACAAAATTACGAGGAATGTTGATATTATGTATTTTAAATATATAATTTTATTTTTAGTATATATAGTACATTAAAATTGGTAGTGATTATCAATATATATATGATAAATAGATATTATTATAAATAAAAAGTAGTGGGCCAGATAGTGGGTTTCGACTACAGCGCTCGTAGCGGATAGTGCCATACACTACATTCAATTGCTTATCCACTTTCTTTATATCGATGACAATAATACAAATTCGAATGTTTAATTTACAACCATTAAACGCTCATTTAAACAACCGTGTAACCGCGCGCTAACGTTACGTCATAGGTCACGTGATGTCGGTAGGCGCGCCTCTACACCATATCACGTATAATAGCGTACACGTATAATGGATACGCGGTTGTTTATGTAAATGAGCGTTTAAGGTTGTGAATTAAACATTCGAATTTGTATTATTGTACTTGAAATTAGGAGTAATATTATCACTTTGTAATGATGCATAATACGCCTTATACGCCTATAACCTATATTGTTCATATCATATCTACTTTGTCCTCATAACATCATCGTTCAATATCGAATATATCATTGTAACAACTAGTCGGGCATGCGTGCCAGCTTTATTACCCCGTAACTAGCCCCGCCACGCCTTCTATCTCCCGATGTAGCGACCATCCGCTATAGCGACGAGCCGTTGCTTTGCGAGGCGGCGGCAATCAACGGAAATCGATACGATAAAAAGTGGTGAACAAAGCTCGTCCCTATGGAGCTCGTCGATATCCCCTACGCTAGGGCCTACGCCAGCTATGAAACCGAATATACGCGTGTATATATATATATATATATACGTGTATATACGTACAGTTTACACAGGAGGATGGCGCGCGCTATATAAACGTACGCCTATAAATCATGGAAGTTAATAACAAAACATTCAACGCGTCCACACACGCGCACACACATACCTACACGAGTACGCACGCTACAGGATAGGCTACTTGCAGGTAGACATCGGACACTCGTTGCATCTGTAGCTGTCCGGTTTCCTCGCTAGACGTCGTTAATTAGGCAGACCGCCGCCAGGATCGCTACTAACCGGATACTCTTAATTATCGCCCACCCGGTGACGGATAAGTAACGGCGTGGTACTCGCTAGAAGTACTCGTGTTCGAGTACCGCAGCGGAAGTAGTCGTAGGAGCTAACGTGTTATCATGGTTGTTAATTTGAAATAAAGATAGAACTTACAACACAAAAGGTTATTACGAAATATATATATATATATATATAAATCTATATAAAAACATATATTTATAAATTTAATATATATTTATATTGATATATCCAGTATTTCAATGATATATATATATATAATCTACTTATATTTAATTATATAACAGCGATCATGTGAACATTGTTGATACACAGGGGTAATGTAAACAATATCATGCAATATTTCCAATTTTGTGTTTAGAATATCGGTATTTATTTCATATCCTATAGGATGTATATATCATACTGTAAATGTAGACGTCCATACCGACACCCCCCATATTGTTCGACGATAGTAGTCTATACAACTCGTGTGTTACAATGCTGGTATCGGGTGTTGGTGTGAAGTCATATTTAGGTACAGTATCAAGTGGTAGTATTCTAATGAGAATAATATATATATATTGTAGACATAACATAATATGACTCATTCGTTGACATATGTCCATGTACTATGTGCAACACGGATACATAAATCGTCAATCGCTATCAGTAATCCATCAACAGGTAGTTTCGTTGTTATTATTGATGCTAATATCGATTAGTCACAACTTATGACTCATTATGATAACAATAGCATAGCAATAACAATACCTCAGTATTACTAGCGTTATGTATTCATAACACAATAGTAAGATAGGAGTCCCATCATGGGACCAGTACTTTTACAAGAGGAGCGATGGGGAAATTCAAAAATAAAAATGTCATATACATATACACTAAATATGCTTCATCAAATATTGGATATGTATAAACAATTATCTAGAGGGTCCACCATGACCTTTAAACCATCTCTATCCTCCTATACCACTACTGGTAAGCTCTAGTGACTAGATTAGCATCAGCTCGTTCCGTTTATTAGGTCCCACTCCCCAACCCCGTGCATATGCGTATAAGCATCGACTGACCACTGAATTATTCGAATTGACGTGCAACCCTACACTCGCTGGTATATGCATCGACTGACCTCCACACACACACACACACACACACACATACATACATGCGTACACACACAGTATGAACACACATCATCACAAACACATATATGTGTACATACATTCACATACACTCACACATACACTCACACATACACTCACATATACACTCACATATACACTCACATATACACTCACATATACACTCACATATACACTCACATATACACTCACATATACACTCACATATACACTCACATATACACTAACATACACACGCATACACTCAAATACGTGCAAGTTAACTTGTAACAGTTACAATTGTTACTGTACGGTTCAGCATATCATGTAATGTAAACGTACCAGTAAATCAAAACATCAAAAGTCAACATTTAACACCGGCCATTTCGCACAGTACGGAGTAAATAAGCATACATTGCTAAGCGGTAAACGCTTTACTAGTGATCGTTTGATGTACCGGGATGTACAGTGTACATTGTACATTGTACACACACACACTGAAATCGGTCCGATACGCTCGAGTGCACATCGAACTAGTAACGTCATAGCTGATTACGCAATAAACAGGTCGGTGCTTCAGTGTCACCTACGTCATGTCGTAGTAGTAGACGGTGACACTACGAACACTCGATAGAACGACATGATAATGCCGTACATTGTACGGCGTACAATGATATCATGCTATATAGCTAACGTAGTAGAATTGGTACATTACATATTCTATCTCTATCTAATTTCCTCTATTATTATCATATTTTATAGTTCGTTCTTATTACTTCCACTTTTCTCCGTTGTTTCGTGGTTGTTGTGTTTTATTATTTATTTTACTTGCACTTACGAGTTGTGTCTTCACTTTCCTAATAAACCTTACTTCAGCATCCTTACTTATGATCTGGCGAGTATGTGTTCTATTCTTACAGATAACAATAATGACCCCCACGTCAAGTGGGGTAAGAGTGATCATTCAGGTGAATATGGGTCCTCCAATAATTGTCAACTCGGAACTTATAAAATAATGTATACCAATAATTAAAAACAATTTTTATT
>OZ025240.1:81128589-81158589 GCA_964019155.1 Osedax fenrisi | reverse complement strand
TACTGTTTTGATATTTGACATATATAATATGACTAATATCCAATCAAAATAACTGATACCATTTTGTAAATTTATCGATAAAAGTGTCATTCACGTGTCTATCTTTTACATGCATTGCGTGCGTCAATTGCTTATCCACTTTCTTTATATCGATGACCTCGGTACTGTGTACACAATAGGTATATTATGTGTACACATTAGGTAAATTATGTGATCTACGTATACGTATACATTTATATGTTTTCATATTTGGTTACTTTATTTTAGTTGAGTCCTTCTAGGAATTTAGATGAAGTTTTCACTTATAATCACATGGCTCTAATTCCCATTAGAAGCCGCTCTCATGTTAAGGCATCCATGGTTTTAACGAGAGCCGATCATTTATTTATACATAATTATGTAAGATCACTTCTAAATATTATTTAAGACCTATATTAATCGTCCGGATGAGGCTCGAACCCATGTCCTACTGCTTGTGTGTCTGACGCCTTGCCAACTGAGCCACACGGGCAGTTTCAAATTATACATATATGTCAGATATACACATTTAACCTATCCCTAACTTTCCGATACACAACTCGTGTACACGGGGAGAGTGTAACACATGTACATACAACTGTAATGCTAACGTCCTAGTAATAACATTGTAATATCGATAATGGTGACTCGATGTGCGCATTGATTGAGTATTGATCCGGGTATTGTGTACTACATTCGATGTAACATTGCTGATGTACAATGTGTACATAGTATGAACGTGTACAATGTACACTCTACAATGTACTCTGATCAGTGTACATTTTAAATTTTTCAATATATTGAACAATTTACATTGCACGTTCATACTATGTACAATATATATATATATAAATAAATATATATATATATATATATACTCTACATGTACAATGTACAATATACAATGTACATTGTACAGTGTATAACGTTAATGTACAGTGTATAACGTTAACTGTACGGCGTACAGTATACTATGTACAGTTTATACAGTGTATATTATACACTACATATTGTACAATATAGGAGTACCACTTCGAGGTAAACATACACCCACGCACACGCACACACACCAACATACACATACGCACGCACACACACACCAACATACACATACGCACACACGCATGGACACAATGCTACCATTAGTACACGTTAGCATGCGATCCGATTACACATTGCAGGGAACATCCCCACCCTGAAATGCGACCCCCCCTACTCTGGCTATGCGGGAATGTCGGTAATATGATCTAAAATCGATATATTTAGCAGGTCGCGGTATAAGTAGCCATGATTAGCGAGTACGGAATGCATACTATAATCATGCATACTATACTGTATTACTACGTACTATATCTGAGGTGTATCCGGGAATTCGACAAGAGGGTGTGTGGCTAATTTCAAAAATGAATTTATTACCAGTTATTTAAAAGGTAATTATAATTACCCCTTAAATTACACTTTAAAGCCTATAAAGCATAGTTTATAAACTATAAAGTAATTACTAATACAATATCAACTATTGTATGTATAAATAATTATGTGGAGGGGGTGGGAACGATGTACCCGGCATACACCCCATGTACACCCCATGTATGTATCCATTCGTATACACATATATTCGTACTAGTTGTTGCATACACCGACCTTAACCTCTCAGTAGAATACCACCACCACCACCGCCGAATATCTCACTATCTCTGTGTCCTTTATCTAGTCCACTCGATGCGATATCACGGGCTGCGAATCCGTCAAAGTGTTCTATTCCCTGATCAATAAATCATATAGGAAAGTGTTCACCGGTATCGATTGGTTAAGGACACTACTACTACTACTACTACTACTACTACTACTACTACTACTACTACTACTACTACTACTACTACTACTACTACTACTACTACTACTACTACTACTACTACTACTACTACTACTACTACTACTACTACTACTACTACTACTACTATCAATCAATCAATCAATCAAACGATTTATTTATACACTCAAATTAGTATGTGTAGATACTCTGACAAGTGTTGAACGAAAAAATATAGGAAAAACAAAAATAATAATCGAAACCTTAAAACACGAAGCTAAATAAATTATATATTATGTACATGTATACATACATATGTATACATATATAATTAAAATAAAATAAAATAAAGTATAAAATAATAAATATATAACAATTGAACGTATTTACTAAATCAATATAATTAAACAAGGGGATACTATCAGTGGCATAATATATATGTTTTCAGTTTAAATTTGAAAGTATTATGGAATGCTATTTTACGCAAATAGAAGGGGAGTTTATTCCAAATGGTTGGAGCAGAACACATAAATGCTCTAGTCGATGTACATTCAAGATGATAACGTGGAATAGATAATAAATAGTTGTCCGATGTTGAACGAAGGTTACGAGATATTGTACGAGGTGAAATCATATTTATAATATAATAAGGGCGGCGATAGATTATAGATTTATGTATGATACACAAAGTTCTGTATAACGATCTCTGCTTCATATTGAAAAACCCAATATTTTGCATTAGTTGGGAAATACTGGTATGATCCGACCGTGGTAGACGGAATATGGTACGTACCGATGCACGAATCACTCTATTGATCGGCCGTAGTCTGCTTTCAGGTAAACCTTGAAGTGCTGAACAGCAGTAATCGATTTGCGAAAGAGCAAGCGAACTCATAAGAGTACGACATAGATCTTGATTTATAAATTTTCTAATATGACTTATAAAGTAAAGTTGTTGATTAGCTTTCTTAGAAATATTAGTTATGTGTGATTTAAAAGTTAAATCACGATCCAGAGTGACACCGAGATAGCGTATCTCATTACTGGGCTCAATTACAATACCATCGATAGTTATAACTGGAAACTGGTCGTAGCTGCTCGGTAAATTCAATAATTCAGATTTTGAGGCGTTAAGAAGAAGCATATTTTCCAGCAGCCATTTTCTGACACTGGTGGCGCACGTGGAGAGATCTGATCTGTTGGAAGTAGAATAACGAGAGAGGTGTGTATAGATGAGTATATCATCAGCATATAAATGATAATGAAGTGAAGGGTATGATTTTATGATATTGGTCAGAGGAGCAATATAAATCAGGAAAAGTATTGGACCCAATACTGATCCCTGAGGTACACCAGTATTAATTTTTTTAATACGAGAGATGGATGTGCCTGTTTTGACAGCAAAAGTTCGATTAGTGAAAAATGAAATAAGCCAGTCTAATGCCATTCCATTAATACCAATTTCAAGTAATCGGTTGATTAATATGTTATGGTTTAATGTATCAAAGGCTGCAGATAAATCTAGAAGTAGTAATTGTGTAGGGGAGTGAGCATCTAGAGATACAAGAATGTTATTGATGAGATGATTTAACAGGGTTTCAGTACTGTGACATGGTCTGTACGCACTCTGATATGAATCGATAAGATTGTTATCATCAAGATAATTAATAAGTTGTTTAAAAACAACTTTTTCAATTATTTTTGAAATTGTTGAGAGTTGAGATATAGGACGGTAGTTACAAAGGGAATTTTTATCGAGATTTGATTTTTTTAGAATGGGAATAACTAATGCATGCTTTAGTATAGAGGGGACATGTGCTTTCATAAAGGAAGTATAAATTATCTCGTAAAAATATTTGGCTAGGAGAGGTGACACTTTTTTCATTAAGGAAGAACTACTAATACTACTACTACTACTACTACTACTACTACTACTACTACTACTACTACTACTACTACTACTACTACTACTACTACTACTACTACTACTACTACTACTACTACTACTACTACACTACTACTACTACTACTACTACTACTACTACTACTACTACTACTACTACTACTACTACTACTACTACTACTACTACTACTACTACTACTACTACTACTACTACTACTACTACTACTACTACTACTACTACTACTACTACTACTACTACTACTACTACTACTACACTACTACTACTACTACTACTACTACTACTACTACTACTACTACTACTACTACTACTACTACTACTACTACTACTACTCTACTACTACTACTACTACTACTACATACTACTACTACTACTACTACTACTACTACTACTACTACTACTACTACTACTACTACTACTACTACTACTACTACTACTACTACTACTACTACTACTACTACTACTACTACTACTACTACTACTACTACTACTATTACTACTACTACTACTACTACTACTACTACTACTACTACTACTACTACTACTACTACTACTACTACTACTACTACTACTACTACTACTACTACTACTACTACTACTACTACTACTACTACTACTACTACTACTACTACTACTACTACTACTACTACTACTACTACTACTACTACTACTACTACTACTACTACTACTACTACTACTACTACTACTACTACTACTACTACTACTACTACTACTACTACTACTACTACTACTCGCACACATAAACTATTATAGTCAGTAATAGGTAGTGTGTACAGTGTACGATCTATTAACTAATTACAGGTAAACTTGTAACTCATAGTCTACGAATAACCCCCTTTCTACACCCAGATGTAACCCCATATCTAAACACATTCATAGCACCCTATTATATTGAAACCTGCACGAGATGTAGCATGCTTAACCTAGTAAACCTATACCTATGTACATAGTGTACAACACGTGTTACCCATACCTATATATAGGTATACCTATTACTGGCGTACTGAGCTATATAGCGTTACCCTATAGGGTATATAGGGTATATACCTCTATAGGTATACCTCTATATAACAAAGTTCGACAAACCAGATTATGTAGATATGTAACTCTAGTTACACCTGTCACGTGACATATATCTAAACTAATAACACACATACACACACACACGCACACACATACATACACACTATATATACATATATCAATTACAATACGTTAGTATAAATCACAAATTAAATTACATTATTAAACTCAGTCATCAAATATGCAAGGTTGATTCTAATTAAACAATTACAATACGTAATGGTCCTTAATTCTTCTATACCAACATTCCGTATTTTCTTCCCTACTTCCATCCATTCCCCTCTCATCTACTTCCATCCACTCCTCTATTCCAGTCCACTACTTTATATAAACTATCGCATTGTAATGAATATTAAAGTTACCGAACTTTAGTCCACAAATGTGCCGACATTAAATAGCACTAGTTATATATGTTATATAATGATAATAATTCAAGTATATGATGACACTATATATAACGTTCTATCATATCGTATTATATTGCCTCCTACGATACATTAACATGTACCTGTATAACATATATATGCCCATATACGGGTGTATATATATTTATCTTCGCGTTACACACTATAGATTGTATGTGTAGTATTAGTTATAATTATGTATGTATAGTAGTAGTCAATTTATTTATTCACAAAAATCCAATTTTCAAAAAATTGTTCGGATGTGATATATATATATATATATATATAATATTAATGTTATGGCGACATCCATAATTTAAATAAATTATAATAAATGCAGTAAAGTAAGGTGTGGGTGGATAGTATGTTAGTAATAAAGTTAGTCAGTATGTACATTTAGTAAATAAAGTATGTGTGTGTGTGTGCGTGCATGTGTGTGTAATACAATACGATACAATAGAGTGACGACGTAGAATAACGACACGGCTGTACGTTATACGAAGGACGGTGTGTGAAGCGTAACGACGCTTAGCAAGGACACGACCTCGACAATAACTTACTTAGTCACGTGTCCGCGGGGATAGCAGCCATTGGTCGGTATACCACCATCACATACGCATACACATGTGTGGTTTAGATTATGGGTATACACTGTATACGGTCGTAGTGATAACAATTCGGAGATGATTTCAAACCATACGTATACGTTAGTAACTATAGTAACCTAGTAACCTAGTAACCTAGTAATATAGTAAGCCTTCGCGAACTTCCTTCCTTGCACCCCTATTACAAGTATTGCGTAATCAGCTGCTGCTGCTACCAGCGTTAACCATATAGGGTATACCTAACGTTAACTCCATAGAGAGTGCCCACTACCCTTACTGCGTACACACATGTACTTAGAATACGGTTCATTATGAGTCATAAGTCATAACTGTATCACGAGTAATGTAACCGGCTTCAAAAGAAAACACACTTCGATGTAATGGGGTGATAGCTCTATATACACATGCGACCGGGATGTATACGACTCTAAGGATTCGTATACTACCGAGATGAAGTTACATCTACAATATACAGTATTTGTAATACGTACCTACAGTATACGGTATACGGTATATAATATACAGTATACAACTATAGTTGTAATACAATCACATGACACCTTTACACCTCTCTAACGATTACGTAAGCATAACAACTTCCGGTGTGTGATTTCACATTAACCGCTCTAATGAACGGTAAACTCTACTATGACCAGGGATGACTCATTGCTATGACTAATAATCAATAGACATTATGACGTCGTGGCATGCCGTAATTGGTATTCTAATGCGACTCTCTAGATGTTTAATATTCGTAATATCTATACACACACACATACATATATATATATATATATTGTTGTTATTGTTATTTTATTTTGTGGAGTCCTTTCATCCCATCCAGGAACTTAGATGAAGTATTGACTTATAACCATATATGGCTATAATGTCTCTTCGAAGCCGCTCTCGTGTTAAGGAATGCATGATTTTAACGAGAACCGATCATTTATGTATACACAATTATATAAGATCACTTCTAAATATTATTTTAATGGTCCGGACGAGGCTCGAACCCGTGTCCTACTGCTTGTGTGTCGGACACCTTAGCCACTGAGCCACACAGGCAGTTAGGTATATATATACATATGCACGATAACTAAAACTCAACCATGTAGTAATAACGTGTGATATCTGACATATCCAATACATCTTATGTGTCTGCAGAGAATAAGCCACCCCTAAATCATGATTAGTAAACAATTCTATATTTTGTGATGGTCAGATCTATACAACTATTCTAAAATCTAATTTAGCGATTTATAAAAGTTTAACTAAACATTTATTTATTAATTCGTTATTTCCCTCGGGTTCACACGTAATTCACTTTATTTATGTATGTACACACTGTCCGTCGTACGCTAGTGTAATGGTGGGCTAGGCTAGAACCTATATCTAATATGGATCATATATGATAAATCTATAGATTATGTGTATACATATTTATATATTATGCCAGTAATAGGACATGTGCTTATCATGCACGGGCATGTCCTTGTATATATATATCGTTGACCCTAACATATATCCTCATAACTCTCTCTCTCTCTCTCTATCTCTCTCTCTCTCTCTCTCTCTCTCTCTCTCTCTCTCTCTCTCTCTCTCTCTCTCTCTCTCTCTCTCTCTCTCTCTCTCTCTCTCTATATATATATATATATATATATATATATATATATATATATATATATAAGAAACAGCCTGCAGGTGACTGAGATATGGATCAGTTGGCAAAGGCGTCAGACACACAAACAGTATACTACAGGACACGGGTTCGATCCTCGTCCGGACCATTAAAATAGGTCTTAAATTAATATTTAGAAGTGATGTTATACAATTATGTTTAAATTAATGATCGACTCTCGTTAACGACATATGAGCCTTAACATGAGAGCGGCTTCGAATGGACATTAGAGCCATATATGGTTATAAGTGAACACTTCATCTAAGTAAAACTTCGTCTAATCCTGGATGGGATGAAAGGACTTCACCAAATTAAAATAACAATAACAATATATATATATATATATATATATAGGCTGCAACGTGCATATGTAATGGAGGCATAGTAGAATAATATCGGATACTGCTACCTGACATATTTTAGAGTGGTCGACATTTGCGGTGTAATGTCAATGCTAATAATAATGTCGTACAGCGAACGTATTACTGATGGCAAACGAGCGTGCAACCTGATAGAGCTAATGGCTAGTGTTCGAGCTAATGTTAGCGCTAATGTTATCTATCCACGCAACGGATAGTATATATATATATATATATATATATACTATATACTATATTACATATATATACATACATATATATATATATATATATATATATATATATATACTATATACTATATTACACAATGGTATTCTATGTGAATATATTACAATGGTCTCATTCAGGGGTATATGTGTATTATATAATATATACACATCCATACGTATTAAACATACTACTTAAATTCATGCGTGTAAATCGTATATTCAATATGTAATTATATTAGTATAGGTATTCACTATATACTATAGAATATTCACACACACACACACACACACACACACATATATATATATATATATATATATATATATATATATATACAATCAAACACACATATATATATACACTGGTTATAAGGTATAACATATATTCGTTTTAATATATTGGTATCAAATATATTCTAAATATGGTTATAGTATTGTAATATTAAGTAGACCTAACTACTTTTGCGATGGTCAGTAATACGTTACTATAGTACTAATACTATACTATATATATATATATATATATATATATATATATATATATATATATATATATATATAGTATACTTGTGCCTGTAGGGTACTTAAGTACACCTAAGATAGGGTTATATGCATACACTTAACTTTAGTAATGTAGTTACTAATTTATAGATATACTTTAATTATGTAATAGAGAATAGACATACTATAGACATATCATATAGATAGACATCTCTATAGATACAATTGTTTATATTAATAAATATATATATATATATATACAGTTTTATCGGAATAATTTTATTCAATAAAAAGTGTAACATATTTTCTAACTAATTGTTAGTAACTTGATATATATATATATATATATATATATATATATATATATAAATAGGGTGGAATAAATGCATTTCGGGTACGAAAAGAAGAAATATACTTCTCATGTATATATGCGCATATTGCACGGAGTAATAGATACACTATGTGTGTGTTCGTGTAACTCTGATGCATCAGCACGGTATGCAATATACTGATGAATAACCGCATTCGCCTTTATTCACACACATATAACATACTTGATCTATCGAAACAACGATTATTATTTACGAATAGAAGGTGATATCCCAAATATATATTTTAAAATACTATCTCGACAAATAACATTTGCGAATAATCACGATCATCGGAATGTTTAATCGAAGGTAAGACAGGCTACCGACAGAACGACGTGCAATATTGCCATGAAAGATTATTATAATTATCTCATGATTAATAACGCAAGTCACGTGCACTTAGAGGTCAACAAGGTTCACTTAGTAACGCCGCACCACTAATTCATAACGATAACAACCTAGTAGTAGAAGTAGCTATCGATAATTCGAGGATACAGATTATACATGCTATAGACTTATAAGGTCACTGGGGTACACTACTTTTTAATTGGCTGAATATATATATATATATATATATATATATATGTATTGCCACGCTTCTCCATGCATTCATAACACGTTAATTCTCAGTCTGGAAGAAATTATCGCGAGTAAAAGCTAATTAATATTGTATGTAATTTTATAGATCATTGGAAACATAGAAACCGCGCCGAACCTAAATCTATTTCAGTTAGTTGTATACTAGCGCTAGCAGCGGTACGAATGAATACTAATCACGTTGCGTAGATAGGGAGTATTATATATGTGATTCGCAAAACGTTTTCGTGACTCAATAATGTCGCGCATTTCTTTAATGTTAACTGTATGTTCCAGTGGAAAAATCAACCATGCCTAGCTTTAACATGGGCTGTGGGGATGCGTAGCTTATATAATATATGCATCCGATTAAAAGTAGTGTAGAACAATCGAAACATAGAACAAGGGAAATCCTTATTTTCTATATAAAGAAGGCCCAGAAGAGGATGTGTTATGTTGAAAGACAGCCTGCTAAACAAGATGATGACAATATATAACTAATTGTTATCTTAACATTGGACATATGCCATTTTTGGGTATAAATCCTTTTCTGTGTATTCAACTCGTTCTCAGTATTCAATTCAGTGGTCACGTTGAGGTAATGACGCGGTTCAATGAACACAGCTATCTTGTAGAGTTAATTATACTAGGAAGCAATATACTAGAAGATAAATATCGATTTATCATATAAATTTCATAAATACATATATAATCTATATGTTATACATACACCCTATAAATATATATATATATATATATATATATATATATATAACTGCCTGTGTGGCTCAGTGGCTAAGGCGTCAGACACACAAGCGTAGGACATGGGTTCGACCATCGACCATCATTAAAGCCCGTGCTTTGGTAGTATATATATATATATATATATATATATATATATATATTTGAATGATAGCGTACAACGATGTATTTAAAGTATGTTTAGTACTGATTGTGTGCTATATATATAGTTAATAACTATATTTAATAACATATTATATAACATACGATATTTAATTGAATCGACAATCTTTATCGAGTTTCAAAATCACGTGTTCATATTTTTTATGTTCATTTGATCATACATTACATTTTTACATTTTTCGGTTTTCGGGCTGCGAACTGTGCTTATAAAGCAATCGGCCGTCCATATATATTTTAAGTTAATGTTTCATATTAAATAGGTAGGTTTTCAGTAGTTTCTTGAAGTTTGGAGTTGATGGTGTAGTACGGATGGATGTGGGGTGAGTCATAACGTTCATTATTAGCCGCGTTCACACGACATCACATTACGACGGTCACACAATACGTACCTCGTTAGATAGTAGTGTAGTGTTGTACTAAACGTATGGCCTCAACTATTTACCATGTATGATCAGAACTAGCCGAGTACGTGATATTACTCCTGGGTCGTGGTGGACACAATATATATATATATATATATACGATACAGTATACTGTGTATAAACGATATAAATTTATATAACTATATATATATATAGTTATATATTTATATAAATATATTTTTTTTACCTTTTTTTTTACCTATCCCATAGCATTTGGATGCCGTATACAGCCCTATAGGGGCGCAGTAGATTTCATCATCATTTTTTTTCCATCCCTCTCTATTTTCTGCAGCTCTCATCGCTTTATTTATGTCAATTGACAATTGGTCTTAAGACTAGTCCATTTCACGATATTGTCTTGCCATTGCATTTTTGGCCTACCTCGTCGTCTTATACCTTCAATAGAACCCTGAAGAATTGTTTTGGACATGGAATTTGATCTTATTACATGACCAAACCATCTCAGTTTCTTCGTGATGACCATTGCTAGTAATTCCTAATGTGGACCGATTTCTTTGGTAACTCTATTGCGTACTTCAATGTTATTAATTCTATCTCTGTATGATATGTTCAATAGTCATCTTAAGCACCGCATTTCTAATGTTGTTATTTTTCTTTGCAGTTCCTTCGTTATTGTCCATGTCTCACACGCATATAAGAAAATTGAGTTTACTAGTGACTGCAGTAGTCGGATTTTCAGTTTCAGTTTTAGTGTTTTATTATACCATATAACATTTAGTCTAGATAGAGCTGCAATCGTCTGTCCGGTTCTAGCTAATATTTCAGCCTTTGAACCTTTATCGTCGATGATTGCTCCTAACTATTTAAAACTGTCAACTACTTTTAGTGGCTCGTTATTTATTATTATTTCTGATGTGAAACTACCTTCATAATTTGCCATTATTTGTGTTTTCGTAGTTTATTTCCATTCCATATGCACGTGCTGTATTGTCGATTATTTTAATAAGATTGGCTAATTCAGATTCACTACCTGCTAATCCATCTATGTCATCTGCGAATCTCAGATTTGTGATTATTTTACCACCAATACTTACTGAACCCACATGATTATCTAAAGCATCGTTCATTATTTGTTCAAGCAAAATATTGAATAGTGTGGGTGAAAGTAGACAGCCTTGCCTAACTCCAGTTGTTGTTCTGAACCATTCTCCGATTTGACCGTCAAAGTAAACTGCACTTTCTGCTTTATTGTATAGATGTTGTATAGATTCTATTAGTTTTGAATTGATGTTGAATCTTTTCATTGCCGACCATAGCGCGTTGTGCCATATTCTATCAAACGCTTTTTTGAAATCGATGAAAACTTGATATAATGGTTTACAATGCTGAGAATATTTCTCTGAGATTACTCTTAAGTTGAATATCTGTTCGCTAGTACCTGTTCGAAATCCAGCTTGCTCTTCAGAAATGAACTCTTCCGTGTAATGTTTCAATCTATTTAGGATTATCTTTAGCATTATTTTACTAGAGTGTGATATAAGGCTTATTGTCCTATAATTTTCACATTTCTGTTTGCTTCCTTTCTTATGTAAACTTATTATCATTGATGTTGTCCAGTCTGATGGCCAGATTCCAGTTTCCCATATTTTGTTACATATATCTAGCAGTATTTGAATCACTATATGTCCTCCAGCTTTAATTAATTCGGCTGGTATATTGTCAATCCCAGCTGATTTTCCCATCTTTAATGCCTGGATAGCCGCCTCAACTTCACTTTCCAATATAGGAAAATTATCCTGGTCTGATGGTTCATTTACTGTTAGTACTGATATATATATCCTTCTGCGTTATGTGTATATATACACATAACGCAGAAGGATATATATCAGTACTAACAGTAAATGAACTGTATACAGTTCAGAACAATATTCTGTCCAACGTTTCAGAACTTCTGTTTTATCTGTTATGCACTTTCCATCTTTATCATGTACATTAACTATTATTTTGTCCTTCTTTTTTGTTAGCTCATTTACAATTTGGTAGGCTTTCTTTGTATTGTTTCTAATTAGACATTCACCAATATCAGTACATTTGTTATTAATCCAGATTTCTTTTGCTATTCTCATCTCCTTCTTTATTGTGTTATTTATTTGTTTGTACGTACTTCCTGGTTCAAATTTAGTCTTTTTCAGTTCTCTTCTCAAGTCACACATATCCATCAGTTCATTTGTTATCCATTTTTTTTCTTTTCTCTGTGTTTTCCTAGGATTTCAGTTGCTGTCTCTGTCATAGTTCTATTTAGTTTCTGTAACATTTCTTCTGTATTTTCTATTTCTGTTAATTTTTGATCCGTCAGTTTTTCATTTATTTTTTTTTCAAATAGTTTTTTGGTCTCTGGATTTTTCAGCTTTTCTAGATCGAATTTATTTCGAGTAAATTTATTTTTCTTAGGATTTTTCAGGTATAGACTAAAATTCATCATCAGCATGTCATGGTCACTACCTATGTCAGCTCCAGGGAATGATCTAATATTATTTATATTCACACTTGTGGAAAAACGTTTACTCACTAAAATATAATCGATTTGATTATGATATATTCCTCCAGGGCTATGCCAAGTTTGTATTCGTGATTTTTTGTGCGGGCCAAATGTATTAACAATTTTTAACTCGTTTGTTTTTGCGAATTCCAGAAGTCGATATCCTCTCTCGTTTGTTACTGAATTGCAAATTATTCCAGAAGTTGATCCCCAATTCTTATGTGCATCCCGAAATCATTTGCGTATCTTGGGCAGATAAGATCAGCGGAGCCCATCCCTCTCTGAAATCCCCCACAGCATTAGCCTACTAAAAGTAGTTTCCAGGGTGTGGCACGAGGAGCCTGCTGTTAGAGTTAAGTACTAGGTCTGGTTTATTTGACTGTAACTAGTACCCCAACTACCCCATAGGGATATATATATATATATATATATATATATATATAAGTATATATACTGTACAATATATTATATAATCATAATAATGTTAAATCTTAATACTGTACACGCCGCTAGGATGATTATAAGTGATAAAGGGGAGACGAGAGGATGCTGATTAAGGTAGCTGACAGACGACGGCATTCTCGTGAACAATAACAATAACAGAGGTCGTGTACGTCTAGCTATCGTGAGTCATAGCCTAATTATGATTCATACCAGGTAGCTATGAGTCATACTAGGAAGATGTGACAGCTGAGAGGTATAACGTTACATACTAATTAGCTTAGCAGTGTGAGAACGCATACTTAACGTCTTAGTCATAGTCCCAGTAGTATTATTAGTAGGTAAACTAATAGTATATTATATATACTATATTATTAGTATATATATAGTCTATATATACTATAACTACTAGTAACCTACTCATTTTAAATATGATTAATCAATATATTATATATATATACACTGCCTGTGTGGCTCAGTGGCTAAGGTGTCAGACACACAAGCAGTAGGACACGGGTTCGACCCTCGTCCGGACCATTAATTAATTTTATAAAATGGGTCTTAAAATATTATTTAGAAGTGATCTTATATAATTGTGTATAAATAAATGATCGGCTCTCGTTAAAACCATGGATGCCTTAACATGAGAGCGGCATCGAAGGGACATTAGAGCCATATATGGTTATAAGTGAAAACTTCATCTAAGTTCCTGGATGGGATGAAAGGACTCCACCAAATAAAAATAACAATAACAATAACAATATATATATATGTGAGTGTGTATGTGTATTTTATTATTATATATAATTACATGTATATTATAATAAACTTGCTTGTAATATATACGTATTATTATAATTAGTATGGAAAGTAACCTATAGGTATTATATATATATAAGTTACTATAGCCACTATTATATTTATTAATGTTCGCGGTATTTGTATCAGTTTTAGATAGAAATAAAAACATGTCTATGTTTAAATTATGTATATACAAAAAGATTCTAACTTATTTACACGTAGTCAATGTGATACACTACTTTTTACTTTAATTATATAATATAAGCCACGCCTATAATATAAGCCACGCCTATAGGCTTGTATGCATATACTGCCCATGTTAAATATCGGTCAGACTTATTTTGTCAATCCGAGAATGTCTACCAGGCTGAAATCAACATGGGCTGTGGAGGGGTGGCCTATATTACATAATAGGTATCCATGCAACAAGTAGTATTGACCGTGACAATGAGACATATATATATATATATAGGTATATTGTCAGTAATAGTATACTATTATATATACCAACCGTAATATATATACCAACCTTATTAACCACATGGCAATACTAGAGGAGTTATAAAAATGAGGGGGGGGGGGTGGGGCGGACATGCCCCCCCACTTATAAAAGGGGGGGTATAATATCTAATAAACTAATATCTATCACTTTTAAGATCTAGAAATTATTGTATTCTTTATTAATATTATATTTCTGCTATTTATAGTATTTGTAGTATCATTATACCCTACATTGATTTGTATTGTGCAACCCAATACAAGTCAATCATATTAAGCCCTCTATTCTCACTTAAGTAATACTTAATTATAATAATTAAACTATAATATACATATACATTATATATAATAAATACATTATATATATATATATATATAACAATTTATATTATAGATTTATAATCTTAGCAAAGTATATGGTAATAATAGATGAGTCTAAGATATCACCCCGTGATTCCCTTAGGCAACACTAGCATATATTATAATATAATACATTATATTAACAACCGTTACACTAGCGTCATATAATCATTACTCCATGGAGTATATGCATTATTGGAAACGAGGATTACTGGCAATTAGCATACAATCATCGCATATTAACACATATATGTATACGTATACGCATATATATATATATATATACGGTGCCTAATAAACCATATTTGATCATCACACACATAAACACACATATATATATATATATATATATATATAATAATAATAATAATAATAATAATAATAATAATATATAATTTATTAGATAAACAAAAAATAAATATATAAACAAAAATAATGAAGGCAAAATAGATATAAATTGATACCCAAAACGACATGGTACAAAAATTAACATTAGGTTTATAATTAATAAAAAAACGCCTTGGTTTATGCCTGCAGATATATACGAACATAAGATATATGAATATTATATGCAAATATGCGCTTAGTATACTATCATATTCATATATATATATATATATGAAGTAAAATGAAAACAACATAAAAGAAAATCAGAACTCTCATCTCCACCATAAAGATAACACTGATTAAGAACGGAGGTCTCGGGTTAGAGGTTGGATAACCCATATGAGGTGGATCAGGGGCCGGTTGCTCTGGAAATATAAAATGTCCTATCACTATCCAGAGACAATCTCTGGATAATCCTCAGTAAATCGGGTTGCTCTGGACAAAAATCAATGTCCTATCCTAGCAAAAAAAAATAGCGTAGGATAGTTAGAGGATCGGTTGCTCTGGGTATTTTCAACTATATTTATGCGCGTAGGACATTCGTAGGACATTCGAGTAGCTCTGGAAATATGTGTGTGTAAAACTATGACAATTTTATGATACTTATGTGAACAAATAAGGATCAAAAATAAGTGTCCTTATTAAATTAAAAATACATAGGATCAAATATAAAATATTAAAATATGAAATATAGATCATATAGAGTCATAATAATCCCACATACATATATATAATTATTTTCAATAAATAATAATTAAATTTGTAGATCTATATCGATGAATACATCTTAATAATATTATATTATATTATATTAAATATATAATTTATTATTCATTTAATATACTATAGTATAAGATAGTTTTGAATATCATAATAATATCATATAATATTAGTATAACATAATTAAATTTATAAATAATATATAAAATCAACATATTAGTTAATATAGAAGTAATATTCGTTGAATATATTACAATGTATTACATTATAATTACATTATGTAATTATAATAATTATAATTACAATAATATTATTACATATTTAATAAGTAAATATTAATAAAATGTATGTTATTCAGTTGCATACTATTAATTATAATATTAAAATTAATTATGATATCTATATAGTTTCTAGACATAATAAATAATATATTTATAATATGATAACATAATAATAGATAAAATATTATATTATAAATATAATTCCATTCTAATTATATTTATTAAATCGGATTGGTAGTATATATACAATTATAGTGTTTGTATATTTATAATATGATAACATAATAATAGATAAAATATTATATTATAAATATAATTCCATTCTAATTATATTTATTAAATCGGATTGGTAGTATATATACACTATAGTGTTTGAGTTGCTGTATACAATGCAGAATGCTTGGCTTCGATTCCCTTTGGAGCTATTTTTTATATTTTATTATATATATTTTTTAATATAAATAAAAGCATATTAATTGTATAAACTATAAAACAATATATAACAAATAAAATTCTATTAAATACTAATATTATTATTAATATTTTATTATCATATCTATTTTATCAAAATAATTTCTAGTTCAATATATTTCATAATATATAATATTTGTAATTGATATGATAATAAAATATTAAATAATAATATTAGTATTTAATAGAATTCTATTTGTTTTATGTTACGTTTTATAGTTTATACAATTAATATGCTTTTATTTATATTAAAAAAATATATATTATAAAATATAAAAATAGCTCCAAAGGGAATCGAAACCAGGTATTCTGCGTTGTATACAGCAACTCAACCACTACACTATAGTGTATTGGTATACCAATCCAATTTTATTAATTATGTATAATTACTAATAGTGTTGATAGTTTTGATTTAAATATAATAATATAATATAATAAATTAAATATAAAATATAATAAATATAATTAGAATGGAATTATATTCATAATATAATATTTTATCTATTATTATGTTATCATATTATAAATATATTATTTATTATGTCTAGAAACTATATAGATATTCTAATAAATTTAGAATTTACTGAATAACATACATTTTATTAATATTTACTAATAAATATGTAATATATTCATGTAAATATGTATTAATAAGAATAAATTAAATGATATAATAAACTAATAATAATAATAATATAATTTAACTTATATTTAATGTAATATTAGAAACTATATGATAGTATAATTAAGTAATTTTAAATAATATTTAACATATATTTGAAAATAAACTTAAAAAAAATAATTAGTACCCTTACTATAACACATTACTTATCGTTTTGTTAACTTATTATACATATATTATCTATTGATTCTACTTGAAATTAAATGGGATTTCCGAAACTATATAAAACTCCTATGTACATATATGTACTTCCTTTAATAATCGAATTATAATCAAGTAATTTATAATTATAATTCCAATATTTTAAATATTTTAAAATATTCGAAAAAAAAATAAGGATAAAATAAGGATGTTAGTTGAAATATCGCTGAGCTTGATCTCAGCTAGGATATGTTTACAAAATCCCAGAGCAACCCAATAATCCCTATAAATAAGGATTGTCTTTGGATTGTCCTGGTTGGGATTGTCTCTGGCCAATCCCAGACATATTCCAGAGCAACCGGCCCCAAGGGTTGGTCATTCCCTTAATGTAGTGGTATTGACATATCCTGACATAAAAACCAGCATAACCAATACAGTAAATTAGAGAATTCTGATCATCTAATTATACTACGAATCATTAAGGCTTTAAAAGAGGAAACAGTTTCACATTGTAATATCAGATCGGGTAGTTTGTTCCAATCTGAAGATATTCTATTACCAAAGTAGTTGAATAGTGGTTTAGTCCTTGATTTCACTCTCCTCATCTTTATTGACGGGCCCCTGCTAGCTGATACGTATGTACTATTATATATGTATTCGTATACTCGTATACTACGTTCATTAGCGATATCAGAGATACAATGGATAAACGTTTGATCGAATACTATATTTAATTTTATTCACGATTAAAATATCTATATATATATGTGTATGCTGAATTAGCATTGATAATACATTCCAAATAGATTCTATAACATTTGTGTTATAGCCGGTCTTTACGTACAAATGTTATATATTTATATAGGTAATATCAATGAAGTTGCTAGTAAAAAGTCGTTACTATAGGTTTATCTGTTCCTGTATACTATTTCAATCGATACAAACTGATTTTACTGTAGGCATATATATATATATATATATATATATATATATATATATATATATATATATATATATACATATATTTCGCCTAGGGTATACACTAGACCGGTTCGTACTACATTTTTTTTCGCAATTTTATAAACCTTCACATCTGTGACAATTATGTATGCTATGATGAATAAGTGTTTACAATTTTAGACCTATATCTTAAATATTGTTATGTCACGAGACATTTTTATTTTAACATTGAATACATACAAAAGTTAACATGGGGGAGATATAGAATTAAGTTTTATTCAATTTTTATAAAATTGGATGATTTTTTTTAAGCCAACTATGGATATATCCTAGAAACATATATAACAAGTAGTATTAACAGTACAAAATATTTTTCATAACAATCTAGATGCCCAAATTTTATAAAATAATTTTAGTCAAAAAAAATATCTAAAAATCGTATAATTTAATATAAATAAATTATTACAATTTAATTTAAAAAATTAAAATATATAATTTATAGATAATAATAATACAATTCAAATTAATTATTAAAAAATTAAAAATTATTTTTAGAAAAAAAATTAACATCATTTTTAAATTTTGTTGGATTTTTATTTGAAATATGAAATACAAAATATATTTACATATTTTTTTATTTTTTTAATTTTATTTGTATAAAGGACATTTATATCTAACTCATATCCACAATTCAATACAATATGATCACTCAAATTTATGTAAAGTATAATTATATATATTAATTTTAAAAAATTAATTATTTTTTTGAATTATTTTGAAATAAATACTTTGTAAAATGGTGTATTTTCTCGAGTTTTAGGAGACATTAATATTGGTAATTTGTAGATATAAAAATGAAATATAGATATTATATTAATAATAAATATAAATAATGGTATATATTATATTAATTCATTAAATATAATACAAATACATAATTAATTTTAAATATTAATTTAAATATTTGTAAACATCAAAGATAATAAGATGGTGTCATTACTATTATACATTGAATATTATACATTTTATCTTAAAATAATAATTTATATTTCAAACTTTAAATGCTTCGTGACCAAAGGCAACTCTTTTTTTATAAAAATTTTTAACACATATTATACTAAAATATAGATATGTATTATATTTTATATGAAGGATTAAAAATTGAATCGAACGAACCGGTCTAGTATACACACAGTTAACAAAATCCGATTCATACGACGATTTTATTATAGGAATCGGATTCAAATTGGAAAACAGATTACTGTAAAGTTTGTTAGAAAGCGGTTTATAAAAACGATTCCAACATTTTATTGTGCAGGACTCGATATTATCGCGATTCCTAAATTAATTATTGAGAATCGGTTTTTTCTTAAATTATAGTAATATTATTTTTTTAATATAGAAAGAATAACATATACATTTTAATTATTTTAATATATTGATTTAATTGTTATCTATGCAAATTAATTATTAATTATAGTAATATTATTTTTTTAATATAGAAAAATAAAATATTATACCTTTTAATTATTTTAATATATTGATTTAATTGTTATCTATGCAAATTAATTATTAATGATTATTTTAATTTTATATTTAAGTTAATATAATGATTTTAATAAAAAAAATATTATTTTAAAAACTAAAATTATGTAAGTAATACTATGTATTTTCTAAGTTATCATGATCTCATTCAAGAGACACATTGCATTACAATTGTAATCATAATTATATTGATAATACAATAGTGATCATGTTGAACTAATTGCTCAATATTGAATATAGGAGTTGAATATTGAATTCAATTATATAATGTTATTATTATTGAATTTAAGTTTTAAATCTAACTTAAATGAACTTATATAATACATTATAATGATTATATTTATATTTATATTTATATTTATCGGATTATATACAATATATGAGTTAATACTACGATACTGATATTTATTTTAATATTATATTTTACATCTAAACTTACGTTAAAACTTACATCAACAACTTACGTTAAACCGATTCATATAGAAATTTAAAAGGAATCGGTTTCATATAAACCGATTCCAAAACTAGCATTTTAGGAATCGATTTAAAACCGATTCTCATTAAGACACTCAGGAAACGATAAAAACACAAATAGGAATCGGATTTGTTTAACTGTGTAGTCTATATGACGCAGTGGAACAGTATCTAGCTGGCAAGCCAGAGGTCCCGTGTTCGATTTCAGGTAGATCTAATTTTACCTCTTATGCTTATCAAGAAATTAAACAATAAATCAAAACACAATAAAAATGCTACTATTTGTATTATATTATCCGGACCGGCGAACCGCTCACATTTATTTATAACTTGTGTGAGTATGTGACCCCTATATAGGGTCCAGTTGTATTAGCTATTATTATACGTGATTTAATAAATAAATAGTATTATATATATATATATATATATATATATATATATGAAAACCAGTCACGGTATGGTATCATGTTCTTCCCCGAACTATCCCCCTAAGAGTTGATAGATTAAAAATCACTGAAATACGAACGTCTGCTCGAGCTACCTAATATTCTAGCAGACATTTTTAAGTATACACACTCATCTCTAATACTGTGATACTAATGCATGCGGCTACTTCATTATATATTCATCTAGAATATCTAGAAATATGGATTTGATCTAGTTACAAGTATATTATATATAATATATATACTAATTATATATATATATATAAATATACTTATATAAGTATAAGTATATATAAGTATATTAGTATATATTATATTATATATACTATATATATATATATACTATATATACTATATACTTTATTAGTACAAGTATATATATATATATATATATATATATATATATATATATATGCCGCTAGATAAAGGACATTTCTTCGGTTACATTCGTAAATAATTTAAATATGCTTTCAACCGCGAATATATATATATATAATAGTTAATATATAGATATATATATATATATATATATATATATATATATATATATATATTCGCGGTTTAAATATCTTAATTATAATTTTGACCATATTTCTCCTTATATGTCGATGAATGAACTTAATAAATTAAAATACAACTTAAATACGTTATCAGTACTACAATTAAATGGTAGAAGTATAGTTAAAAACTTTGATAATTTAAAGTTATTACTTAAATCTATACATAATACATTTGATGTTATTTAAATATTTGAAACTATGTTTAATGAATTTAATATGAATCTATTTGAATTACAGACATATACCTCTTTTCACACTATTAGAAATCACAAAAAAGCTGGTGGCGTCTCTATTTATATTAAGAGTTAATTATCTACAAATAAAATTGTCATTATATCTCTTAACCTTTACATTGATACAATTACTATAGAAATTATACTTGATACTAGAAATATTATAATCAGTTCAATTTATAGATCTCCCTCATTGGAAAAAGATTCTTTTGTTTATCTAAATAATTTTATTGAAAAATTCAATTTATATAATGGTAAACATATATTTCTCTGTGGGGACTTTAATATAGACATACTTAAAGCCAATACTATTACAGATTCTTTTTTAAACACATTGCAATTACAAAACCTATTTAAGTATATAAATCAACCAACACGTATCAGTAATAATAGATCTACATTGATTGACAATATTTTTTATAATGGAAATTTTTCTTATATTTCATCTGGTATTTTACAATATGAATTTACTGATCACTTGCCAATTTTTATCTTAATGAAATTAAATAAAACACGTTTCAAATGTAAACATAATGTTCCAATTATAACTCACAATATAAATAACATTAACAATGTTAATAAATTAATGAAAGAACTTAATGAGACAAACTGGACATTTATAAAATCTGAAGATATTAATATTTCTCTTGACCTTTTTATTACACATTTTAGTAAAATTTATGATAAAACATGCCATAAAAAACATAAATCTAATAATATTTTTCGCAAAAAAAGATATTCCTTGGTTTACAAAAAGTTTAAAGAAAGCATGTAGAAAAAAACAAAAGCTGTATATAAAATATATAAATAATAGAAATGATAATAATCTTAGGATATATAAAAAATATAAAAATGATCTCACGAATATTATAAGAAAGTGTAAAAAGGATTTTTATACTAAATCTGTGGATAACAGTAAATCCATTAAAACTACATGGTCAATTATAAATTCATTGATAAATCCTATACAAAAAAATAATACAAAAATATCAGTACTTGATATACATGGAAAGGAAATAAAAGATGAAACAATAGCAAATAAATTTAATGAACATTTTATACAAGTCGGTAGTAAACTAGCTAAGAACATTTTTTCACCTAATACATCGTTCAACGACTACCTTAAAAATAGTAATTATTATTCATTATTTTTATCTCCAATCACATGTAGTGAGGTCATTAAAACTATTGATAATTTTTCTCCAAAAATATCTAAGGATGAACTTGATATATCTATGAAACTCATCAAATTAATCTCATCCACTATAGCTGAACCTTTAACATATATTTTTAATCTTTCTTTTTCAACAGGCACTTTTCCAAATTTGTTTAAAAAATCCAAAATTATTCCCATCTATAAATCAGGTAATAAAAATGACTTTTATAGACCCATATGTTTGAATATTCAATTCTCGAAAATCTTAGAAAAATTGTTTTTTTCAAGATTACTTTCTTTCTGTGATTTTCATAACATAATTAGTAGTTCACAATTTGGGTTTAGGAAAGGCCTCAGTACCCTCCATGCTATAGAAACCCTTCAAAAAGCTATTATTGATTCTCTGATCTCCAATAAATACTGTGTTGGCCTATTCATTGACTTAAAAAAAGCATTTGACACAGTCAACCATGAAATACTCTTAAAAAAGCTTGACTTTTACGGTATAAGAGGATTACCTCTATCATGGTTATCATCATATCTTAAAGACAGAAGTCAATTTACAAATTATAATAACTGTATGTCTACTACTACTAATATAGATATCGGTGTCCCCCAAGGTTCTATTCTTGGGCCGCTTCTTTTTCTTATATTTATTAATGACATGCCGACCTGCTCTATTAATAATACTTTTATACTATTTGCTGATGACACCAATATTATAATTAGTGATTGTTCAGCCAACAAACTAAAAGTTAAATTACAGCTGACAATTAATGAAATAATGTTATGGGTAAAATCAAATAAGTTGACAATTAACATTGATAAAACTCACTGCATGTCATTTAGAAATGATATAGAATTTGAAATAGAAATTGAAAATGAGCCTCTAGTTCAAGTATCTGAAACAAAGTTCCTTGGACTAATCATTGATAATTCATTGAACTGGAAATCTCATTTTCAATTTCTAAAGAATAAGTTATTAAAAATATATTGGATCATAAAAAATGTATCATTCTGCCTTAATGAATCAGCTATGATTAAACTTTATTATGCACTTTTTTATCCCCATTTAATTTATTGTTTAGAAATTTGGGGGCATACATATAAATCTAATATAGACTGTATTCATGTTATACAAAAAAAAGTATTAAAATTAGTTTTTTCTAAACCTATAGATTTTAGTTCAAAAAAATTATTTATTGATCATAAGTTATTAAATATCTTTGATTTGTGTAAATATAAAACACTAATATTTATGCATAGAATATATTATAAAACTTGTAGTCCAAGTATTTATAAACATTATAAAAGAATAACTAAAAAAAAAATTAATACAAGAAGTACTTTTGATTTCATTCAACCTTATAATAAATATAACTATATGAATAATTCTTTAATGTCATAAGGACCAAGACTTTGGAATGAATTAAATATTGATAAAAGAAAATTAGTATCTATTTCCCTTTTCAGTAATAATATTTTTAATTATTTTTTAACCTTGTGATTTTTTAATATACTATTATTTTTCTACTTCAAATTATATTTTAAAATTTTTTTATTTTTAATAAGTTTACTATTTTTAATAAATGTTATCTTTACTCAGACTTTTACATTGATTTCTCCTTTTTATCCATATTTTATACTATAATTACGTTTTTATATAATATTATATAATATTTTTAATACATTTTATCTTTACTCAGAATTTTACATTAATTTCTTCTTTTTTCCATATTTTATACTATAACTACTCTTCGACTTATGAAAACTATCTAAATATTTTTTACTTTGTGTAGATAATTTATAAATTTATTTTTGAATATTTGCCAAACATATATTTATTATTCTTTATATTAAATTTTCATATATTTACTCTTCTTAACCTTTCTTGTCTGTTTTTAGTTTTTTTAGTCGTTTTAGTTTTCTTAATGTTTATTTTGTTTATTTTTATATATTACATGATGATTTTTGATAATTTTATCAAGTCCTTCATAAGTACAATTATTTGATCTTATTCATAATTAGATTTAGTGTAAACAGGAAATCAACTTAGATATAACATTATGTTATATATAGTTTATTCTTTTTTTTCATGAATTTATTATTCCAATTATAATTGTACTTTTTAGGACTTATCAAAATAATAAAGGGTAATTGTCTCCATAAGCTCTGCTTCTACAATTACCCGGTTGTTAAAACCAAATCTGATAATAATAATAATAATAATAATAATATATATATAATAGTTAATATATATATATATATATATTATAAAAACATATGTATATTACTATATAGCCTGCATGATTTGTACTACTAATTCACATTATATTAATATTGATTGATCACCGTACAACAATTATAATGTATGAGAGATGCCATGTTTTTAGAGATGCCTGTATTGTCATAAAGTACGTAAATAATTAATTGTTTACAAATACTACATATATGTCATGTGACTAAATATATGGGTTTTGTCTATGTATAAAGGTTAAGTGATCCAGAGATTAGTCAATCTGTATAATGATAATAAACAGTGCTATTAAACAATTGTATATTATTAATACTTATCTATTTTATTTAAAATGTGTTTTCAAATATATCTATTAATAAATCTTTATTATTATTTATTTGATTGATAATTTATGTAAGAAAATATATATATATATATATATAGTCGAAATATATAATCGAAAGTATAACATAGAAATATTTGCTAACGATAACATACATTATAGAAATAAACAAAGCATAATACGAAATTAAAAAATAAAGATAGTAAAACGTTTTACAGTTATCATAACATAAATGAAACATAATCGAAAATAGAAATAAATTATAGATTTTTATACATTACTGTTAGTTTATTGTATTTTTTATTGTTATTCAGTGGCGTCCTTTAAGCATATCCAAGAACTTAGATGAAGTATATGTAACTTATAACTCAATAGCTATAATTTCCCATAAAAGCCGATATTGTGTCAAATATACATGTTTAATGAGAATCAATCATATTTGTATACAATATTATATAAGATCACTCCTTCATGTTATATTAAAAAAGTCTTTTATTGGTCCATAAAATAAAAATACGATCAACATGTTACGTGATAAGCTAACTGTGACATTTATATATATATATATATATATATATTTAATGTAATTGTATACTTTTTCAGATGGTGAAATTCAAATCCACGGAGTTAACATGCTTATTATTGCTTCTGTATTGTAACATTCCAGTTTCACTCAATTCTCAGGTAGTATTACTAATAGTGCTATAGTGCTATTATATATGTTACTTTGCCTACCGCTATTATGTTCCATATAATATCTATATATGCATATATAAACATGTAGGCACCTATGTACCTATGTACCTATGTATAGTATACTGTATACTGTATATAGTATGCATATATATATATATATATATATAGCATTAGTACATGTACATTAGAGTAGCCCGTTTTTGAAAGTTTTGCTATCTCGCTCACAGTAAATATCATAATAAACATATTTATGAAGTTTCATCAACAAATATTTAATATTGGTAAAACGAAAGCGCTTTAATGAAGAAATATTTGCATTTATTTTACAATGTAAATTTCTATAAATAGACATTTTTTTTATGTATTTTTTATATTTTTGCAAGTCCGCGTTGTCATAAAAATAAAATATTTGGCAAATACGTGCATAAATATATTATAATATTAATAAAATAAAAAATTATTTAAAAATTTCAAATTAATTTAAATTTTTTTTATTTTTTAATTAATGTAATTTATTCGACTATTTTTTTGATAATTTATTTTAATTAAGGATCAATACATGTACATTGTACATACATTACATACATGTAGAATTAGTACACAATAATATAGTTTAAAAACAAATTAATCATACTAATTTATATTAATAACTAAGCTCATTATAATAACTGAATACGTTATTATGCTGAATTAAATAATCAAGTAATTAAATAATTAAGTTATTTTATCGAATTTAGTTGTTAACAATACAAATATTATAAAAATATAATCAAATATAATTGATAAAAACACTCTACTAGTAGAAGTATAGTCATAGCTATACTGCTACATATATACACTATTCGCGATTATTACATATCGTATATATATATATATATATATATATATATGTATAATGCATCGTAGGTAATCAATGCGGAAAAGGAAGGAGGAGGAGATGAAGGAGAAGAAGATGGGGGCATGGCTAATGACATCGCGTTACGTAACATCACCTCGATGACGTCATCAACAACTTACGTAAGTCGTGACTAGTGAACTAGATGCGAGACATCGACATAAACGTGCATACGCGTGCGTGTATGTGTGCATCGGATCGATGGTATCATCCATAGATTTGTATTTTACATAGATCGGTATTACTAAATATCGCCAATGTAATATTCTTCAACGTACATGGTGCCTCGATTTAGGAAACTTAAGATGGCCACCATCATATGACCAATGCATTTAATAACACATATTCAAACAAATAATATTGATTATTAAATACATTTGATTTATTTTCTATATATGCTTATAAAGTGTATTTCAATTATATCAAAATAAACATTTATATTTATTTAAAGTATATATTTATATTGCAACATAATTTCAACATTTAATTTGATTAAATAATACTTTATATGTGATGGACGGCCATCTTAAGTTTCCTAAATCGAGGCACCATGTATGTTGAAGAAAAATCACATGACTACCAATCTAGGTAAACTATACATATATGGTATCAACACTAGTGATAGGCTCGAGCCAAGTAATTTTCGAGCGGTTTCTAGTAATTAAAATTTCCAAATTACGATTCCGAGTCGATTCCAAGTAATTCAGAATTTACATTTACTAATGAAACTATGTTAATATATTAAATATATGCCGAATTTAAAAATGTATTATTATCGAAATACATATATTGAAACTGAAACCGTTTCGAAAACATTATCTTTGAAACTGAAACTGTTTCGAAACAGTTGTCTTTGAAACTGAAACCGTGTCGAAACATTTATATTTGAAACTGAAACCGTTTCGAAATATTTGTCTTTGAAACTGAAACTGTTTCGAAACCTTAAAATTAGGTTTCATCCCATCAATAATCAACACAGTACATTCCATTGAGTGAAACCTATGTTCGCGTTACATATAAATACACGATGACCTACACACGACATACGTCATACACGTATCACACATACGTACTTTAATCGGACATTATCATTCATTCTAAGTTGAATATAGATCATAATCTTATATATAATTATATATGATATTTAGAATGCATCCTACAACCTCATGAGGATTATGAGTTATATAGTATATGTTAGCGTTTACTTTTCAAAAGTGTTGGCATCAAAATATACAATAAAAATATATCGTAAGTAATTCAGTATTTATTTATATATCTACTTGTGTATTTTACACTCTCACAAGTAACAACGAAACTAAACGATAATAAGTAAAAGTGTAATACAAATAAATATAATATACATGAGTGTATAATCAAGTTGTAATAAATCATTTCGCGAATGTATCATAAAGTTATCTCGGGTTTCTCGGAAAGTTATTCCCTATGGGTTCACACTGCAGTGTATTATGATGCAACTCGAGATAAATGATATTTTCATTATCTGTTTTTTTTTCTGCATCGAAAGAATTTCATGCGTGAAATTCCGTCGGCATAGAAAAAACGGTAATGAAAATATCATTTATTTATAGAGCCCGTGTAATGAATACACGTTTGATCATATCGATGCCGGGAATCCTCTTTATTACCATTATATGTACATATTCTATTTATAGATTTATATTACGATACCACGTACACGCGCTTATCATATATGGCTTATATCAGTGATGATTCATCGGTAAGGAATGTTACGTAATCATGTGTACCTCACGTGACTATCTATATTAAGAACGCATTTCTAACGTGATATTAAAATACGATTAATCTATTTATCTCAATCCAAATATTTGTCCAAGGAAAGATATAACACTTAATCCATAAACAATCCATTACAAAACACCTACTCCAATAAAATGGGGTATACCACTATATGTATTTCCGGCCACTAGCTGGAAATATTGTAACCTTAAAACCATTTTCTATCAAGTTGTAATGGGATACCACAATAAAGTTACTATATTTTAGGTAAGTTGCCGGAAGGTATGTAGATATCCACCTACAATTGTAGTTAACTTGTTAGAAAATCGTTTTAAAGTTACAATATTTCCGGCAAATTTCCGGAAATACTTGTAGTGGGATAACCCCTTTACACGAAATCGTGTAATTCAAGTTTGTATACAAAACATGACAGTGCGCCCTAGGTAAAGTTAATTTTCTGATTTTTTTTGTTTAAAATGTAAATTCGTT
>OZ025240.1:81113589-81123589 GCA_964019155.1 Osedax fenrisi | reverse complement strand
TATTTATTTATAATAAGATAAGTATACTTAAGTATAAGTATAAGTTAATTATGTAAGCTGTACTTTTTTGGTTTATTGTAATAGATATAGCATACTTATAAATAATTACGATTTATAATAATAATGTAAGTACATTTTAATTTTATTGAAAATATGACCTACCGATGTAAACACATGACGGATTGTCATTGAAATTATGAATTCACTTCTTCTCAAATAGCAGTCTGCCCAATTCAAATATATATATAGTATTACATTTAACAGTTAACATTTGATAATTATCAACACTTATCACCTGACTATGATGTAACAAAACGTATTTCATGTAACACACATACCCTATATATACATATATAAATATTATATATTATATAAAACTTATTAGTATTATTTGTTTTCGTAAATTTCAACTTTTATTAAAATCATTTATACGTTTTTTAACTTTACTTTTATGTTTTACCTACACCTATTATATATGTGATAACTTTAATTTTTAATAAATAAATGTTTTATTATATAATACTTTAATACATATATATATATATATATATATATATATATATTGTTGATATACTTTATGTAGGTAAAATAAAAGCAAATTGTAATAATGACCGTGGTTTAGGATGATTAACCTATAGGTTAGATAACCTATAGGTATACTTATAAATAGTTGTATTATTTATGCTTTACCCGCTTTAAATAAGCCATTGCAATAGTACCATTACAATTACAATTGCTACACAAGAGAGTTTGGAAGTTATTAGGTTGTGGCTTATTATCAACAGTTATTCCATTCTAATATTCTACAATTATATATTTTTATGTCTTAAATAGTCTTATCTCGTTTTTATTTTACAAATCTTAGTCATGCCATTATTAAATACTAAAAATAATAATACTAATCCAGATAAATATCACAAATAATATATAGGTTTAAAGTTAAATATTTAAAGTTAACCCAATATTTAAAGTTTTTATCACAAATATTTACATATTTTTTGCTTTTTGTAAGTAATTTATAAATATTAATATACTTCGTCGAGTAGCATATAGGTATACTTTATGAATTAGTATGATTTATTGTCACGTGGTACCACTAGGCAAACCACGCCCTTCTTTACACCGTACACTGGGCCGAGAATACGCTTTCCTTCCTGGATTCGCTGGCGCCGGCCGACTTCAGATACGACGTCGGGATAGTTTCACTGGCGGCGGTCTGGTTCCTGTCTTTTCCCGCGAACTTGGACGACTTGCGAAAACGGTTCGGAATCTTGTTTTTCTTTTCTGTATAGGTATTCATTTATTATATGAATATATTAACACACACACGCGCGCATACACACTTACACACATATACACACATAAACACATACATACATATACACATACACACATATACACCTACACCTACATACATATACACACATATATATATATATATATATATATATTGTACATTTTGTATTTAATGACAGTAACCTTGACTCTGTATTTTAGTGTAAAAGATGGCGAACACGAGAGCTAAACACGTGATGCCAAACACGAAATATACCATATCGTCATACATCATATCTGTAATAAAATATTAATTAGTTTTTAAAGGAAGTTATATAATTCAATATAAATATCATTAATATTTGTGTATAGTATTTATAAATAGTATAACTATATGATATTACTATATTATTAATATATAATATTAAATATTTATATTTAATTTGGGTATTTTATATGAATTATATACGGGTGAAATGGGATTTTGTTTTGTTGAGTGTAATATCGCGATTATCCAAATGAAGATAATATGATTTATTGCTATTTTATTGCAAATAGTTCAATATGTTAAATATGTTGAATATGGGATGTTGAATATAGATACGTAAATATATTTATATATATATATGAAACTATTATGCTTATTGTGTGTACGTGTTCTACATCTTAAACATCGCTCAGTAAAATGTATCATATTCAACATAATCTGGCATTTTGAGATTTAAATTAAACGATAATATTATTAATGCATATATGCAACTTCATCACGTATATTCATATATGGTTTAGTGTATACATCATTTCATAGACATTAGAGTTCCCCACTCTATATTTATGATTCATTTAGATACAATAGTTAGGCTTTACGTATGATAATATTCAATAATAGTAAGATTAATGGTGAGTTTAAGCTGCAGCTTACTATTAATGGGAACGAAAATTAAAAATAAGATAGTCGTCATATTGTTTATATCCTATAGGATAGATATATCCTAAGGGTATAGGACATATATACCTGTATGTATCGGATAAGTATATAGGATAGATATACCTTTATTTAACACGCCTTAGTTGCTATAGATTTCCTTATACTACACGTATGTTAGCCACCCTATAAGGGTTACTTGAAAATATCAGAAATGATATCGGATGAATGAGAAGGAAAACTCACCATAAACCTAAGGAGAGGACCTTGCGGCCCTCGTTAGGGTGTACCTGCACTCATTAGCAATGAATATAAAAAGTATGAATACAACAACAACTACAAATCCTATACTTCCAGCGGGTAAACGCTAAATCGTTAAGGTAAACAACACAAATCCACAAGGAATTATGACGTCGACCTTTAAACAATACGGGGAAGGTTGAGATTGAGACGTGCAGAGATGCTAAGGCGAAATTATTACATTGTAGAAAATATCTAAAAATACCAAATTTCAATGTACAAACTCTATCTGTCAGGTAAGTTGATAAGGTACTACAAAACATAGAAGAGATCAGATCGAATATGCGAAAGTATAATATATCTATATGCGGTATACAAGAACATAGAAAAGTACACTCAGCAGATAGGGAATAAGAAATTAACCGGTACAATGTTGACCCTGGATACGATCTATTCACAGTATCAGAATGCATAAATCAAGTACAAGCAGTAATTGGTGGCGAGGGTATCATCATTAGCAAATAGGTAAGTAAAAGTCTAATACACATAACATGAGTTACGATTAGCATTATGATAGCTAACTTTCAAAGTAATCCTGTATTAATTACTATTGTTACATATGCACCATGTGAATACGAAGATGAAATAGTCAAAAATATTTTCTATGAACAACTTCGAACAACTATTGAACTAGTATCATCTCATAACTTATTGCTCATATTAGGCGACATGAATACAAGGATGGGACCAGAAAATGTGAAATACACTTATAACATATCGACAAACAATAACGGAATTCGGCTCAAAGAAATGATGGAAGAATACCAGCTATTAGCAGCTAACTATTTCAAAAGAACTCACAATTTCAAAAGAAAATATGAAAGTTATGGACCCGAATGTCACCACACATGACGAAACTCCAACTTGAATATATACTGGTGAGAAATAAATGGAGGAAAAGCATAAGAATCTATGAAGCCTATAACAATTTTATATCTTTGGGATCAGATCACACAATAGTAGTAGCTAATGTGACACTAATTCTCCGAGTAAAAAAGCAGACTGTGCATCGTAAACCCAAATATGTTTGGAGCGATATAAGTAACCAATACAAACTACAGGAGAGGTATGCAGTTGAAGTAAGTATCCTTACTATAATAAGTTTAACATTCAACGACTAGATTTAGAAACGATGTCCGAAAGGTATGAACAGTTGGTGGAAGCAATTCACGTGACAGTGGTAGGATGAGACAAGCCCCGAAATATAAAATGAAATTGAATTCTCAAGACCCAAGAATTAGTAATGCTCGAGAATCTATAACTACCGCACATAAAGCACTTGGTAAGCAAAAATGTCAAAGTAATCATACTCTATATAAGCAAAAGAGAATAGAGATTTTCCAAATGTATAAGGTAATTATTGAAGAAGAATTGGAAAAGAAAATTGTTGTAATTGAGCAAGCTGATCTGGGTATGATATATCTATAAAAATGGAACTTGATCAATGAAATATCTGGCAGAAAATGTACCCAATCATCACAGTTAAATGGTAATAGTGCAGAGGATAGAGTTGTTCTATGGTATGAACACATCAGAAAACTTCTCGGGAACTCACCTGAAGTGACAGATGAAAACGAAGAAATACCTCCAGTTTTTGAAAATGTGCATATAAAAGACGACATTTTCCACTTGATGAATATAAGTAATTGAAAAGATCAATACACTGTGGTAAAAGCGCTGTGGAAAATGGTATAATGCCAGGAGTACTCAAATATGTTTCAATTGATGACATTGTGCTTTATATCATAAAAAGGCTTATATAAACAGTGAACAGCCTGACCTATGGATCATTTCTTACATAGTCCCAGTACCTAAATCAAGAGATATTACCAAAGCTGACAACTACCGTGGAATTAGTCTTACTTATGTAATGGTCAAAACTTATAATCGTATGATACTCAATCGAATATGTCCAGTATTAGATCATCTACTTAGATTCAATCAAAATGGACTCATGGGAGGGAATTACGAATAAGAATTTACCAGCTGTCTTAACATTTATTGACTTCATGAAGGCATTTGATTCCATACATAGAGGTAATATGGCTAAAGTACTTAGATCATATGGAATACCTGATACGATTGTTATACAATAAATGGGATCTATGCTAATACCAGAGTGAAAGTATACTCACCAGATGGCGTATCTAAAGAGTTTGATATAGTAGTAGGAGTTCTACAAGGGGATACTCTATCACCTTACCTATTTATTATTGTACCAGATTATGCACTTAGTAAAGCAATCAACGGACGTGAAGAGGATTTGGGATTTAACATTGTCCCGCACAAAAGTCAGATATTGTATCCAACTGTTCTAAAAGATTTAGATTTTGGTGAAGATATAGCCTTATTATCTAATACTGTAAGTCAAGCCAGAGAGTTACTTCTAAGGGTAGAGTCTGAAAGTTAAAAATGAGGACTACATCTGAATACTAGAAATTCTAAAGTAATGGCCTTTAACACACTTGCCTCAATAGTATTAAAAAACAGCTGATGGTCAAACGTTACCAGTCGAAAAATACTTCAAATACATTGGTTCTTGGATAAAATCGTCAGAAAAAGACATTAAAGTGAGAAAGGCTCTAACATGGAACGCACTATATAGCATGCACATTAGTTTAAGATAAACTTACCACTTAAATGAAGACTCTTTGTAGCAACTGTAGAAAGTGTATACACTATTAGTATACTAATATATGGATCTGAGTCATGCATGGACAATGAACGTTCAATAGCAGAACTCACTGGATGGCACATACATGCGAATGCCTAAGAAAGCCATAAATATATATTGGAAGAAACACTTCACAAAAAAAAATCTTTATGGTAAATTACCTCTTGTTTCTTCCTAAATTAAATCCAGAAGGATAAAAAGGGTGGACACTGTATATGGTATTCTGAACTATCAGCACACCCGCTCATTTTATGGGAAATTACACAAGGCAAAGCAAACAGAGGTCGCAGGCGTTTACACTATGTGGATATATTAAGAAAATACACTGGTTTCCTAGAGAAGCAAGATAAAGAATAATCATGCTAGATAGAGATGTCTGGCGGGAGTTGTCAAATACTGATGCTTTAGTAGAAGATCAACAATATCATCCTCGAAATGGGTTTTGGATATATATATATATATATATATATATAGAAACCCCAAATCCTTCAAGAAGAAACACCTTTATCGACTTTCATTATCAATTGATATAAAGTATTTGAAGTATATTTTTGTTGATGACTATTATTTTACTGATATCCTGGATAGAAATTGTATAATCAAATATTTTCTTATATTTTTTAATTTATATCTGATTTCCCCCCCCCCACAATCAGTTTTGGTGAACGACTTGATAAGCTCTGCTTTTTTCGTTCATCCAGGCTAATGCCTAAACTCGTATTATTATAATATATATATATATATATATAAAGAAGCGATATTAATAGTAAACCATTTTGTTTCGTTATATCTTTAAAAGGAGTATCAACTTGCGAAAGCAGCGTTACATTGACCATGTCTGATACGTCAGAAAGTTAAGCTGGCATCCCGAGAGCCTGATTAGATTATATAATAACATTATTCACTAATGTAGTCACATTAGATAAACATGCATGTTATATGAAGGTTTATTATGTAATTTTATTGTGTTTTTCATATTGTTGACAATATTATACTATTATATTCTTCTATAGATATATTTTTATTATAAAACATTTTAGTTTATGTTTATTTGTATAGTTTATATTCGTTCATGATATTATTAGTATTATATGAATTATAGTTACACATTTTTAGCGTTATAACTATCACATACAAACACATAATCAAATTGAATATATGATAAGTGAATTCTAGTTTAGCATACACATTATAATGTATAGTATACACTGTATACTATACAGTATGCACTTTAACTTTCCAACAGATGATTGTAATTTAAAACTGTATGTAGGTATATACATGATAATGATATATAATAATAATATGATTCAATAATATATAACAATAATATATAAGATAATAACCTATGTTATAATACTATTTACTTTATATATATATATTCTATATGGATATATTGGATATAACAAAATTATAGAAATACACCAATCTATAGATATATACTATTTAATATTCTATTTGACATATAATCATAATAATAATAATTAATATCATTTTATATCTAAAATCTAATTTATGTGTATTTTTCATATTATACAAAATTAAAATATATAATGCTTATTTTCAATATATTTTAATATACCGCACTACAAAAATTCACTTCATAAATTTATAAACTCATTCTAACATTTAGTTGTTTGGTCATAATTCAAAATTATAAATAATTTTAAAATAAAAGAATTTACATGATAAATACATGTTAATGAATATTTTATCATTCATCTTTTTTGATGGTACTATATAGGGGAAATTAACCTAATACGGACACTTTAACAATAAATAGTCTTAACATTTTATGACTCAATATTTTTATTCAAAAATTACAATATATTAATATTATCTGATTATAGATATTATTATGATTTTAAAATTGTATTTAATATTTTTATTCAATAACTGTATTCGGTATCTATATCAGAATACGGACACCCTGTATTATAATACGGACACCCTATATACCACTAGATAAACTATATATAATTTATGAACAATCATATAAATTACAGTTACATTATTTATAATTAATTTTATGAATAATTTAATGTAATTTAATTTGTAATTAATTTATTAGTTTTTATTATTTAAAAAATTAATAATACAAGTTAAGTATCTAAATAATAACATTTTTATATTCATTAATATTACAACGCACCCGCTTTGTATTAAATTCAGAATAGTTCACATGCTGCGCGCTGATTAGTTATAGGGTGTCCGTATTAAGAATATTTTGAATATATATATTATATTATACAAATATTTTGAATACTATATTAATAATATACTAATATTATATTAATTAATATTTTATAACAAATAGAACAATTATGTATATAATGTTTAGAATGCTTTAGTATTTAATAATATATTATTATGTTTTATATCGATACATTTGTATATTCTTGAGAAGGTTATAAGTTGACTATTTATTTATAAATTTAAAAACGTAATAAAAAAATCAATTTATTAGATATATCAGCACTATTTTGAATAATTAAAAAATAAAAAATACTTATTTAGACTATTTATATAATTATGAATATTTTATTCATTAACATTTTTTGTTTAGGATTTATGTTTTCTTAAATACCGAGTAGTATTCGGGTACTGTCCGTATTCGGTTACTTTCCCCTAGTACACTAACATTACTTATACATATTTATAATGGTATCGATACCATATTAATAGTTAATATAATTGTGAGTAGTTTTTCAATTTATGTTACCTGTACTGTATACAGTATATATATATATATATATATATATATACAGTATAGTATACTATATACACTTTATATTATACACTGTATATTATACAGGCTGTACTATTAAAATCGCCTACTACAGTCCGTTATTAAAATAGCATACATTAATGATAATTAAATAGTTTATATAAGCCATATTAAATCCTATATATAGGATATTATATATATTTATATATATATATATATAAATATATATATATATATATTATGATTAACAAAGTATTCGATGATTTAAATAAATTAAATAATTGCAGATTTGAAATTTACTGTTTACTTAATTAATAAATTAACGTTTTAATAATTAAAATATTGTTATTTTGTCTTTTACATAAATCGCTTTAACTTATTTTATATTTTCCTAAAAATTGCTTTGTATACGAAATAAAGTGTTATTGTATACACATGTTATAAGTAGTGCTGCACTACTTATAAACATTGTTAATATGGTTACAATTGTGATTGTGATTATTATTATTACTATTATTATATTAATTAATATTAATTAGTTATTATAATAAATAATAATAATACATGTAATATATGTATATAATATAATATGTTATCAATTTTAAACTAACGATATCAATTAACTGAACGTATGATTGGTTAGTAGAATTAGTATGAGAATCACTCCCACAACATTTTATCTACACTGCACATCAACATTAGTTCATTGTTGCATAATACTTAGATATTTCACAATTATAAATTCGTAATAAAATAATTGTATAATTTAAAAAAGTAAATATTTACATTATATTATTTACTAAAAAATTATCTAATATATTCAATATATTCTATTTATTAGTTATGCTATACGGCATGGATGTGTGATATATCCATACATATGATGATGATTTTAAACACTAATTTAATTATAAAATTCTTATAGTTAGCCAATAATTCATAATATATAATAATAAAGTTATACATTGTACGGACAAGTGTACTACGAATATATTTGAAGTTCAGATATCGTGAACAAGGAGGTAATTATTTAGTTTTTGTTTGAAAATGGTAGTCGATGTGTTAATGGTTTTGAGGGATGGAGGGAGTTGATTCCAGAGGAGGCTGTCGCAAATAGAGTAGGGGCGCTTCCCTAATGATTTCCGGCGAAAGAAGGGTTCAGTCAGGACTATAGTCTAGCCTATAGGGCGATGGAATGATTTTGTATGTAGGGGCAGAGTTGGGCAAAGTTCCTTTTTTTAGCGCTATCCGTTACCGTTCCCGTTCTCGTTCCCGTTCTATTTATTGTATCCGTTACCGTTCCCGTTCTTTTTATATTACCAGTTACCGTTCCTGTTCCCGTTTCTTTGATATGTAACGTTCCAATTTCAGTTTTTAATTATTCATAAAATACAGTATACAAATTATACTTCACAATGTACACTATACATTATACATTGTACAGTACCTACTAAACAGTGTATACTATATATAGTGAATATTTTACGGAATAAGTACAACTGTAAGTACACAATATTACCGTATCACATTAGATGTGCATCACACATTCTAAGTTAAATATGCACCACTGATGCAGATAAGGCTGTATCTAATTCAACATATAAAATAATGTATTAATCTACTAAAGCCAAATTATCTATGGAATAAAGCCGGTCGTCCTAAAAGCGCGGAAATTATATAATCCATTATTAATTGTCAATTGACCTTGCCGTGTATAACTAGATGGAATAGTTGTCATGATAGTCTGGTAAAATTATATAAAATATATAGAGATAAATTAAATAAATTAATGGATGAGTTAGATTTGCCAGAATGTACAAAGTCAAATTTTGAATTCATTTATGAATATTATGAACATTAATGTTACTAAACCTATCGCTATTGTACAAGATAGTTTACAAGGCGATATTGATGCCTTTTATGGAAATTTAATACCGACGTTATTGGAAATTAAATCAAAAAGACTAACATTAATAACCTAAAGTATTGCTATGCACTTGTTAAAGAATTATTAAATGGTTTGAAAACTTGGTTGCTACATATTTAAACATATAATTAGAAAGTAGCACAACATATTAGCTAATATATATATATATAT